>CM040927.1:19227066-19614566 GCA_023029165.1 Gobiocypris rarus
CATAAGCATATCAACAGATGTTTTATTATTCGAATATATATTAGGTTATGTCATTTTGTAATTCATTTTTAATATTTAGATTGAAGAAAAACCGGCACAAGAGGAGAGCCGAAGGGGCTCCAAGAGAAGGAAGGTGTCCTCAGCCAAGAACACACAGGCCCTGCTTCCACCTGAAACCTCTACTAAAGAGCATACTGTGGAGAAAGCTGTAGAGTCTGGGGAAACCAAACAAGACTCTGAAGATGCTTCTACAGAGCCAAGTGTGAAAGGTGAGGCTTTTTTACACTCAATTTCAAGTTGTTCATGGAGAGTAGATATTATTGATTAATTAACATTCTAATTACAATCTAATAGATTTGGGAGTTATTTATTTGTTTGTACTTGGACAGTTTATGCGGTGATGACTTTTATTAATTAATTTATCTTACAGGTGTGGGAAGAAGAACTGTGGGTAAAATCCCCCGTCATGAAGGTCTGATGAAGAGGAAACCTACGCTGCGGCCGACAACTCCTAGTAATAAAATCCTTCAAACTTCATACGTGAAAACAAAATATATTTTCCAGTACCTGTAATATTCAAAAGACAGTTTCTTGTTTGGATGACTGCTCCATTTGAGCTTGTTTGTAACCAAATATTCTAAGTTCTTCATTTCAGTAATGCATTTGCAAATCTTTATTTCCCAGATTTCAAAAAACTCCATGAGGCTCATTTCAAAAAGTTGGAGTCCATTGATTCCTATGTGCAAAGGAAGAACAAACAAATGGAGGTGCTCAGGAATTCAGTCAAGGAGCTGAAGGTAACAATGACATCTGGTTATCATTATCTAAAATAAAATATAAATATTAGATGAAGCACTAAAATCACCAACTGGAAATATACAAAAAGTAAAACCGGATTAAAATTGAAAAATTAATAAAAATGACAAAACATAAAGCTAAATAAACATTTAAAGGGATAGTTCACTTTGAAATACATTTTTTATATGTTTTAGCTTACCTCATGGGCATCCGAGATGTAGGAGTATTTGTTTCCCCACTAGTTTTAATTTTAGGTCAAACTGTTCTTGTCTGTGCCTCACATAATGCAGGTCTAGGGTCACCACCTCGAAAGAGCATACACAGAGAAGTCCAAATTAAACAATCCCTCATCGTAAGTACACACTGATGGCCTAAGACACGAAACGAGCCTCAAAGGAACGAGTCTTCATTCTTTGTGTGAGAAAACGAACATTATTTATGTTGTTTTTACCTCTTGTACACCACTACGTCCGACTGACTCGAGGGCGCGCGTGCGTGTTTCCTGTTGTGACATTCGCGAGTTCTGGCTTTAGTCTGCGAAAGCGCCGGAAGTGGAATCTCTCACGCGTGTACGTCTCTCATTGTTTACACAAAACAGAGATTTACGTTGGTTTAAACATCCAGGATAAGCGCAAATTAGTACCATTTCTATTAGCCGTTTCACCTATAATCTCTGTTTTGTGTAAACAATGAGAGACGTACACGCGTGAGAGATTCCACTTCCGGCGTTTTCGCAGACTAAAGCCAGAACTCGCGAATGTCACAACAGGAAACACGCACGCGCGCCCTCGAGTCAGTCGGGCGTAGTGGTGTACAAGAGGTAAAAACGACATAAATACTGTTCGTTTTCTCACACAAAGAACGAAGACTCGTTCCTTTGAGGCTCGTTTCGTGTCTTAGGCCATCAATGTGTACTTACGATGGGGGGATTGTTTAATTTGGACTTCTCTGTGTATGCTCTTTCGAGGTGGTGACCCTAGACCTGCATTATATGACGCACAGACAAGAACGGTTTGACCTAAAATAATCAAAATTGAAACTACTGGGGAAACAAATACTCCTACATCATCGGATGCCCATGAGGTAAGCTAAAACATATCAAAATTTAATTTCAAAGTAAACTATCCCTTTAAAAGGCGCTAATTCAAAATGTAATTTAAAAACGATATTAGTATAAATAATACTAAATCTAAGGGTGCTTTCACACTTGGTTCGTTTGCCTAGACCGAACCCGTGTTAGATTAACAGCTCTCTGCTTGCAGTGTGTCAGTCACGCTCGTCAGGAAAATGAGTGAAACACACACAAAACATGATTATCAAATCATACATCATTAATAGCGGTTCATTTCCGTGATTTAGTACAATTCCGTTCACATCAGCAGCGAACCGTACTGGAGTCCACATGAACCGAACCCCAGACCACCTTTTTAAGCGGACTCAAGTATGGTTCGCGGGTGCGCACCCGAGTTCGGAAGACAGCGTTCACATCATCCAAACGAACCGAACTTTGACATCAATCAAACCCGGGTGCGCACCGAAAGTGCTAGTGTGAAAGCACCCTAAAACACTAGTTTACTTTGAGCATTTTGGAGTTCACACTTCATCTTGAGTTCCAAGTGTTTTTATTTTTTTGTAATTTCAGACTCTGTCAGAAAAGACGCTGATGAAATCGGTCGAGACAAAGGCTCAAACTGTAAGTCACCAAACTGCTCAGTGATCAGCTGTCAGAATTCACTCTTTAAATTCACATGCATCCTGATAGTGTCATCTTTCTGAAAACACACATCGTGTTAAATGAGAGTTGTATTGTGTCAAAAGTTTATTCCTGGAAGAGTTTGACCAGAATCATAAGCAAACTTTGGTATTGTCTTCCATTAGAAGGTGCCTGCTAGCAGAGTGTCTATCTTCAGTCCTGGAGTGCAGGAGAAGAAAGCAGTGCCAGAAAGACGCATGCTCACTCAGCAGTCTAAGTCTGCATTGAAGGACAGCGCCACCTTCAGGCCAACTGTTCTCACCACCAATAAAATCAATGTGAGGTAAATGCATCGGTATGCTTAAACCCACTTACATTTATAATGCTTTTAGTATTGAGATTAAGTTAAATATGGGTGATCAAGCCAAGCATTAACAAGTAAAGTGACTTTTCAACTGCTTTGTCTCTGCCTCTAGGTTCTCACAGGCCACTCACGATAACGAATACAAGCGTTCACTGGTAAAGACTCCAGCTCGTATGTCTCCTCTTGTCCCTCTCACCTCCACTCCAGGGAGAAAATCTGGTGTTCATACCAAACCAGAACTTAATAAAAGTGTCAATGCCATCAATAAAACACCTGGTATGGGTAATGCCATTGTGTTGCACTAATCATTTTTATAACTGATTTTATGAAGCGTTGGTTTCATTTGTTGTTGTTGTTTTTTTGCAGGAGTTACTCCATTTGTCTTCAATGGGAACAACAGCATTTCAGTCACACCTGGTACCAACAAGAAGAGCGCATTTGATCTGAAGGCCAGTCTCTCCCGTCCACTCACCTACAAACCACACAAAGGTTTGTCCACTCTCAGACAAATATATAATGTAATGCCTAGGACTAACATGTCAGGAAGTGCTTTCTTGGATTGAATTGAATCCTGTGCTGCACAATGAATCGGTTTTCTAATCGTGATTACAAATATGGATGCCACAATTACGTAATCATTCAAGGTGCAATTACAAAAAAAAAAAAAACATTGTCTACTTGCATTACTCTGTAACATTATAATACCATGTATATTTTAACCTTTTTTTTTCTTTATCAAACCAATGAGATTGGCAATTGCATTACATTTGAGGCTTAATGCTATAGAAAAGCAATAAAAGATTTTCAGGAAGAATATTTTCAGCTTTTTCATATAAAAATATAGCATGCAGTTGCTTCAAACAATGGTTTAAATATATTCTAAACATCATTCAATGTTAATTGTGATAATCAAAATTAATAATTACAATTTCAAGGGAATAATTGACAATATGATTTTTTTGTTGTTGTCATAATCGTGCAGCCAATTGCTAGGTATTCATTGTCTTCATTAATTTCTTCAGGAAAACTGAAGCCTTTTGGAGATGCACAGGAGAACACAGCACTTAATAAATCTGAGACTGTTCCTTCACACCAGAAAAACTATAAGCAGCACCAAGTTCAAACCAGGTTAGATGCTTATTTTGGTTATGCATTGAGAGATTCATTAAAAGGTTGGGTTTAGTAAGATTCTTTTAATTTAGCTAGGACACATTCAATTGAGTGGCAATAAAGACAGTTATGCTTATTTCCGTTTCTATTTATAAAATATTTTAATTTATAATTTAATCATCACTCTTAAGCAGCACAACTGTTTTCAACATTGAGATTAAAGGATTAGCTCACTTCAAAATGAGTATTTCCTGATCATTTATCCAAGATGTTCATGTCTGTCTTTCTTCAGTCAAAAATAAATAAGTTTTTTGAGAAACATTTTTGTGCAATAGGCCCCAGGTTGCCGGAAGCACAGTCATTTTCAAGAAAAAAATATTTATATACTTTTTAACCCCGAATGCTTGACTTCGGTGTTGTGATTTCTTCACGCCATGTGACATAATTATGCCAGAAAGGTCACACGCGACATATGTGGAAGTACCAACCCAGTGCCGAAAAACTCCATCTCTCATTCTCCAACTTCAAAATCGACATTGTTGTTTTACCAGGGCTCTAGACTGCCACCAAATTGTTGCATTTTGCTACCAAAATTTGAGTGTGCAACTGAATTTTACATCCAGTTGCACATGTGCGACCAGTAAATTTGGGCGTGTTCATTCAATAGATCACTCCACTTAAATGCTCTTTTGAATGCTATATTTGCTGATGTTACACACATGAGATCTATTTAACCAATACTGTCACATTTTTTTATTTGTTTTACAGTTTTTATAGAAGTACATGACATGACTCAAATGTAATGAAGTCCTTCTATTTAAAATAAGAAACTTGTTCAAACATACCAGTGCTTATACTCTGTACAGTAATCATTTAACCATCAGCCTGCGTTATTACACTGTTTTCAGTACAATGGTAATGGGTACATTTCTTTCATTGCTGCAAATATGCCAAACTAAATGAGCCAAGCTCTACCTGTTCGCTATCAGTATCGTTCAACAACTGGTTCATTTCGTTAACTTCACAAACAACATGTACCAGTTTGTTCAATTCGTTCATGAACTAGATCTCCTGTTCAGACTCAAACGCATCTCGGTCAGTAAAGGGCGTATTCATTCACTGAATTCAACAAATCACATGCTCCGTCACCTCATACTGAGAAATGCTATTGGCTCGAGGTTGTGTCAGTCTTTGATTATTTATTAGTAATACAGCGGAAATCAGCATGTTTATTTACGGTGTGCGCCCCTAAATTTTCTGGTTGTGCTCCTAGTAAAAATTTTTATTCTGGAGCCCTGTTTGGCTTTTATTTTTGTAAATGCCGTTTGATTTAGTCTTTGCATGTTCGTTTTAACACTGGGTTAGTACTTCCATGTACATGACGACATGGCCGTGACCTTTCCGACATAATGACATCAAATGCTGTGAAGAATCGCAATACCGAAGTCAAGCATTCGTGGTTAAAAAGTATATAAAATTTATTTTTTCTTGAAAATGACAGATGGTTTCACTAGATAAGACCCTGTTCCTCAGTTGGGATCATGCAGAGCCTCTGAAGCGCTTTAAAACTGCATTGATTTGGACCTTCAACATTTTGATTGGCATTGAAAACCATTGTGTGGAGAAAAATCCTAGAATGTTTTCCTCAAAAAACGTAATTTCTTTTCGACTGACGTGAACTAATCCTTTTAATAAGAAATGTTTCTTGAGCACCAAATCAGCATATTAGAATGATTTCTGAAGAACCATGTGCAAATTCAGCTTTGCTATGTTTCAGAGGATTAATGTTTTTACTGCGTCTGATCAAATAAATGCACCCTTGGTGAACATAAAAAATCTAATCAACCCCACTTTAAACTGTCAACTAGAATTTGATCTGTCTCATAGACTGAAATAAAATGTAATCTCATTGAATATGCATTTGCGTTTTTTTTTTATTTTCAGAGAGGGGCGACGTGCCAAGCACACAGAAGAACGAAAACAGAAGAAAGAGAAGGTGCTGGGTGCCAGACGAGGACTGGTCATGGCCTAACTCCATTGTTTTTACTGTTTTGCTTTCTCAGACTCTCACTGTACATGTTTAGCTTTTGTCTGTTTTGTTCCAAACTTTTGTATATTTTTACTGTTTTGTAAACGCTTGTTTATTAACTTATGTTAATATGTGGTGTAATCAAACAAAATCTTTACTTTTTTTAATCCATTTATATATATAAGGATTTTACTCTTTACACACTGTTTTTGATGTAAGTGTGAAGAGATTCCCTGATGAGTTTCATTAAGTATGAATAGTAACATTTGAACTGGGACAAAAACAGTAGTCACACAAAATGTCTATTTGAACGAGCGACATTCATAAATGATCATTTTGTACTTCCTTGTCTTTCATGTGCTCATTTTTGTGTGTATATATGTGTATGTGTAAAAGATGTTGGCCTTCAAAAAATACATCCAATTACTTTTTTCATTACTTTTTTTAATAAAACAGTATGTTTGTTATTTGTGATTGCTGAACCCAGTTTAATCCAATTAGACCTCAGGGTTTCTCTTGTAAAGTTCATATGCAAACTCCTCTGTGTGGGCAAGGTCGTTACACAAACCAATGAAGTCAATCTCCAGCTGAAATGGGCCGTCTGCTTTGTCCCCCAATGTAAAACCAATACTCTTTACCTGAAAGCACACAATCAAGTTTTGAGGGATAATGAATTTGCACCACAACGCTCTCATAAATATATCAGAGGTAAGAGAAAGAAACAATTAGATGTTAATTTCAATTACTAAATAAACTGAGGAAACCAGAAAGTAATGCCGACCTTATCTAACCAGAGGACATGCTGGTTATCCTGTATTCTTCCCCGACTGGAAAGGAAAAACTTGGAGAATGGGATCTGTAAAATAGAGAGAGATTTGGACTGTTCAAAAGTTTGGGTCTGGTAATATTTTTTCAATGTTACTGAAAGAAGTCTCATGCTCACAAAGCCTGCATTTACTTCTTCAAAAATACAGTAATATTTTGAAATATTACAATGTAAAAAATGTGTATTTGAATAAACTTAATTTTTTTATTCCTGTAATGCAAAGCTGAATTTTCAGCATCATTCCTCTAGTCTTCAATGTCACATGATCCTTCAGAAATCATTCTAATGCTGGTTTGGTAATCAAGAAACTTTGTAGAAAATGTGATACATTTTTTCAGGATTCTTTGATTAAAGTAACATTTATTTGAAAAGGAAGTTTTGCAATGATGTAAAAGTCTTACGGTCATTTTTGATCAATTTAATGTTTACTGACCCCAAACTTTTAAATGGTAGTGAAAAATAGATTCATTTGGATGCACTTCCATTTGAACAACAGATGAAGTGTCTTTGGACATGCCTTAACATCCTGCCAGTAGGGTCCCCCTCTAGTGTAAAGGAAGTAACTGTAGATGTCATCTCTCTGATGAGAAAAGAAGGTCTCAGCGGACACGTTTATCATCCACGGTCTTCCATCTCCCCGGATACGCATATGTAATGTGTTGAAACTTGACCAGTCGTAGTGCTTCTTTCTGTCAAATGAGGCCTGCAGCAGAAAGGAATATTTAAAAGGTCAAATTACATGTTACCCTTTCCTCCTATAAAGGCCTTCTGAAGCCATGCAATGATTTGTGTAAGAAAAATATCCATATTTAACATGTTATAAAGCAAAATATCTAGCCTCCGCCAGACCGCCCTCTGTATTCAACTTACGCAGAAAGTGTATGGCCTCTCGCGGTTGAAAACGCTTACGTTATACGTTTAACAGTTATGTTTTTTTGTAAGCTGAATTTGGAAGGCAGTCTGGCGGCAGCTAGATATTTTACTGTACTTTATAGAGTTTTATATATGGATATTTTTCTTACAAAACTTGATCGATTTGCTTCAGAAGGCTTTTGTTAACCACCCGGAGCCGTGTGGAGTACGTTTATGAGAGATGGATGCACTTTTTAAGCTTCAAAACTAAATGGACCCTTTCACTGCCATTATAAAGCTTTGAAGCGTCAGGATATTTATTAATATAACTCTGTTTGTGTTGCTGAACTACTCCTTTAAACCAAGCAGACAGCAAGAAAAGAGGAACTGAATAAGACGTCTGAAATGTGATAAATAAAGAATCAAGTTATGGATCAGACAAAGAGATGTACTGTACTGACCAATGGTTGTTTGGCGCGCAGCGTGCAGTAGCCACTGTATCGAGTCTCTCCATCACGCGGAGGCGTGGAGCACAAAGTTCCATACAGAAAACATGTGGTGTTGTTCTTTCCCAGTTTGATGTATGCCACACTGTGGCCGCCAATCTCCTGATCAGATGACACAACCCACTGATCCAGACTCTCTGGCCCACGGAACTCCCACTGGACACGGGTCTGTTCCAGCATGTGCTCTAGTAATGGCCTTCCTTCCGGTCCAGTCCAGCGCTGGACAAACTCATCCTTCAACAACCCAATGTGCTTCTTGATACCATCCACACCTTTAGAGAAATCAAAGTGTATCTTTTGCCAAGGCCAACGGGTGTCTGGGGGCTGACCTGGTCTGCGGTAATCTCGCTCATAGATGCTCCTGGTGCTTAGTATTGCTGAGCTTCCAAGCGGAAATAACAGTCGCTGCCTTTGAAACAGAGTTTTTAATGCTGTCCTTGATACATCCATTTGGTCTGGTCAGCAGAATGCTGAAAAAAGAGAAAACATCATATGTAATGAAATGTCTTTTCTTATTAACCGTCATATGGAATACAGGTTGATCTTCTAGAATCAAATATTTTCACTAATCCAAATAAAAATGTCAGTCATCTAAGTAGTTTTTTTTTTTAAATTGGTATAGTATGGTATGTCCATTTGAATTAGCTTAAAGGGTCTCTTTATAAATTAAAAATATGCGGCTGCCTTTTAAATTTTAGGACGTCTCTTGCACGATCTTTTATAAATGTATATGTGGATCAGCGGAATGTAAAATATTGAAAACCCTAGTCTAAAAATCACCACAGTGGTACATTAACACATGTAACAACAGCCCCTGAATATGTTACAGCCATCTCTTTTTTGCAAACACTTACACGTTCACTTGACTTTAATAAGCACTGGAAATAAATCTTTGTTTACTTTATGTGACATTCAGAGGTCATTACACGTAAGAGCCAACAGCTTTGCTACAAACACGGAGGGCGACCACATTTATAATATTTAAAAATAAAAAGTAAACGTAAAATATGGCTCAAAAAGCATATTATATACTCATCTCTGACACACATGTAACGTACCATTGCAGTCCGTCATATAATCTGTCCTTAACTGAAAGAAGCACGCGTGTTTATGGTCCTACCGACAACAAATATCTCTCGCAGTTGATTCCGGCCCACATCAAATTTAGTGATTAACAAATATTGTTATAATTGCGCTAAAATAATGTATACATATTATGTATATTTAATAGATAGAGCACATTTCTGATCCTGAGTATGTCATCGTTGATTATTGGAGTGGCGTGTGCGCATGCGTAGTGCAGCTCTAGCGCCTTTGTGTGGAGGAGTGCGGCGCTGCTGTTTAAACACACACACAGGGGAGCCAGGCAGCTAACCATGGTGAATGTAAAGAAACGGAAAGGTCGGGTCGTGATTGACTCTGACTCGGAGGATAGTGCAAGCGATGATAATTTGGATCAGGTAGGAATATCATTCACGTGAATGTGATCCAAAAACCTCGCTGTTTACCGATCTCTAAGGCGCTAAGGTGTCAGAACTGTATGTGTGTGTTGAAGTCCCATGCTAAGTGATGTGGAGAAGCTAGCTGGTTAGCAGGGGCCTATATGGTGGCGTCGTGTTGGTTTTAAGACAATTACACCTGGATTTTTTGTATTTTACGTGCTCTTTATTGTCGCCTGCAGCACGCGAGTATTTCGGCTTTACAAAAGTGGCCGCGTGCGTTTAGAACCTTTTCTATTTTATGACGTCACTGCGCCGCGGCTAAACTTCTATTTCGGTTGTAGCTGTAGAAAGAAATACGAAGAGAGACTAGAGCGGACAAACTCTTCCCAAACGCGTCCTGAAAGCAGCTTTTGATTGGACAGTTGAAAGTCACGTGATGCATGAAAATAAGATTCAAGTAATAAAGTTTACTGTTGTGCCAAAAGAGCTAAGCCCAAAATATGTGATTTATGATGTGGTACTAGTGGTAATTTAAAAAGTGGAATTTAAAAAAGATCTTTTAAGTGTCACAGACTCCTAAATCTGATAATCTGCATGTGTCCATCCTAAAATGTAAAAGGCATCTATATAGCTTCTTGTATAAAGACCCAATATATATACTGTGAAAATATATGCTAAAGTATTATGTGGAAAATATTTAGTTTATTTTAATTTGCACAAGTACTGTACTGCTAGATTTTATTTGTTAATATATTAAATAACATTTCTTGTTAGTAATTTTAGTCTATTTGTCTATTTTTTGTGTATTTATTATTCATTAGTATTTATAGATAGTTACTAATGTATTTTAATAATTTATTTTTAATAACATACATTTCAGCCCTCTGAGTCCCCTGACCACAGTTTGAAAACCCTTGCTCAATGGCCAATACATTAATTTGAACCATGATTCGCCCCCTATAGGCAGTACTCCATACTACACTGCTTTATCAACCTTGTTTTCATTTCCTGATGGTGTTGACAAATTACAGAGCTAGCCAGCTAGCAGCCAAACAGAGCACAACACAAACACTAACAGCAGTGGGATTACTGACATTGTTACTATACAGCAATATTTTCTGAGTTGTATACATATATGCTAAAATTTTTAATTAATACTAGCATATTAAACAAGTACCATTTCATGGTTATGCTAAAAACCCAGGTCATATTTGGACTGAAAACCCCATGCTCAGTGGAGTTTGACATCTGTCTATGCATTGGGATGATTAGACCCTGTTTAGCTGTATATTGTTTGTTAGAGCATTGAGAGTGTTAGGTTATAACAATCACAAATCCCTCTGTTATGTGTTCTAGTACTCCAGGATAAAACTAGCACATAATCAGACACCCGGACAGGCAAGCCCATGGATCACTATTTGGATTCATTAAAAATAAATAAAATCTGCTTTTGTTCTTCATAATAGCATTATACTGCATTATTTCCGCTGCCACACCTTCCCTGCAGACTTCAAACATAAAGTAGAATTTTGTGGTCATGGACAACAAAGAGAGGGGATCCACCTTATTTCTTTTCCAAGTACAAGGAATTTCACTTGGCGCTTGAGAAAAGCTGACAATCTTCCTCTGCTTTTTGCAGGAGCTGCTGTCTCTTGCCAAGAGAAAGCGTGTGGATTCTGATGAACAGGAAGAGCCTGTTAGTAAACCTGCCGCTTCCACGGACTCAGAGACATCAGACAGTGATGATGAGGTATGGAGCTTTTCAGTTACTAAAGGTTGGTGCTTGTTTGTTTTTTTGGATATTCAGTCAGGGTTTTTCCTGTGTCAAAAATAGTCTTTGGTTGTGTCGGACGAACACGATCATCCACACACACAGTTGAAGGGAGCCCACCAGCACCGACAATAAGTCCAAAATAAACACAAAGAAACAGTTTGTAATATTAACTTATCCTTTATATTAATGAAATAAAAAGGCACTTAGAACTTTTTGATGTTTAAATTTATCTGTAAATTTTTATCTAAAAAGTCATTGAGTGACTGATTGAAAAGTTAGTAATAAAATGAACAACAAAGTAACACATTACTTATAAAAGCTGGCAGGTCTATTATTTTGCATTTACACTCCAATACTCGCTGCACAGGTCATTTGACATGCAGTGTTGGTTCTAATGAAAGGATTCACGAGTGTGCAGAACTCATGTTGAACAATCTCCACCGTTTTGGGCAATGTTGAGCGGATTCTGACCAACTTTAACACATCTGATTGCCTATTGAGTTCTCACGCTCAACAGCTATGTCTGTGATTGGCTACAAAGGTCAATGCTGCAAAAACTGATTGTAAATAGAAACCCTTGACGCTCTTCACAAAGCACTTACACAAACACTCATGGTAGCATTTTAAAGCATCCAGCTCTCAGGTTTCATCAAATTAATAGGGCTGGACTAGAATATTCGTTCGATGGGTTGCTATTCGAATATTTGGTTGTTTTTGCGCACACCTGGCATCGGAACATTTCTCATTCGCGCTTTCATATGTTTCCGCTATAAAATCTGTCGAAATACAATACTCTTTTTAGCCGTTTTTAATAGGATGGACAGTTGAATAGGAACCCAACCTCATTATACTTAATAAATATATTTGCTTCTTCTTAGCGCTCCCTGCAACGGAGTTATTTTCTCTCTAGAGCGCGCAACTGCACAAGCTTAGATGGAAGAAGCACATGCCCGAGGTTGCATTTTTGGGTTAAGCTGCGTTTGTTTGACATTGTGGGAAATAGAATAATAGAATAAAAATGTATTAGCCTTTACCTGTTAGGGATGTGACGGTGAGAACGTTTTCCCTCACCGTCACATACTGTACTTGTGCCAATGTGGCCGTGAGCGGTTTGCCTTTCGGTTTGCCAATTTGGGGGCTTGTTGCTTCAATGGTGGGTTCATTAGCCTTCTATTCTTAATAAAAACACAACAACAAAACAATACAATAACAGACTCCCTTAAATAGGCGCTTTTACTTTTCGCTTTGAAACCAATTCTTCCACGATCATCTCGTCATTCAGCTTCTCACACTCATGAAGAATGAAATCTGACTCATGATGCTAGTTTGTGCTGCCATCCTCGTTCGGCTCACACTAAGCTTTTAATTGTCGTTAATCTTTTCATCACATACATTTTAGTTCAAACTGAACAAAACATGATTTTACTACTATAAAATATCAAAACGACGGTGCTGCGGTGGGCAAGTAATGGACACTTGTAACACCAACTATCGCAGCAAGCCTAATATTACCCGTTATTATTAATCGAAATTAATCTACTGTGAAATATAGGAGCTTGTTACTGGGACGTATATGCATATATGCCCTGCTGAGGCGCGCCGCTGAGAATCTCGAGATTCCTGCCTTTATTAGAGAGAAGAATATGTTCAGCCCCTCCCTCCAAATATTCAGTGTTGATTACTACCGAATAATCAAAGCTCAAAAAATGGTATTCGGATCAGCCCTACAAATTAATCTTTGACTGCCAAAGATTAATTTTGGCTGCCGGCAAATTATTTTCAATGCAGGAAAAACCCTGCAAACTTTAGCTTGAACCACTTAGAATAGGGTTGTGCCGATAGACAATGATACAGTGTATTAACGATATTGCCAATAGGCTATTAGCTGATGCCTTTGATGATATGATGAGAAGAGAAATATAAAGCCAGTAAATTAAGATTGATATTTTGCTTTCACTTTCAGTGAATATTTGACTGTACTTTGAGACTCTTCACTGGCATAACTCTTGTGCAAAATTTGCAAATTGCCTGTGATATCCACAAGCTTGTCTTTTGGTTGAAATATTTTTATGCAACATGACATTTTTCTTTATCAACATTTTTGCTCGCAAGACAACGGCAATAATAAAACAAACTAATTAAATAAATTAATCAGATAAGTAAACTATTTCACCTCTATGCATGATAGTATCGTGTATCTGTGATCTCACGGGCTGACGATATGACTATGGAGCATATCGCCCCAGCACTAGTCTACAAATATCATTCCGAACACTGAAGATCAGAGATGTGTGAATACAGTTGAACCTGCTCATCTCAACAGGCCTTCTTTAGCTGATATAATTTTCACATCACAGGAACCAAACAAGGTTTTTATTGTATTCTTTACTGTAAGTAAAAGTTCAGGATGTCTGCCAAATCAGTTTTATACAGTGAGAAAACACTTTGTATCATCAGTAGCATATGTATGTTTATTAAAAAAAAAAGTGTCAAAGCAAATTTGATCAAATTTGACCTCTCACAGACTGGTACCTAGAATTTAAAATACTTGAACATCATCTGAAGCTAGCTGGTTAGCAGACATGAGAAATCAGACATGAGAAATCAAATATGACAATAATGACCCAGAATACATGAGCAGAAGTGAAGTACTGGACCACGAGGCAGTCCTATATTGGAGGTGGGTAACGAGCAGAGCGTGGCGATTGGATTGGATGGCGTTTATCAGCTGAATGTCAGCTGACACAAGCATGACTGACGTGTCTTGCCAGAACTAACGCTTGCACTTGATTTCTGGTCTTATTCTGAATGGTTTATTAGTGCATGTTATTCCACAAATATTAGTTTTGCTGTTTTTTTAAGCTAGTGTTGTAGCAACACCTCTCGATCTCACTTTTATTTTTCTCATTTATTACCATTTCATGTAGCCTTTCAATGAAAATCAGAAGCCGGTGTAATAAGAGAGCACATATTTCTTTAAAGCTTATGCAGTAATGTTGAAGAAATCTGCAGGTTTTTGTGGTTATGTTAACAGTCCATTTGATAACAGAACAAAAAGTGTGCAGTTGTCATTTTAGGACTTGGTCATTTCAATGGCAAAATATACAGTGATATTTAGAGCATACTACAATACTAAATACATTGAATCAGTTGTGTCTTATGTTTCATTTGGCGATTTAAGTGTGTTATGTATTTGAAATACCTTTAAAAATATCCTGGGTCTGAAAGAAATCCTCAGTGTCCATGTAAAAAGTTGTTTGTAAATGAAAAGCCTTATCGATGTGTTTCATTGATCTGTTAGTGGACTGTTGGAGGCACTAAAACCAAAAAGAAGGGGAAACCCAGCAAAGGCCCCGAAAAGAAGAACACAGTCAAGAAAAGAAAGGGCAAGGCGGCTTCATCCGGCAGCTCAAATGGAGGCAGCTCAGCAGAGAGCTCGGCTCCAGAGGAGGGTAAGGCTTTGGATTCTGTAATGCTGTTTTCTGGAAAAGTACATTTCAAAAGTTGTTTATCCCTGCTTTATGTTTCATAAGGTGAGGTGTCAGACTCTGACAGTAACAGCTCATCCTCCAGCTCAGATTCTGACTCGTCATCAGAAGATGAGGTTTTCCGGGATGGTTATGGAGATGATCTAATGGGGGATGAGGAGGACAGGGCCCGTTTGGAGCAGATGACAGAAAAAGAGAGAGAACAGGAGCTGTTTAACCGTATAGAGAAGAGAGAAGTCCTCAAGAGGAGGTGAGAGGAGTTTCAAAACTCAGATCTGAGTGGCCAAGGTCCGAATTAGTCTTAATGTTAGTTAGTTTCCATTAGGGATGTGACGGTGAGGAAATTTTCCCTTAATCGACGTGTAACAACACCAATTAAACCGATATCACCGGCGAGGGCTTTTCAAATTGCTCATTTTAAACCTAAAGTAAAATGCACACGGCCGCTTCATCATTCTTTATGAAAAACTCAACAACAAAACAGTACAATGACAAATTCACTTAAATAGGCGCTTTTACATTTCACTTTGAAACCAATTCTTCCATGATCATCTTGTCGACTCAAGTTTGGCTCATACTGTATTAGTCAGACCCATTCAGTGCACTGAACTAAATTATTTTATTACTATAAAAATCTAAACGACGGTGGGGGCGGTGCCGACTATTGCAGCAAATCTAGTTTCCGTTTCATTTAAGTATTCTTTTATTTAAGTGTCAATTACAGAATTAAAAAAAAAATAGTTTTAGTTTAACAACACTGGTTGTTTTGTGCAGAAATAAATCCAATCTTTCTGTGAATGAAGGCAGAATAATTTGTAAAAAAACGGTTCTTAACAATAAATGTTTTTCTCACAATAAGGTTTGAAATAAAGCAAAAACTGAAGACAGCAAAGAAGAAGGAAAAGGAAGAAAAGAAGAAGAAACAGGAGGAGGAGCAAGAGAAGAGAAAACTGTCTCAGGTCCCCGACACTCAGGTGGTGAGTGAACTGTATAGCCATCAAGCCCATTCTAAAATAGTAATGCAAATATGGTTTTACACTCGTGTTTCCTCTCTCTATTCATGCAGGTTATGTCCCATAACAAAGAGAGGAGGATTAAGAGAGATGAGAAACTGGACAAGAAGTCACAGGCCATGGAAGAGCTAAAAGCAGAAAGAGAGAAAAGGAAAAACAGAACTGGTAGTTTTCTTACCGCTTTCTCATCGTTAATCAGACAATATTGAATAACAAATACAATTTTAAATACAAAATTAATCATTAAAATACAAAATAGGCCTATTTACCCTAGAAGATGTTAACTGGATGCCACACATGCAGGCCAATATAACTACAATGAACATACTAATGTTTAAAACCGGTCTTTTATTAAACATTAAAAAAACAACAAAAAAAAACAGAAAATTATCATTCTGTAGCCAGTGATCCCAGTGTCTGAATTATAACCTTTAACCTTTCAGCTGAGCTCCTTGCCAAAAGGCAGCCGCTGAAGACAAGTGAGGTCTACTCAGATGATGAAGAGGAGGAGGAAGATGATGATGACAAGTCTTCAGTAAAGAGTGACCGCAGCTCAAGGTCTTCATCTTTTGATGAAGAGGAGGAGTAAGTAGACAATTTACCTTTTTTACATGAAATTTCTTAGTATGTAACAACAATTAAGATAAATGTTAAAGTATCAGTTAAACATAAAATAAAATTATATAATTAAAAAAAATTAGTTAGACATACACTACCATTCAAAAGTTTGAGGTCAGTAATATTTTAAAAAAAAAGAAAAAAAGTGATGTATTATTACAATTGAATTTTTCAAGTTCTATATTTGATATTTTAAAAGTGTGTGTTTGTGTGTGTGTGTGTGTGTGTGTGTGTATTGTGTGTGTGTGTGTGTAATTTTTTTTTAGGTAAAATATCTTATTCAGGACAGTCTAAATAAAAAATAACATGCATTTTGTATGATCTCATTTAGTTAATTTTTCATATATTTGTATATGAAAATTTAAGACCACAAGACAAAAATGTATTAAAAATGACCCCATTCAAAAGTTAATGAACCATTGATTCTCAATACTGTGTGTCGTTCCCTGGATGATCCACGGCTGTTTTTATGTCTTGTGATGGTTGTTCACGAGTCCCTTGTTTGTCCTGAGCAGTTAAACTACTTAATGTTCTTCAGAAAAATCCTCCAGGTCCTGCAAACTCTTCAGTTTACCAGCATCTTTTTCATATTTGAACCCTCTCCAGCAGTGACTGTATGATTTTGAGATCCATTTTTTCACACTGAGGACAATTGAAGGACTGAAACACAACTATTAACAAAGGTTTAAGCATTCACTGATGCTCCAGAAGGAAACACAATTTTTAAACATTTTTTTAATGTAAAATATCTTGAGGATAAATAGAAAGTTCAAAAGAACAGCCTTTATTTGAAATATGCATCTTTTGTAACATTAAAAATATTTTTCACATTTGATCAATTTATTGCAACAAAGGTATTAACTTCTTTCAATCTGAAAATCTTACTGACCCCAAACATTTCAGTAATGTATGTATATATTATTTACATTTATGTATAGGTTTTTTAAATTGATTTACTTCTAGATTTTAAGTTTATAGATTCATAAAACAGTATTGTAGTTTTGGATGGATGGATAGATAGATAGATAGATAGATATAGAGAGAGAGTTCTGTCCCTCTGTAATAAGCATGTTTATCAACTATGCACCTGTATTTCAGGAAAGAGGAGGCTCCGCCCAAGTCCCAGCCAGTGTCATTACCAGACGAGCTTAATCGGATCCGGCTGTCCCGGCACAAACTGGAGCGCTGGTGTCACATGCCTTTCTTTGCTAAAACTGTTACTGGTTGTTTTGTTCGAATTGGCATTGGAAACAGCAGCAGCAAACCTGTTTATCGGGTCAGTGAAAACATTTAATAGTTTCTCATCTATTCGTGTTTAAGCATCTTTTTAGCTTTTGTGATACCAAAAACAATTGCAACCTGAAAACATGCATTTTAAAAAAATATCACATGGAGTATGCAGTTATTTCTGAAATTAAATCCTGCAGGTGGCTGAAATCACAGATGTTGTGGAGACCGCTAAAGTTTATCAGCTGGGGACCACACGAACAAATAAAGGGCTTCAGCTCCGGTATGTCTGCATAAGAACGATTATAAGTGCGATCATCTCTTTGTCGTCCATGACTTGTGTAATGTTTATTGCATGTTTGCAGACATGGAAATGACATGCGTGTCTTCAGACTTGAGTTTGTGTCCAATCAGGAGTTCACTGAAAGCGAATTCATGAAATGGAGAGAGGCGGTGAGTTTTAAATGTGGATTCATATTCGTATTCATTAACAAAAATGGTCTCATTTGTACTTTTATTGATTTAATTTACATTATGGAAACTACATTTGAATTGGGGTTGAGTTTTAGTTGCGTTTTAGGTTAATTGTAGAACTGCAGTCACACTGTAGCATAATGGGATATGCATGTCCAGTAGTAACCTTGTTGCTGCCCCATAGATGATGTCAGCAGGAATGCAGTTTCCTACTCTAGATGAGATCTCCAAAAAAGAGCAGTCCATCAAGGAGGCGGTCAACTACAAATTTAATGACAAAGACATTGAGGATGTAAGTCCCACTGATATAATTTCATGTTGTCCTTAATACAGGATATCTGATGGTTGTCAGCTTTATCATTGTATTAATGTGAATTATTTTAATGACAGATTGTCAAAGAGAAGGACAGATTCCGAAAGGCGCCACCGAACTACGCCATGAAGAAAACGCAGCTTCTCAAAGAGAAGGTTGTAATGATTAGATATATTACACGTAGATCTGCCTTTGGGTTGTTGAAGTGTCTACTTGTTCTCATGCTAATCATGCATAACTTGTGTGTACAGGCCATGGCTGAGGAGAGTGGGGATGGAGAGAAGGCGAAAGTTCTGCAAGATCAGTTGAATGAGTTGGAGGAGAGGGCAGAAGCACTTGACCGACAGAGAACCAAAAATATCTCTGCCATCAGGTCAGAAACGAACATGCACTATTACTATTACCACTCGCTACTCAAGTCAACTACGCAATAGTTTGGAGTCTGTAAGATGTTTTTAATGTTTTTGAAAAAAAGTCTCTTATGCTTACAAAGGCTGCAGTTATTTGATTAAAAAAATACAGTAAAACGGTAATGTTGTGTTTTTTTATTTTAATATATTTTTAACATGTAATTTATTCCTTTGATGGCAGAGCTGAATTTTCAGCATCATTACTCCAGTCTTCAGTGTCAAATGATCCTTCAGAAATCATTCTAATACGCTGATTTAGTGATCAAGAAACATTTCTTAAAATGATCAATGTTGAAAATAGTTGTGCTGCTTAAATGGTTACTTCAGCGATTTAGCATCAAGCTTTGTATCAGTAGAAATCCGGTAGTGTATTCTAATGATCGTGCTTCCCCCATAAATGACCCAGTTTAAACAAGACACATACATCTTCCCGGCGCTGAATTACCCCTTTAAGATTGTTGTGTAAACTGTGATAATTTCCCCCACAGGATTCTTTGAATAGAAAGATCAGAGGAACAGCATTTATTTCAGATTGAAATATTTTGTTACGATATTATGTCTTTATGTCTTGACAGTAGCGTACACACAAACAAACCCTCGGACCGCTCCTCTTCATAATCACTTTTTTCTATTTCAGCTATATCAACCAGAGGAATCGGAGTTGGAATATTGTGGAGTCTGAGAAGGCATTGGTGGTAGGTGTTTTTTGTTTTGTTGAGCTTTTACTCTCCTAAAGAACATTTTAGAATCTTAAATGTCTTGGTTGTGTTTCAGGCAGAGGGTCAGAATGCGAAGAACCAGCAGATGGATCCATTCACCAGACGGCAGTGTAAACCAACTATGGTGTCCAATGTGAGGCATCTTCCTGTCAGCTTTGCTGTTCTACTTCACTTTTATTCTCATCCTTTTTTGATAATTTTTCTTTCACTTTTTTTTCAAAGGCGAGAGATCCCTCAGTTCACGCCGCTATTTTGGCTCATCTTAACCAGAAATATGGTTCAGGCTCAGGCCAAGACAACAGCCAGCAGGCTAATAAACAGGTAACACACTCACAAACAAGCCCACAGCAACATCAGCCTGTTCTGACCATGAATTCACTTGTTTAACTTGTTTATTATGCAGGGCCAGGCTAGCCAGAAAGACAAAGACATTACCAAGCCAAACAGTGACCTCTCAGAGGACCTTTTTAAGGTTCACGACTTTGATGTCAAAATTGACCTACAGGTTCCTAATGCTGGTAAGTGTGTCTCAGGTCTAATAATTATATTACTTTTTTGCAGCTGGAAAGTAGTGTGTAATTTATTACAGTTTAAATGGTGGTTGGTTTCATTTATATAAACTCACCGGCCACTTTATTAGGTAAAGCTTGATAGTACTCGGTCGGACCATTTTGCCTGTAGAACTACTTTACTTTAATTCTTTGTGGCATAGATTTTAGCATGCTCTGAGATTTTGGTCCATATTGACTTGATAGAATCATGAGAAGCAGCAGATTTGTCGGCTGCACATCCATGATCCAAATCTCCCGTTCCACCACATCCCAAAGGTGCTTTATTGGATTGAGATCTGGTGACTGTAGAGGCCATTTCAGTATAGCAAACTTTACTCCATTGAACTAGATTTACAAAAAAGACAAGTAAACAGTTAGTAATAAAATAAGAACAAATAAACAAAGAGAAGAGAGTGAGAACGCACAGCTAGTATCGATACTGCAAACAGACTCATCGGACCAGGCAATGTTTTCCCAATCTTCTATTGTCCAATTTTTGGTGAGCCTGTGTGAAATTGTAGCCTCAGTTTCCTGTTCTTAGCTGACAGGAGTGGCACTAGTGTGTCTTCTGCTGCTGTAGCCCTGAATCTGCTTCAAGGTTCATCGTGTTGTGTGTTCAGAGATGCTCTGCATTCCTTGGTTGAGTTACTGTTGCCTTTTTGTCAGCTCAAACCAGTCTGGCCATTCTCCTCTGACCTCTGGCATCAACAAGGTATTTTTATCCACAGAAGTTGAACTGCCGCTCAATTAATATTTTTCTTTTTTATGGACCATTTTCTGTATACCCTAGAGATGGTTGAGCATCCTCATTCGAATGCTCTGTTTGAACTTCAGCAGATTATCTTAACCATGTCTGCATGCCTAAAGCTGTTTTTTGGAATCTGGTCATATTTAGCAGTTGTGAATGGCAAAAAAAATCTAATCAGATTATTATTATTATATATATTTTTTTTACAAATCCATATTGAGCTGCATTCAAATGTGGTTTGAAATCCTACTCAAATTTCATTTTGGAATATTTAATTCTGACCGCTCTAATCAGATTTTGCTTGGTTTGTCTCTTTCTCACGCCTCGTGAAATGCCAGACATTATAGAAAACATGCTGAAAGTTGCTGCAGAAACAAGGTTGTGTTTTTATGCAGAGTGCCGGTCGAGCAGGAGATTACAATATAATGAAGTAAGTTTTGAAACTGGCAGAGATGACAGCACAGAATAAAGCCACACTTACCAGGCTCCTACATTTCTGCCTCAGAAGACGCAGTAGTCCAGCGCGGTGGCTAGACATTGTTTTAAATAAGATAACATCTGTATTGCAGATTTTTGGCGTATGCCTATTAACACAACAACGTTGCAATAGAAACCGATTCAGATATTCAGGAAAACGAAAGAGCTACATGCACACACAAATCAGATCCGAGCAGTTGCAACAGACAAACAATGTGGAGTCAGTAATTTAGAACAGATACACTGATTAGGTATTTGCATTAAACGAGCAGTTGAACAAGTGTACCTAATAAAGTGTGTGTGTAAGTAAGTAGGACCTTTTTATAATTTTACAAAATATTTCTATTTTGCTGTACATATGCATGTATATATGCTGTACTTTTGCTGTACTTTTGACCTTTCTATTCACTAAGAATTCTGGAAAAAATATTTATCACAGTTTCCAGAGAAATATTAAGCAGAATGATTGTTTTCAACATTGATAATAAATAGAAATATTTATTGAACAGCAAATCAGCATATCAGAATGATTTCTGAATGATCGTGACGCTGGAGTAATGATGCTGAAATTACAGCTTTGCCATCACAGAGTTAAATTAAAATTTAAAAATGTATTAAATGATTTTTAAAATTTAATAATATTTCACAACTTCACTATTTTACTGTATTATGATTAAATACATTTTTCAAAAGCATTTAAAAAATCTTACTGATCCCAAACTTTGGTAGTGTATATGAATCTTATCCTATGATGTGAAATCTTCAATTTTATAATTTTTTTTTTCCTGTCATCATCAGAGTCAAAGTCTTTGTCGGTGAGTTCAAATGCATTGCCTGTTAAAGATGGGGCACCACGCCGATCTCTCAACCTGGAGGACTACAAGAAGAGACGAGGACTCATCTGACCTACGTTTTTATCCTCTCCTGCATGATTGGACACCTGTTCCGGGAGTCTAAAGCTGCGGCCACCCCTGTGTGTGTGGTGTGTGTGTGTGTGAGAGTGAGTGTGAGTGTGTTTGGGAAAGTGTGAGTGTGTGTGAGTGTGTGTGAGAGATAAACAGAGCAAAAGAGAGTGTGTGTATGATAAAGAGAAAGAGTAAGTGCGTACCTTTAAGGCTGAGTGTGTCAGAGACTGTACCAGTGTGTATGTAAATGTTTCACCTGTTTGTAAGAGGAAATATTCATGAATAATGATAACTTTCAGATCTTTTCCTGCAAAGGGTCACTTTTTTGAGAGATGAAAATTCCTCGGCATTATTTACGGCGTGTGCCGACGTGAGAACAGAAGTGCATTACCTCTGATTCTCCTTTTCGTACCAATGTATGCAGCATATTTTCTCCCTCTCAGACCCTCACAGAAACGGCCCTTTTATATCCAAGCTTGTGAATGACTATCTCAAAGGACACTATTAAAAAAAGACAACACAAATCTTGTTTTTTTTTTTAAAGTTATTTTTAGTTGTCAATAACGTGATTGGGTCTGCCTCGCTCCCTTGTTCCTCTTGAAAACGCTCTGAATTTTTGAAAGCTTTTCTTCCCCCCCAACCCATGTGGAATGGGTTGTTAGGACAGCCCTGCTTAACTCCACTTCCTGGTTTTAAGGCTGAGGGGCCGACCAATCAGAGGGGGAGTCTGACAATGACATCACTCCCTAAAGATAAACGTTTGTTTCATGTAAGACGGTGATCAAATAAACGTGTCTGCCATGGGCAAGAAAACAGAATTGATGTATTTTTTTGTTTTGTTTTTACTGCTCTCTATCTTCCACATCCCTCTGTTTTCCTCAGAGCTGATGTAAGTGTTATTGATCATTAATTATTGATGAAGTCTTTTAGTCAGTTCTCGTATCGTTGTGGCATGCCTTGTAAATAAGCGATCTTGAGTGAGCGCTGCTGAATAAAGGAGGAAATGTTTCAT
This sequence comes from Gobiocypris rarus, assembly GCA_023029165.1. Taxonomy (NCBI): domain Eukaryota; kingdom Metazoa; phylum Chordata; class Actinopteri; order Cypriniformes; family Gobionidae; genus Gobiocypris; species Gobiocypris rarus. The sequence continues at coordinate 19,250,416 of CM040927.1, forward strand.
AATCCCTGTGTTTGTGTATTCCCTGTTCTTGCTCATATTTGTACTGTGGTTTTCATATAAGTTTGAAGAGAAAATTGCAATTTCAAACCAAAGAAGTAAAAATTCAAATGCATCCTATGTTCACTTAATTTAACCCTTGAGCATCCTTATGGACATTTTTGGCTTTTTCAGTTTTTTTTTTTTTTTTTTGATAACTTTGCCTGTGGTAATGCTAACTGCGTAAAATTTGCCACAAGTGTGTATTTTTATTGGAATTTTACTATTCCACCCCCATTTCCTTTAAAAAATACATTTTGCACTAGTTACACAAAATACTTCCTCTTAGGATCATTTAGACAAAAATGACCCCATTGAAACCCATAAAAAAAAAAAAAAACATGCAATTTTTTAATCCATTCATTTTTTTTGACATGGACATTTTTGTCCTCTATGGACCTATGTGTAACTTTTTTTAAATTGATGAACAAGAGCAAATTGGTGAAAATAGGGGTAGCTTTAAATCATTTTGTAAATTTTACGTTGTAAATTAATATATCCATGACCACAAAATGTTTAATGATATATATATGTATATATTTGTATATATATATATAAAGTTAAAATTATTCCCATTTTCACAGATTCTGCAAGCGCCTCACACTTTTTCTTGCCACTGTGTGTGTGTGTGTGTCTATATATATATTCCCTTTCTGTAATGTAATATATATATATATATATATATATATATATATATATATATTATATATATATATATATATATAAAAAAATATATATATATATATATATATATATATATATATATATATATATATATATATATATATATATATATATATATATATATATATGTATATATAATTACATTACAGAAAGGGAATTTGGAATGGCCCAATTACAATCAGGCAGAGCAACAATATTCAACGTTTTTCCAGTCAGGCAATGTGCAGGTCGCACTGTTATGGGTCCTTCGTGTAGTTCCTGGTCCACGTCGGTCTGGATCAGAATGAGAAACTGGATAAAAACAGTCACCGATAAGCGATCAAGACACCAGTAGACAAAATTTCCCATGATATTCTCCGAAAAAAATGTCCCTGCAAGATTTATTTACTTTCTGAGAGATCGGAGCCCCTTCAGGTACACAAATCTAACCTTAAATGCAGTTATTGGGTTGCAGACGTCAAACTGACAATGCGATGCTCAACACTGCTGTAATTTTGTTTAGAGGATTTACTGTACACATGAACACATGAATTTAATCGATAATAAGGCGAAATGTAGTGGATACGTTAAAGTGACTGCTGACAGTTTTATGTAAATAAACCGTGTTAAGAGGATTTGGACGCGAAATGTAAACAAATAATGTTTAGAAAGAAATGTCAAAATCTACAGATAAGCAATGATTCCTTTATTATGCTTATTATTATAAATTGATGTATTCTGAAATTTATAAATGTTTTTTTGTTTTTTTTTATAAAGAGCTGGACATGGGTTCAGAGTATACTTTAAGGGATGGGTTTGGTTTTCAACTCGTGTTTGCATTGAAGAAGTCAAACATTACAGATATGCTTACTGATCATGTGATTCACGTTGGAATCTCAGATACAAAAATGATCTGTTTTTCTGTTTTGCAAGAAACGGTTGACAAATTATATAGCAGGCATGTCTTCACTTTAACATCTATGCATGCATGTTCTCTATTCCACAGGATCTTAAGATGTCTTGGCTTGTTGATCTTGCCGGGAAGGCAGAGGACTTCCTGAATAAAGTGGACCAGGGTGCAGCCAGCACTTTAAAAAAAAGCACTCCTCAGTCCTCTCTGTCCTACAACAGCCCTGACACCAAAGATCCCATCCAGTACAGCTCTGCAGATTACAGCTCCACCCATGAGCAACAGCGCAGGGACTCCATCTCTGCCTCGTCTCTTGGAAATTCAGCCTTCATCTCCACAGCTGCTGGGAAAATAAAGAAATCCAAAGCCACGGTTTTGGCCGGTACAGCTAATGTCTCCAGCATTATGCCTTTGGGTTCTAGCAGCAAAGTATCGTCCAACTTTGTGCGACCCAAAAAGCCAGAAGTGGACGACGATTTGCTCTTTGACTTCTTGAACAGTTCGGACCCACCGCAGAGCGAAAGAAAGGAGGTCAGGAGGGAAAGTGTGTCTAAAGCTTTGGGCCCTATGGGGGGGTCAACTCAGACCCAGATGCCCCCTCTCTCTGTGGCCAGCGATGTCCAGATGGGCCCTTCTGTCACTGCGACCCCGTCCTCCACACAGGGGCTGTCCAGAAATTCCAGCCTCAGCTCTCTCTCAAACAGCTCACACAGCGTTAAAACAGAGGATGGCTCCACTCGGGATCAAAGCCAAGGTACAAAAGATACATCATACATCATGTGTTCTGACATTTGGTTCATTTCATTGGTCTGAGGGCAATACTTTTGGCCTATTTAAAACAACAGAGAAGAGATGATAGCTTAGTTTAAAGGGTACATAACATACATACAGTTTCTGCCAATCTCTTGTTAATCCTACACCTGTAGTATTGCATCCTTCATATATCCGAAGAGTTTAGTTTAATCATATTTATAAAAGACAGAAATGCTGTACCGATTCTTTTCGAAAACAGCCAAACTTGGGCAGACGTGCAGTGGGCGGAGCTAAAGAGTCACAAGCACACACACACACACACACACAAACACAATACATCATTTAATGCAGTTTCACTCACCCTCTGCAGTTTCGACTCATGACTGGGAACAAACACACACACTTGCTAAACTCTGTTGCTGCTCCGGAAAAACAAACTGCATATTTGGGAAGCTGAACAAGGTTATCTTTTCATCACAACCAAAAACACACTTCTTTAGTGACATTGTTGATTTCGTGTTCTAAAATCAAAATGACATCACTGCTGACTTCTTCCATAACCCGAACGAAGCTCGTTGATTTGCATGCTCTCCCGGGAGAAGTGCCCATACAAGCAATTCTGCCCTTTATGACGTCACACAGGGCCATAATAAAAAAAAAAACTTTCAGAAACTTGTTTGGATCCTTTAATGAAATTCAAAGATCTTCCTTCAGTTTAACTAAAAAAGGGTTTAACTGAACATGCATGCATCAATGTGGAAAAATATTTTATATTTTATATAATAATGCATAATATTAATGGTAGTAATAATTATAAAAATAAGAATATTAATTCATATATTGTAAATTAATAAAACATTCAAGGAGCCCAGCTCCAAAAAGCAGGAGAGTAGATAGTGGATACAACTTAAATGGACCATAATGAGATCTAAGTTTACTTTTAAGCCAGGGACAGGGTAAATATACAGACTACTTAAAAGTACTATTTATATGTCCAACAACTGATAAAAGTTTATTTCTAATATTCTTTTTATTATTTTGTCTTACCTGTACAATTGAAAAATCATAGAGTTCATAGTTTGTATATACAAAATTGTTTTTTTTTTTTTTCTTCTCTAAGTTAACCTTATTGTTATTATTATTCTGTATTTGCCATGAAATAACGTGAAGCTGAAATGGAATACAATTAAATATTATTAAACAATAAACATTATTTTGTCTAAATTAAACACTAAAAACAAAACCAAAATCTAATTCTACAAGATAATTTAGGCTAAATGTGGCCATTACTAAAGTTTTGATCTCATGTTTTTCTTCCTCTTTGAATCTTATTTAATATCTTCTGTCCAGCTGTTGTTCCAGAGAATTTGAACCCAGAGCTAGATGTTTCCGCAGAGGACCAGCCAACACTGGATATCCCACATCAGGACCGCCATCTGGAGCTTCAGCAGCAGGGCCAGGATCAGGTGATCTCCAACCTTCGTCTCGAGAACCAACTTCTACGCAATGAAGTCTCTTCTCTCAACCAGGAGATGGCCTCTCTAATCCAGAGAGCCAAAGACACGCAGGCGGGTGAGCCAGAGATATTTCTGATTCTGACCTGTGTTTGTTCAGTGTTACGTATATACTATTATAGTATTTATTCGTATTTTGAATTAGCTTTTATTTTTGTGTCTTTAGTTTTCTTTTTAATTTTAGTTTCTTTTAGAAATGTTATGTGCTTTTGTCATTTGTATCAATATATATATATTTTTAGTATTATTTCTATTTAGCTTTCTTTTGTTTTGATTTCAGTTTTAGCTGTAGTCATTTTAGTACTTAAAGCCAGCATGAAATCAAAATGGACAGTTCTTGTTTTTTTCAACAGAAAATCAGCAGCAGGTTATTAAATGATTTATCAATACACAGCTGGGTTTTTTTTTCATGTGCCATCATAATCTATCAAAATAATTTCCCCTCCTTCTTGCAACAACATCTCTTCTATTCTTTGATGACGTTTTTACTGGCGCGAGGGCGGGGCAACCTGTGACTCACATGAGATCGACCAATAGTTTTTTTTTTCCCCGTTCAAGAAACCTGTTATATAACAATTCTGATTTTCATTTTCTAAGGCAGCATCTCTTAAATGTTTCATCTAATATTTATTTTATATCAGCTTTATTTTAATTACAAAAATATTTTTAGTAGTTTTATTTAACAATAGCAACACTGCTATGAAAATAATAGTAAAATAAGTACAGAGGTGTATGCCAGGTACACACTGCTCGATTTTAGCCCTGATTTTCATTCACCAACAGTTTTGCCGAAATAATAACAAACGCCTGAAATCAGAGGCAGAACGGTCCTTGTAGGCAAGTCGTGTAGTGTGTGTTATCGATGACACGATCTGACAGGAGTGCCGATGCCCCTGAGATAATTAGCATTCTAAATATCTGAACCTGTCTGCACCTCATTCATGCAAAATGAAATGTGTTTTAATTCTATAAAATATGGTGTAAAACCGCCAAAGTGCTGCCCTCTTAAGGTTGAACGGTGGCTACTGCAGTTGAATTTTCCTATTGGACATTGTGGTACATTGTGACATAGGATGGTTCTTCCAACGGCTCACTACCACGCCCCTGGCACGAGCTTACCACGCCCTTGGCTCAGCTCCTCGCTAGTATCGTCGGCATCGGGAGTTAACGCAGTTTGAGGCAGCGGCTCGAATCGATTAGGCTCTGGCCCTGTGTTACAGATAATTCACCCTCCTCCACTTCAGGTGAAGACGGCGGAGAAAAGTTCTCTACTTCAAATGACCGCTCTGTTGCAAAACTACTGGTGTCGCTCCAGTCATTCTTCATCTTTTCGAGTTTGACAGCGGTTAATCAATCCGTCACTGCAGGGTCTCAGGTGCACGCCCCCCGCTCAGCCCCGCCCTCGGTTCGCCCCCTCTGTCTCCGCTGGGCTCTGCCCACTTTTCCAGCATTTTTCAAATATTGCCAGTGGGTGGAGTTAGGCTGTGAACAGGGGTTTAGTTACCCTTTAAATGATAATTTCCTCCATTTGTGTAGAGGTGAACCTTGCCAGAGCTCGTGCTGACAAGTGGAACTCTGACCAGTCTCGCGTTGATCGCACGGTCCGAGAGCTGAGCGCGCAGGTTGATGACCTCACAGAAGCCCTGTCGGCAAAAGATGGTCAGCTTGCGGTCCTGAAAGTGCGACTGGACGAGGCAGATCAGCTACTGAAGGCACGAAGCTCAGCCCTCGAGGAAGCTCAGAGCGAGAGGGTCAGGTTGGTCTCTTCAACAACTCAAAAAAGCAGGGCATCACTTCTGGTTTAGTTGACCGTTTGATGTTAATCCATATCTTCTCTTGTGTGAATAAACAAACCTCTTATGCTATTTGGTGTTTTTTGTGTTTTAGGATTCTTCAGGATCAAAGTGAGGGCAGCAGTCTTCAGTCTCAGGCTTTACAGACACTACAGGAAAGAGTAAGAGATGCAGACTCGGCAGTTAAGAGAGAACAGGAGAGCTACAGACTGATGCAGGTAAGTTGACGTGTGTAAAGCAAAACAAAACAGGATTTATGTTGCAATTTCCAAAGTTTAAAGACATTTTTTTAGGATCTATAGATCAAAAGATGGACCTGGTAGATCTTACTTACGTGCCATTTTCTCACAGAGTGAGTTTGCAACACGGCTGGCGAAGGTGGAGGCCGAGCGTCAGACATTGGCGGAGTCGTTAACGAACGCAGAGCGCCGGGCGACGGAAGAGAAACAGAGAGCTGAGGATCTACAGCAACAGGTCAAGAGCGCCCGATCTGCAGCAGAGTACACCAAACAGGAACTACAGGACTACAAAAACAAAGCCTCACGGATACTACAGGTATCATTCTCTCTTTATTGTCACATCACCTTTTATCTCTGTTTGATAAGCGTATGAAGTATAATGGGTGTGTGTTGTTCCTCTAGTCTAAGGAGAAGCTGATCAGCAGTCTGAAGGAGGGCTCAGGTCTGGAGGTGCTGGAGGTGGCCGGGGCCGGAGTTGAACTCGAAGACCTACGTCATGAGAAAGAGTTGCAAAGAGAAGAGATTCAAAAACTGCAGGCCCAAATACAGAGCCTGCGAACAGAGATACAGGTACAGATGCAGATCAAGACTTTTAAAGTTATTTAGTGTGTCTCCGTATTTTTGTTCAAAGGCTGAAGGACCAAACTTTATACCAAACTATGAATTTACATTAAATTAACACAACAAAAAATTTGATTTAATTACCTTTTGGGTTGCACATTTGAATGTGTCCGCATTACAGTGTAGTTATACATTTTAAGTACCGAGTAATAGTTATTAACTACATGTACTTACTATAGGGTTTGGTTTATGGTTAGTTGTATATAATTATGCCTAATTTATAGTTATTACTATAGTTAATACATTTATTAAAATAAAGTGTTGTTATTTTTTGTTTATATGCATGACTAAAATAATACATGGTAATAAAAAGCAATATTTACTTATTTATTTATAATTTAGAAATATATGTAGTTCTCACATGAATAAAAAGCATAATTTAAAATCAAAATATTTACAATTGTGCTTAATTTTAATTGCTGTTTAATAGATCGTTTTATATATTATTACAAATGTAGCTGGAAAATTTTAGCTTTTTAGTCTTGATTATTCCACGTAAACTAAAAAACTGATTTAATTATATTCATTTACATGTATCACTATAATGATACATGGAATTAAATAGCAATATTTGCTTATATTTTGCTTAAATATTTTATGAAAAATGTCAAACATTCATTCTTTCACTTACAAAATATTTACGCTGCCTAATTTTATTTCCAGCTAAATCATTTGAAATATATAATTAATGTTTAATATGTGTATCAGCCAGATCAAATGCAAATACAAATACACACGAGATATTTGATTTTCCACTTCTGTTTACTAGGATCTGGAGTCCCAGGCACTCAATGAGGCTGAGAACTGGAGAGAACAGCTGGCTGAAGTACAAGAACAGCATGCCCAGCAGATCAGAGCCAAACAGGAGATCGAGGCAGAACTGGAGAGATCCAAACAGGTACTTGATATGGCACCATTCAGGTTTTTAGAGAGGGTGAAAATGCTGAATCATGAGTGAATGTTGATTAATTTTAATTCAGGAACTGCAGTACATTGAGGAAGAGCATCATCGCACTAAAATCACGCTTCAGGGTCGCGTCAAAGACCGAGAAGATGACATCCAGAAACTTAGAAACCAGGTACCCCCCACACACCTGTGTGGACACATATTTATGAGGATGGAATAGCAATTAAGGTTTTACTGTAAGCGAGTTAGAAACCTCTGTGCACTTACTCTAAATTTTTCTGAATATTGATGGGGAATTTCACAATTCTCCTGCTAGCTGACCAATAAGGCGCTGAGCAACAGCAGTCAGGCAGAGCTGGAGGGCCGTTTGCATCAGCTGACTGAGACGCTGATTCAGAAGCAGACCATGTTAGAGGCCCTAGGGACAGAGAAAAACTCACTGGTCTTTCAGCTTGAGAGGCTGGAACAGCAACTGAAGAGCCTGCAGGGTGGTCAGAACAATGCCTCACACATCAATATGGTTGCCATGGAGGGACCAGGTCAGTACACTGCATGATGGGACTGGATTTATAGGACTTTTTTTTAATCAAACAACTCAACTCCATCTTATTTGAATGGAACTATTTAATTTTTGACAGCCAAACATAATTGTCTGTGTACAGGTGCTAGGCAGAGGAACACGCCAATCCTGTTTAGTGATGCAGACGGACCTGGTACAGGAGTGTATGGGAAGGTCCGTAACGCGGCCAGCACCATCGACCGCTTCAGGTAACTGCATCCTTGGAAATCTGCTAAATGTATTTTACAGTGTTACAATAGCATTAAACATTTCTTTTTTCACTTCCTCCAGTATACGTTTGGGAATCTTTCTTAGACGTTACCCCATGGCCAGGGTCTTTGTTATTATTTATATGGTACGTTCACAGCGTGTCAAGGAATGTTGGAAAGTTACAATGAAGAAATCCAACTTTCAGGGAAATTTCTTTTTAGTGTGTTTGCGTTTGTTTATTTATGTGTTGAAAATATGTTTTTCTTTGCAGGCACTACTACACCTTTGGGTAATGATTGTCCTTTTAACATACACACCAGAGATGCATCACAATCATCCTGATGGGAGATAAAGGACTTTCTAGCTATAATAATACATAATAATCTGTTTGTGATTAGTGAAAGTTAATAAAGGTTAAACTTAGGGAGATTTCAGGCTGCTGTACAGTGGCTCAGTATGCATTCATATACAATTTGCACAGACATGCTGTTGGCCGTCTCTCTCTCTCTCTCTCTCTCTCTCTCTCTCTGTCTCTGTCTGTCTGTCTGTCTGTCTGTCTGTCTGTCTGTCTGTCTGTCTGTCTGTCTGTTACACTCACATTTCCCCTCATTCCACCTCATTTATTTTCTATCTTGGCCCATTTTCAGTAAAGTTTGGTCTGAGTGTTAAGAGCAGTGTAAAGTGAGATATTTAAGGTGTAATTTACTGGTGTGGTTTTATTCGATGAAAATTAATCTCTTTTCTTTTAATCATCTCTATTTCACACAAATGTAATCATGATTATTTTTGTTACAGAAAATAACAGATTGTATTCCTCAGACTGTAAAGCAGATTTATCTTAATAAATATTAACACAGACATAATCTTTATTCTCCCAGATGTTTTTGTGACACGTTATATAGAAGTACAGATGGGCACCAAGAGTGGAGATAATGAAGAAACTATAGAAGTTGCTAAAATCTATTTTAAATGAATGATATTTAATTGCTTTTTAATATATAATTAATTATACACTACCGTTCAAAAGCTTTTGGTCAGTACAAATTTGGAATTTTGGAAAGTCTCTTATGCTCATGGAACCTGAATTTATTTGATCAAAAAACAGTGAAAAAAAGTAATACTGTGAAATATTATTACAGATGAAAATATCTGTTTTCTTTTTAAATATATTTAAATAAAATGTATTTTTATTCCTGTGATGGCAAAGCTGAAATTTTATCATTACTCCTGTCTTCGGTGTCATGTGATCCTTCAGAAACTGAATCAACACTGAACTGACTTCAGCTGAGCAATGACGGCGTTTTCTTTTAGAGCTGCTGTACAGCCACAATGAACTTCTGCATCATGTTTCAATGCATCAATGTTTGCATCATTGAATCATTTTCCTGTTATCACCATAAAGCTGCTTTGAAACAATCTGTATTGTATAAAGCACTATATAAATAAAGGTTACTTGATATAAATCATTCTAATATGCTGATTTGGTGTTCAAGAAACATAATTTTTATTAGTTATCATTATTAAAAACTTAATATTTTTGTGGAAACATTGATACTTTTTTTTTTGATTATTCGATGAATAGCACATTCAAAAGAATATCATTTATTTGAAATAGAAATAATTTCTAACTGTGTAAAAGGCTTTGCTGTCACATTTAATCATTTAAATGCATCATTGCTTCATTTCTTTTCATTCAAAGAGTCTGATCCCCAAACCTTTGAACAGTAGTGCAAATATTATATAACCTAATTATAATAAATATATATTATGTCATCAATATTATCACATTTGCCACACTACCCCATTTGCTGTCCCACAAAAGCTGTCTATGGCCTCAGATATACTGTACAGGTCCTTCTCAAAAATGAGCATATTGTGATAAAAGTTCATTATTTTCCATAATGTAATGATAAATATTAAACTTTCATATATTTTAGATTCATTGCACACCAACTTAAATATTTCAGGTCTTTTATTGTTTTAATACTGATGATTTTGGCATACAGCTCATGAAAATCTAAAAAATTGCATATTTCATCCGACCAATAAAAAAAGTGTTTTTAATACAAAAAGTCAACCTTCAAATAATTAGGTTCAGTTAAGCACTCAATACTTGGTCGGGAATCCTTTTGCAGAAATGACTGCTTCAATGCGCGTGGCATGGAGGCAATCAGCCTGTGGCACTGCTGAGGTGTTATGGAGGCCCAGGATGCTTCGATAGCGCCTTAAGCTCATCCAGAGTGTTGGGTCTTGCGTCTCTCAACTTTCTCTTCACAATATCACACAGATTCTCTATGGGGTTCAGGTCAGGAGAGTTGGCAGGCCAATTGAGCACAGTAATACCATGGTCAGTAAACCATTTACCAATGGTTTTGGCACTGTGAGCAGGTGCCAGGTCGTGCTGAAAACGAAATCTTCATCTCCATAAAGCTTTTCAGCAGATGGAAGCATGAAGTGCTCCAAAATCTCCTGATAGCTAGCTGCATTGACCCTGCCCTTGATAAAACACGGTGGACCAACACCAGCAGCTGACATGGCACCCCAGACCATCACTGACTGTGGTACTTGACACTGGACTTCAGGCATTTTGGCATTTCCTTCTCTCCAGTCTTCCTCCAGACTCTGGCACCTTGATTTCCAAATGACATACAAAATTTGAGCGACAGTCCAGTGCTGCTTCTCTGTAGCCCAGGTCAGGCGCTTCTGCTGCTGTTTCTGGTTCAAAGTGGCTTGACCTGGGAATGCGGCACCTGTAGCCCGCTTTCTGCACACGCCTGTGCACGGTGGCTCTGGATGCTTCCGCAGGTCCCCAAGGTCTGGAATCGGTCCTTCACCACAATCTTCCTCAGGGTCCGGTCACCTCTTCTTGTGCAGCGTTTTTGCCACACTTTTTCCTTCCCACAGACTTCCCACTGAGGTGCCTTGATACAGCACTCTGGGAACAGCCTATCTGCTCAGAAATTTCTTTCTCTGTCTTACCCTCTCGCTTGAGGGTGTCAATGATGGCCTTCTGGACAGCAGTCAGGTCGGCTGTCTTACCCATGATCGCGGTTTTGAGTAATGAACCAGGATGGGAGTTCGATGCTGTGTCGAGATCCCGAAGCGCAGATGTTTCGAAACACTGCTCCGAACCGTGATTCGACACACCCATGTCACGTGACTACCGCTAAATGAAGCGCCGGAGTGTTTCATCAGGTGCGCCTGTCGAAGCGGCGTTTGATTGAAAGGGGCTTGAACAAACCACACAGTCACACATCTTTGAACCTAAATCCCCACAGTTTAAAAGTGAAGTGCATCTTCACCTTGTGGGTTTTGTGAGAGGAGAAACATTTTGTGATAGCAGTGGTTTTGTGATATAACAATGCGCACTATTAATATTTATAGTGCGCATTGTTAGTTATATTTAAGCTAGATTTAATTTAGATATATTGACTGATGGGTATAGACTGTGACAGATAGTTAGGATAGATATAGGCAAGTGACACATTCATATAGGCTAAGTTAGATAGTGACAGATACCACAGCATAAGATATATAATTATATAGATATAGATTATATAGATATATGCTATTCATGGGTGATATATAGATGGAGGCTCCACATAAGAGATGCACTACATATGTGGTGTGGGAGCATTTCCATTTGGAAATACCAAATAAAGTGAGATGTATGATTTGCAACAGTAGAAGTGAAAAGGTACCTCAAGGATGTGTTTTGGGTTTTTGCCCAGAACGCATGATCCATTCATTTATTGGAAAGAGAGAGCAATACATTTCCCTCATTTGTATGTACTTGCTAAAAATGTGTGCATGCCAGCAACAAGTGTCCCTAGTGAGAGGATTTTTTTCAAAGGGTGGAGAAATTATATGTAAAAAAAAAAAAAGATGTCGGCTAAGTCCTTCAACAGCTGAGCAATTAATATTTTTTAATAAACACATTGTGGTTGTATTTATTTTATTAATCTTCATTTTACATGACAAAAACAACAAGGAGGCTACAGGTTACAAAACCAAGTAGTTGTCAGACAGATGTTAAAAACTATATTTTTTAACATTGATCACTGTCACGGTTATTTCAGATAAATACATGCAGGTGACCACTAGATGGCGTCATGGGGACGGGTGTCGGGTGCTGTTTTGAAGCTTCGGCACATTTGCTTCAACTGTTCCAGTGCTTCACGAAGCCTCGGTCTCATCACTAGTTAAAAGCCTCAGGAATCTTTTGCAGGTGTTTAGAGTTAATTAGTTGATTCAGATGATTAGGTTAATAGCTCGTTTAGAAAACCTTTTCATGATATGCTAATGTTTTGAGTTTTCATGAGCTGTATGCCAAAATCATCAGTATTAAAACAATAAAAGACCTGCAATATTTCTGTTGGTGTGCAATGAATCTAAAACATATGAAAGTTTAATTTGTTTCATTACATTATGGAAAATAATGAACTTTTATCACAATATGCTAATTTTTTTAGAAGGAACTGTATACGTTATAGTTGGTTGCAGTACTCGTTCTGTCCAATGGCGTCGCTATGGATGCGTGGGAAGTGTGAGCTGGATTATGTTGGTCCTCCACCGTCCCATAATCCATCTGTGCCGTCCACGTCCCCTGACTGATGATCAGTCTGGCTGTGATGGCCGCGGTTGAGCTGGCACTTTATCCGCGTGAAAAACACAGCGACCCAAAACAAACCCGTACCAGAAACCCGTCTGACCATATGTGGATATAACCCCGTGACCAGGTTTTCGTTATTGCCGTGTATTTAACGCGTGTAATCCGACGTTTTGTCTTTGTTTATGTCATGAAGTTTCAAACCCGGAATCCGGATCTGCTGCTGTTGAATGGTTATTACTTCTATTAAAAACAAACCACAACATAAAACGCTTATTATTATTAGTTAGCCTGAGTACATGAAACACTTGTTTGCACGGATCTGTGCTGTGAAAGATCCGGGTCGGTCATTAAGGGTTAGGTTCGGGTCGGCTCATCATGTCGTCCTGGTTGGGAGGGTTGGGCTCTGGCCTGGGTCAGAGTCTGGGTCAGGTCGGGGGAAGCTTATCTTCGTTTACCGGACAGATCTCTAATTTTACCAAAGATATTCTTCTGGAAAGCGCCGAGGAAGTGGGAGGTGAGTTGACAACAGTCATGAAGATCATATCACTGCCCATACAGACTTTTAACTCTGTGTACAGTAAGGACAGCTGTTTTGTTAAATGCTTGTCATTTAAAAAACTGAAAGTTTTTGATATAAGTATTTATTATGCATTTATATTTAGTGAGCAACTGTAGGCTAGTTACTGAATGTGACAGTTTTATTAGTTTATGAATGCAGTCAGTCCAGAGATGCTTGAGAGTCTGAATTAATTTATCTGTGAAATGTACTAAATTATTTTGTCTAATTGTTGATATGATTGTTCTGTCAGGTTTTTGAAGATGTGATTTTGTTTACATTGGCATTCTATGAAAAAAATACAAAGAAAAAAAATGATAGAGAAAGCCCACTGAGAAATGGTCAATGTTTACCTTTTGCTCATGTTATAGCAAACCGGAATGACTGACACTGAATGATCTGAGGAAGACAAAATGAAATGTTAGGGACCTACATTCTTCTTTCTATGCTATGAAAGTGAGTAGTGACTGAGGCTGTCATTCTAGTTAACATCTAATTTTGTAGTGTCAGGGTGAGTAAATGGTTGGCAGAGTTTTCATTTTGGTGAGCTGTCCCTTTATGATTTACTTTGTCGTTCTGTACAATTGTCATATGGTGCTACAGTGCCCTTATGTAATAGGATGAAGTAATTATAGTAAGACGGGGTAAGAGGTTTGTTTGCATACAGCAGTTGAATCCTTGTCAGAGATGTAGCAGTGGTTGGGTTTTAGGCACTTGATCTTAATCCAGAAAGTGCTGGACTGTTCTTAGTTCTGTGGATTCATCTGTTTTCCTTTGTGAATGGAGACTTAATAATGAAGCTCTTCGGTGAGTATCTCTGTCTTGTTCCTTTTATATCTGCTCGAAACCTGGCTGGTGTCATAAGTAAATATGGCCCTTTTGACCATTGGAGGAGTGGAACACACACACACACACACACTGAGAACTTTGATCAGCAGCTTCCAGCAAAGCAGACATACCTCAAGTCAATCTGTCATGTCTCACGATGCATTGACCTGCCTGTTAGCTTTCAAAACAGATTATGCTAAAAGGTGGTGTGGCAAAAAGGTTCTGTTCTCTAACATTAGGTATGATGAAACCATTGAACATTGTTTATTAAAGGCACAATATGTAAGATTTTTGGATTCAAATATCCAAAAACCACTAGAACAGTGATAGATATTTTGTTGAGTTGTGTACTTACATTATCCCAAATGTTTTCCAAGAAACAAGCAATTTTCCCCGGGACATGGACTGTGTCCGTGCATCGTCTATCAATGAAATCATACCAGTGTTACCCTCGATTTCCATTTTATTTTGTAGAAACCATTGAAAAACCAAAAGTTCTTCAATATTATATGTTTTATTAGACAAGGGAACAACTGTTTGGTGACATTTGGCCACCTGCTTCTTCAAGTCCCCACCACCAGGCTCCGTACCATGGGAGACCCGTGGCTTTGGAAGCACCTTCCCAGTGAGCTGAGAGCAGTACAGAGCCTGGACCATTTTAAAGCAGAACTGAACACTTTTCTGTTTAGAAGGGCTTTTATGTGTTGATTGTTTTTATTAATCTATATTTTTTAATTTTTGTTATTTTCCCTTGTAGCACTTTGACATTGTTCGGAATGAAAAGTGCATTATAAATAAAATCTATTATTATTATTATTATTATTTATAGACAGAAAACTAAGCTAATTGTACAGTAATACAGCATTTATTTTCCATCATACAATATGTTTTAAAATTAATTGCATGCCATTTAGCAACACAAGCCATCCAGCATTTATTAATATGATATTCTGATATCGATCTAGCTGACTGCAGTGTGCAACAAGTGTCTCATAGCAGCCCCGGAGCAAATGCACAGAGTAACGTAATGACATAATTTTCAACACACTCAATGACTCAAATGTTTCTAATGCGATAAAACAGCGCTGCGTTACCTCACATATGCTTAACCAGAAGAAGAGGAAGCGGTGACTGTGGCATAATAAAAGTTTCGCTACTGTCAAGTAACGTGTCACGCTCGTCTCTCTTCAGAAATCGCTTCAGCGGCCTCCTTCAGCTCCCTCAACACTCGGCCCTGCTCTGCTTCATACTACAGTAACGTTAATAATTTTATCCATGAACATGATTTCTGCCCGAGTCCCATCCCGATTCTTTTCTACCTGCTGTGAGGTGAAAACTACAACTCCCAAGATTCTGCTCTCAATCTCAATGTTCATCAAGCTATGCCTTTATTTTGAATAGGCCTTATATAAATATTATTTTTGTTCATCCCTGCTCATTCCTAATACATGTCATGAATAATCATGTTAATTTTTGCAACTTGAAATAATATATTGATTAGCCTGGATGCCAGCCGAATTTAGCCCCGCCCACAAAATTTTTCGAGCAGAAACTGTTCGGACCAATGAAATTGTCAGGGTGGGCTTTAGACAATGATGGACAGATCATCAACAGTAACGTAATCTTCCATGTCATCGAAGGTGCTTGGGTTGAATTTGCTCTTATCCTAAACGGAGAACTTGTTCGTAAATGCATTCACCTTCACTATTTCTCTCAGAAACGATGATCGTGTTGGTAAGTACTCTGTGTATCCTTAAATTCTTTTATTACAATACTGGCAAAGATCGTTTACACTCATCTTTTTCTTGTAACATTACTTAATCCAGCGTGCGTGCAGACGGGGTTGCCACGTTTTTTTGCAATGTCGCGCACAATTGCTACTCAAAACTATAGCCCAAAACAATAACTTTCCGGGGGGTTCTCCGGAAAAAAATGGCATTTGGTTGGCAAAATATGTTATTTTGGCAAGGTTGCCTGCTAAAATTCGCATTCCTGGGTTTATATAATCACATAATTGGGGTCGCTTCAACCCGCGGACATGGAGAAAAACACGGACTTGGCAACACAGTGCAGTTGAGTTCTGTTGACATTTGACTACTAACGTTACACGTCGCTCCGTGGCTCTGATTGGTTGTGGGTCTATCCAATTGAGGTCTTTCCTGGCTCGGTTGAAACACGCCCCATAATCAAAGCCCAATGAAGCGGTATCAGACTCATATTCTGACTAGAATTGAGTATGGCCACGCCAGGCTATATATTGATAGCTGTATGTAAAAATAACAATAATAAAGAAGATTAATAAATACTTTAAAAAGTATTGTTTATTCTTATGTCATATATTGCATTAACTACTTAGAGAAAGTAAAGTGTTCCAGATGGTATAGTAGCTTTTTTTGCCCCACTTTATATTAGGTGGCCTTAACTACTAAGTACTTACATAAAATAATAGGTACAATGTACTTACTGTGTTCATATTGTGTTGCAAAACACCTTTGCTGATATTGAGGTGGGATACGGGTAGGGTTAGGGACAGATGTGGTGGGATGGGTAAGTTTAAGGGTAGGGTTAGGTGTAAGGGAAGTGTCAACTGTGTAATTACAAATGTAACTACAGAAATTAATTACAGATGTAATTACATGCAGGTATTTTTTAAAATGTAAGTACAATGTAAAAACATGTATGTACACAATAAATGCAATGTATCAAATTATTAATTAAAATGTTAGTACATAGTAGTTAAGGACACCTAATATAAAGTGGGTCAGCTTTTTTTTGGCTCCCTGGAAGTGGCAGGTGTGACATCTGGTAGGGGTTTGGCCTATTCCACAACAACAGGGACCACCTACATGTGATGTACTCTTGAGCAAGGCAATACTTTAGAGGGATTGTCACTACACTGTGTTCCAATGTATTATGCAAGTGACATAGCAGCAGGATTTCAGTACATTCAGATTTTAGTTTTGTTTGTTATATTTCTCCATATCATTTTAGATAACTGGTATCAATCTCAGACAGGTATGTTAAATAGTTTGCCAGGTCTACCTAGGTAAATGGGAAAACATACTTAAAGAGGTTGTTCCACATTATTAAGTTACAGTTTTCATGCATAATGGGGAGGTAGAAAGATCTTTCTGAAGATGAAAAGCATGAAGTGGTATGCAGATGTGTGTAAAGTTGCATTTCAGCCACCTATAACCAAATCTCGATTCAGTTTTCACAAAATTAGTTGTTTTCATGCCTTTAGCATAACATTACACCATTTAATGCTTTTCATCTTCAGAAAGATCTTCTTCCTCCCCATATTTCAGAACTGTGACATGCTCAATATGTAAGTAAGTAAGTCTTTAAAGCAGCTGTCCGTAACTTTTTTGGGTTAAAAATTATCCAAAATCAATTTTTGAGCAAGTACATAACCAGCCAGTGTTCAAAACTCTCTGCTTACCTTAGCTCGATTTACAACGGTAAGCTTGTAATAATGTTTTTAATTCCAGTGGTACTGGTGGATTTCCGCGGGAGATTCGAGCATATCTTTGCGTCATTGCGTCACATCTGTACATATCAATGTCACATCTGTACACATCAAGAAGTCCCGGCTAGTAGGCTATATCGCGTGTGCCATTATTTTGTGCTAGCTATGAGAAGGAGCAATTCATCTCTATTCCACATTAATTTGTTGATGACGATTAGAAATGAGATTGCACAGAAATGGAAACTGAACTACAGGTAACGTAAGTTCTAATACACATTAAGTGTAGTCACGCAATGCTGATGTTATTAATATTAACAATTTGAAAACAAAGTATAATTTGCACGATTTGACGTGATATGATAAGCGATCGTTAGATTTAATCATCATGATTTATTGCAATGCTTTTCCCACGTAGGCCTAGTTGGTCAGCACAAAAGTGGATGTTAGCTGCTTACTTGTACAGATGACATTCTTAAGTTGGTCATCGGTTCAAACATTAGAATCTGTGATTCTGAATGACAGTATCCACACCGGTGGGGTGAATGACAGACTTTCCACCTGACAGACGCGCATTGACATTATCCTCAAAACATTGAATTCATACGCGCTGTGCGGTGCCGAGGCACAGCTCACGTAGAGTTGATCATTCCGCGAATAACTGCAGTTTGTAGATTTCAAACAGAGATGGCGACAAAGAGGAAAAACTATGGACTGCAGGTTTAAGTAGGTTTTCCATTTACTTAAGTAGACCTAACAAACTATTTAACAAACCTGTCTGTGATTGATACCAGTTATATAAAAAGATCTGGAGAAATAAAACACAAACTTTCTTTGAAAAATTAAAATCTAAATGTATATTGTGCTGAAATCCTGCTATGTCACTTGCATAATAGTTTGGAACACAGTATGTACAAGTATGCTGTTGTTAGTTGCTTTAGATAAAAGCTATATTGAAGTGACTCCATCACTGTTTGTTACACATCAAGTAGTACCTGTGTGGTCTTCTAACTAAAATGGTTTCTGATTCAAGTCCCATAAGATTCAAGCAATGAACCATGGCCATTGTGTCCTTGAGCCAGACTTAACTTCAAGATACGTTGAGAATTATCTAACTAATAATGGACTTTTAATACAGTTATTGCTGTTATACACTATGCTACACCACCCTAATTGTGTTTTAATGGCTCATTCCCTGAGGGGTAATGAGTTCTTTAATGCTCAAATGTAGTAATTTAAGACGTTTAAATTGAGACCTTTTTCTCAAATCAATATTTTTATGCATTAAATATATATATATATTTATATATATATAATTATCCAAAATCAATTTTTGAGCAAGTATATAACCAGCCAGTGTTCAAAACTCTCTGCTTACCTTAGCTAAGATTCATATATATATATATATATATATATATATATATATATATATATATA
Source organism: Gobiocypris rarus (assembly GCA_023029165.1). NCBI lineage: Eukaryota > Metazoa > Chordata > Actinopteri > Cypriniformes > Gobionidae > Gobiocypris > Gobiocypris rarus. Next base: position 19,269,520 of record CM040927.1, read on the forward strand.
TATATATATATATATATATATATATATATATATATATATATATATATATATATATATATATAATCTTAGTCTTATGTGTGCTTGTTTGCCTGTGTGGTATGCTTTGTGTGTACATGTTTCTTGTTTGTCATGTGAAACTGAACATGCGTGGTGACAAAGTTTTATATATATTGTGCTCTTACTTATTTTTAAATTTCCTTGTTATTTACTTAAGAATCCTACATCTGTATTTATTTCCAGTGTACTTGTCAGTTATATATGTGTGTAATATTCTGCTCTGTCTGTGCAGCTGCTGGAATAGAATAACTGAACTTGATCCTCCATGTCCTCTGGAATGTTGGTATTTAAAGGGACAGTCACTCAGCAATTGACAAAGTGTCCATTAAAACCATGTGATTTGTTTGTAGTCGCTGGGTGGATTTATGATGTCTTTACTCCTTACACACTTGGAAAAGATTGTTCACCTTATCCAGTGAGATCTTGTAGTTAGTCAGTGTATCATCTTCATCTCTTCCTATGACTTGGAAGTGTTGGACAGTTTACAGAAGAGGAGAAGGTCCAATAAAAATGTTTATCATGACTCCTATTTTTGTAAATGGGAAGCATTTGTTACTCTTACTTGCTGTATTATAGAGCTGTATTTACAGATGTAGGCTCAACTAACCATGATTTTATCTATCTTTCTTACAGATGCTTCATCTGAGCTGCAGGTGTCCCACTCTAGATTGCAAGAACTGGAGACTTCATATGTAACACAAAAATCTGAGGTGATTTAACACAAAAAAAATCTTGTCTGATGCTAAATCCTGCTGATATTTCTCTATTCTATCATGAGACAATGTTTTGTGTGCTTTAAAATGAAGCCATATTATTTGTAGCTAACTACCCAACATCATTCAATTAAAGGATGAGTAATTTCAAAACATTATGAATGAATGTTAAGATTTACATTTATTTTTGTGTGGTTTAGTATGAGCGCTTGCGGAGAATAAACTCTGAGCTGGAGGAGAAGCTAGAGGCAGCAGAGATTCAGATCAAACAGCAGTCAGTGGATTACAGAACCCTCCTGCAGCAAAAAGAGGTTTGGGTTCACACCTAACTCCACTTATGCTCTATTTCCTGATTTGAACATTTATCTAGTATTAGTGAGAATTTATTTTGAAAAGGAGAGAAATGTAGAATCATAGTAATGATTTTGTGTGTGTGTTTGTTGCGAAGGTGGAGATCAGTCACCTCAAGGCTCGTCAGAGCGGTCTGCAGGAGGAGGTTCAGAAACTCCAACACTCTTCTCAAGCTGCGACCAGCTCATCCTTCACTGATGCTGCTGTTCTTCCTGTCACTACTGCTAGCACTACCACTACTTCGTCTTCCTTTCTGCACCGGTCCTCATCTGTCCATCAAGGCTTCCATGGCGACGACGTGGACCTCAGTGATGTCCTGTGGTCGCAGCAGGAAATTAACCGTCTTTCCAATGAGGTGCATCGGTTAGAGGCTGATGTGGCCCATTGGAGGAGAGTTGCTCAGGTCACTTTTAATTATACCTCGGATACAGTTGAACAAATATGTCATGGTATAGCTATCAAACTAGTATTAGACATTCTTTTCTTTTAATTTACCAGGCATCCAAGCTTCCAGGAGTTGAAGGGAACGGAGACCAGGGTGAAGTTCTGAAAATGCAAAGAACGATCAAGGTGAAAAACGTTTTGAACTGTAACATAGAGTAGGAACTTTGCTATTGGTCAGCTCTTGGAATCAGGTTCTGTTTTAACCTAATTGTTGTTCTGACCCAAACAGGAGCTGAGAGAGGAAATGGCACGGGAGGTGGATGAGCACCAGCACGAACTGGCAGCATTGCAGGATGCCCAGAGGCAGAAAATGGCTGAGATCTCAAAACGGCACAGGGTAGAGCTCGCAGAGTATGAGGAGAGAATAGAGGAGCTTGAGGAGCAGCTTCAGAGTGGTGAGGAGGAGCATTGCTGCATATTAAAATTAGAGTCTGGACATTTTTATACCTTTTACATGGTTGAAATCAGTTTTATATTTGATTTGGTAGTTCACTTTAAAATAAACAGTTGAACTATGAGTACAACTCTGTTTATCCTCCTCTTCCCCAGAAGGTGGAAATGTTGTCCAAAAATCAACCATAGTGCAGGACTCTGCCAAACTTCAAGAGCTGCAATCGACCATTCAGTCTTTACAGGAGGAGGCGGAGCTTCAGAGCAAACAGTACAGAGACCTATTGGCCAGATTGGAGGAGACGGAGCATTATAAAGCCAAGCTAGAGCAGGAGAAGGAGGAGGCTATAGCAGAAAATACAGAGTTGTTGCAAAATTACAGTCGCCTTCAGAAGTCTGTAAATGAACTCCAGAATCGAGTTCAGGAACAGGAGGGGAAGTCTATGCTGAAAGCCCAGCAGGACAATGAGATACAAACCCTGAAAAAAGCTCTTGCAGGTATAGAGAACCCCAGAAATTGTGTATGATCATTATGATTCCATGTTCATCTTATCACATATTGTTCTTGAATGGCTAATTTCTAAACCGCTCTCTCTTTTTTTAAAGGAACACTCCACCGTTTTTAGAAATAGGGCTTATTCAACTTTGTTCCTACATTTAGATATGTGGGCAAATGCATTTTTGTCTCAGTGCCCTTAGTTTGGCAGGGTCACCGCTAGCTTAGCTTAGCATAATGAATAGAATCCTATGTTGCCAGCTAGCATGTCCCGTGTAAAAGTGATTATAGACAGATATTAACTTGGGACTATATTATGGGGAAGCACAGGCGAAGCACTGCTACTTGGGCGCAGAGATATCACGCAACACATGAAATCCCCAAACTTCCGTCAACATACCGCTGTATGTTTTGCATATGTTTCGTGATATCTCTGCACCCAAGTAGCAGTGCTTCGCCTGTGCGTCCCCATAATATAGTAAGTTAATATCGGCCTAGGAAATCGCCTAGTCTTTATCAGCATTGCTTTTTGTATTCATTGTGAATACGCAGGCCACAAGAAGTAATTAGGTGGGTTTTTGTTTTTTTTGATCACTTTTACTCAGGACATGCTAGCTGGCAACGACCCTGTCAAACTAAAACAATGAATGCACTGAGACAAAAATGCATTTGTCCACATATCTAAATGTAGGAAAGAAGTTGAATAAGCCCTATTTCTAAAAACGGTGGAGTGTTCCTTTAAATCTTAATTATATCTCTTTATTTTATTTTTAGGTGCAGAGAAAGAGATGGCTAGATTGAGGAGTCTAAGTGAGGTAAATATGCTGAAAACCTTCCTCTGCATAGTTGAGAAGTTTGTGGCCCAAGAATATTTAGTCATTTTTATCCATGCTTAGGATATAAAACAATTGATGTACATTTTCCAAAATTTAGTCAAAGTATTTGGACACTGTTTGCCTGAAATACACCTAGGCTTATTCCTTAAATGACGTGTGTCATAATACTTTTCACATAATGTTTTTTTTTTCACTTTCATTTAATTCAGAGTGGACCTACAGAAGAAGTGGAACATGCTGACATTCTGGAACTCAACACTATCATTGATACCCTCAGGAAAGAGAAGGAAGAGGTGGAGAAAGAAAAGGTTTGTACATGGTAACAAAGTTATAGTACACAATATTACCTATTTCTTGTTTTAACAGAAGTTGGAGTGTCTGTCAAATCAAATGTCAAATCTTTGCATGATAAGGTGATCAATACTTCAGTAGCCCTTTGAAAAGACACTTGCATGTTATCGTGCAAAGGGTAAGATGTGCTTAAAGGGGGGGGTCTAATGCTATTTCATGACTTATTTACACTGTTAAAGAGTTGAATTCACATGCTAAACATGGCAAAAAAAATCAAAAAAAGAGTTGGATGTATTTCTGTGCCAACTCCTTCCGGATTTAGCCTGTGTGAGATCATAATAGGCGGAATTGCTAGAATGGGCACTTCTCCCAGATCATGCACATCAACAAGCTTCGTTCGGGTTACGGAAGCTGTCGGCAGCGCAGGCATTTTGTTTTTAGACCACAAAATCAACAATGTCACTAAAGAATTGTGTTTCTGGTTGTGAGGGAAAGATAACCTTGTTCAGCTTCCCAAACAACCCATCGTTAAACAGTGGAAGCAGTTTGTTTTTCCGAAGCAGCAACGGAGTTCTGCAAGTGTGTTTGTTTGTTCCCTGTCACGAGTCGAAACCACAAGCGGTGAGTGAAACTGCATCAAAGTTTTCTTTGGAAATCTGCACACACAGATTCCGTGTGGGCCGGGTCATGACTCACAATTCAACACAGCACGTCACTTCACAGACAATGGTGACTTTATAGTTAGCTAGGCTAGAATTTACACCACTAATATGACGCGATTGTTTCATATGAGCCGTTTGATGCATCAATATGAATACGATGACGTAACATAATAATAAGGCCTTGATCGGTGACTGAGGAGCATCGCTCAGTCACCATTACAAGCACTGTAGTGAGATTTCTTCGTCACGCAGGTTAATTCATGCTGCTAATCTGAGATTTCTTTGTCAGGAAAAGACTTAGGCATTCAATGCTGAAATTGGTGTTTTCTTCACTCAATGTCAGGATAATTTATTCTAGTTCAGTTATACATGCTGCTAATCTGGGATTTCTTCATCAGAAAAAGTCTTGCGTTCGTTTAACAATTGATTGTTTTGATGATTTTATCACAAACTTGTATGTGCATTTATGATGTTAATAAAGTTTATGGAACAACACACACATGATTGATTACTGGGTCCGTCTTCCAACAATTGTTTAAAATGATGCCTGCATTCTCCACCAAAATATGTAGTGAATTAGCTTAGAGGGGAAATATTAAGGATGCAACACTACTCTATAGTGTAGCAAATTAGCTCAGAGGGGAAATATTAATAACTCATTATGATTAATGAATATTTGAATCAGTTAATTTGATTAACTTGATGTACCTACAATAACATTACAATCAATCAATCAGTTCATCCGGTGAACGCTCAGAATGGATTATTAATTAATTCTAAGAAAAGGATATTTTCCATGGCCACAGAAAAATAATTATTTATATTTACACAAGCGCTTAGAGCGCATAACAAGATTGATAATTTGTGACAATTTGAGTGATCATTTAAGTGATTTGTTTGGCGCAGGGAACATATATTGTGCACAAACTTTAATAACTAAATCACGGACAAGATTAGACAGACATAAAAAAATACAGACACAAAACATATACATGGTTAGAGGCAAAGTCAAAGTGTTGGAAGAACCGGGTCAGAAAAGATGGATGAAGTTATGAAAAAGTCTAAAACCTGGGAGAATCCATCCGTGACTACAAGCTCCTTTGTCTAAACAAAGGGGTTTACAGTTTTACTAACTACACAGCGATTTGAAATTCATACATTACTTGCATTTAGCCTGAGCTGTAGAAGAGCTTCCGAGGTGAAATCGCAGGGGAAAATCTTGATAGTTTGGTCCGAAGTTGTTGCGATCTGAAGAAGATATTATGAGCTTGCATGGTTGTTTCGACTCTTTTGAGGTTGAGGAAGTTGCACGTAGCGTGCAGAGTATTGGCCTGCTAGCCCAAAGGCCGTGTGGGGGCATCGGGTTTCTTGTTTCTCACAGCACATGGCTCTGTGTAGGCCATATCGGCCTGGTGGCCTGCTGGGCAGAAGCCCACAGGCATAGCGTGTGCCTTAGGTGCAAGGAAGAAGAGAAGAGAGAGGTCATGGGCATATTTGTTAAATGTAGCTAGAAATTATGTGTCTGATTTGTCTCAGCCGCTACAATAGGTACTCAAGATCAACATGAAATTGGCTAAAACTGTGTTCAAAAAATGATATATATAATTGTTTTTGGTTTTTTCTCCCTTAGCTTGTGTTAGTTGAGAGACTGACCCTGGCCGAGGAGAGACACAGGGTTGAAGATTCAAATAGTGCTGTGGAACTGTCACAGGAATTTTCAGACCTAAAGAGCCAGCTAGACAGACGGGAACAAGCACTAAAGCAAGCCCATCTTGATATAGAGACACTCAGTGCTGAACTGGAAGAACTGGACAAGCAGAACCAGGAGGCCACACAGGTTTTTTTATTTTAATTTTTTTAGCCTATGTATGTTCTCTGTTTTTTAAATTTTAATTAATATATTGCATAATTACTCTATTTTACTTCTCCAGCATCTTATTGCAGTGAAGGACCAGCAGTCTCTGCAGAAAACACAAGCTGAGGCAGAAGAAGCCCGTCTTCAGTCAGATCTCATCTCCATTCTTGACCAAAAACGAACTCTTCAACTTGAGCTGGAAGCCCTGGGGGAGAAGCTAAGTCAAAGTGCCTTCTCTTTGAATGAACTGCACATGGCAAAACAGCAACTGGATACCACAGTAAAGGAGTTGAGGGAAAAGTTGTGCAAGTCACAGGATCTGGGCAGAGAGCTGCGGCAGGAGTCCTCCGACCTCAAGAGGGCACTTCAAGAGAGAGAAACAGAACTTATTGCACTTCGCGAGAAGTTAAGTCATTCTGGGGAGCATGGAAATGAATTAGAGGGACACCTGAAGGTACTTGAGGCGAAGGATAAAGAGATTCAGGTCTTAAGAGCAGAGTTTGCAGAAATGAAGACTTCCTTTGAAAGGGTTGTTTCAGAGGACTTTGAATTGAAAATTAAAAATAGGAAGTTGAAAGAAGAGAGCACCCAGGTTTTGGACAAGATAGACAGTTTGGAAAGGCAGATCCAAGATGGTCAAGCCTCTCTAAGCAGGATGTCCCTGGAGAAAGATACCCGCATTGAAGCCTTAAAACTAGAGAAAAGCCAGTTAGAATCTGAGCTGATTCAAACTGAGAAGCGACTATCAGATCAGGACAAACAGTATCAACAAACCATTGATGAACTGACCAGAGCACGCTCTATGGATGCTTCTGCACTGCAGACTGAACACGAGCGAATGGTGAAACTAAATCAGGAGAAAGATCTCACGATTGCAGAACTCAGACGTGAGATAGAGCAGATGGTCGCTGACCACAAAGACACCAGCGAAATGTTGGACATCACTGTGGCAGGTCAAAATCAACTCACAGAGCTTCTGCAGGAGAAGGACACCTTTGCCGAAACCCTGAAAGCTCAAGCTGTGGAAATGCAACAGGATTTAGAGTGCAGTGTCTTGAGAGTAACTCAAGAGTGTGACTCTCTGAGAAGGTTAATGGAGGAGAAAGACAAACAGCTTGGAGCCATGAAGGAAGAAAACAGCCATCTGAAAGAAGAGATTGACCGTCTGAAAGACCAGCAAAGCAGACCACAGTTATTGTCAGAGCCGCGGACACTGGACATCATCACAGAGCTTGAGACCGAGGTGACCCAGCTCAAAGCTGCCAGAGATCAGCTCGAAGAAGAGGTCCAATCTATGAGGACGTTATCAGAGGAGCAGCAGGCCACAGTGCTGCAGTCCCAGCGTTCTCTACAGATGCTACAGAGTGAACTAGAGCAAGCACGGTCAAGACATGAACAAAGCTCACTCAATTACGAAAGACTCATCAGTTCTAAGGATGAGGAGATTGTCCTGCTTCGGTCTGAAGTGGAGGGCCTAAGTACACAAGGACGGAGTCAAATACAGTCTGTAGAAATCCTACAGGAGGATAAGACCCAGTCATTGAATGGTGAAAATGGTAATGAGAAACATGACCTTTCAAAAGTAGAGATTGAGAAACTAGTGAAAGGGATCAGGGAGAAAGAGACTGAGATTAACCAGCTAAATGAGAAAAACCTCTCTTTAACCAAGCAGCTTGACCAACTTGTTTTCTCTCAAAATGAGCTGGGAAAACTGTCACAAATGGTCCTTCAAAAAGATCTAGAAATCCAGGCGCTCCAAGCTCGAGTGTCTGGTGGCCATGGTCAAGACTTGGTGTTCCTGCAGCAGCAGCTTCAAGCCTATGCGGTGGAACGTGAACAAGTGCTGGCCGTGCTCAACGAGAAAACCAGAGAGAACAGCCAACTGCGCTCAGACTACCATCGAATTATGGACATTGTTGCAGCCAAGGAAGCAGCCTTGTTAAAGCTCCAGCAAGAAAACCAGCGGCTCTCTACCATGAGCGACCCTTCCGGCAGTCAAGAGATGTTTCGAGAGACCATTCAGAACCTCTCCCGCATCATCCGTGAGAAGGATATTGAGATTGACGCCTTGACTCAGAAATGTCAGACCTTGGTCTCTGTCCTTCAGGCAACTGGCACCAGCGATTCTGTGAGTGGTGGCTCAGGAGGCGTTAGCAGCAACCAGTTCGAGGAGCTCCTACAAGAACGTGACACCCTCAAACAACAGGTGAAAAAGATGGAAGAATGGAAACAGCAGGTGATCACGACGGTGAGGAACATGCAGCATGAATCTGCTCAGTTGCAAGAGGAGCTCCTCAAGCTGCAGGGGCAGGTTTCTGCCGACAGCGACTGCAGCTCAAAGCTCTCGGTGGATTACGCCAGACTTATTCAGAGCTATGAGCAGAAAGAGCAAAAGCTGGGATTGTTGAATCAAGAGCTGGCACAGGTGCAGCAAACCATCAGCCAGCTGAGCAGCACCAAAGACGTGCTGCTTGGGAAGCTTGGCAGTGTCAAGCAATCTCCAGAAATTTCTGCTACGATTGCGACCCAGGCTTTTGCTCCTCCAAGCCTGAAGGGGGCAGCACTACCAGGGCAAGATGAGAGTGTACATCAGGATTTGCAGTCAATGCAAAGAACATTAGCAGAGAAGGAGAGCATGATAAGAACTCTGCAGGAAAACAATCATCGCTTGTCAAATTCTGCATCTATGTCTGAAAGTGAGCAGAGAAGCCATGTAGAGGAGCTTAAGCATGCCAGAGATAAGCAAGAATCCCTACAGCGCTCCCTCAGAGAGAAAGATCTACTCATTAAGACCAAAGGAGATCAACTCAGTCAGGTGACTTACAATTCTGGTTTGTTGAATGGTTGATAGGGAAAGCCGTAAGATGTGCAGTACCTTAGATAACCATATGTGGCTTTTTTCCCCCTGTAAACTGTAGGTGAGTGAAAATTTACGTAACCGTGAGAATGACAACGAGGTCTTGAAGCAGGCTGTGACGAACCTAAAGGAGCGTGCGCTAATCCTGGAACTCGATGTGAAAAAATTAAAGGAGGAGAATGAAGCGATAGCAGCAAAAGCTCGTGAGAAAGAGACTGAGTTCCGTGCCCTTCAGGAGACCAACATGCAGGTGTCACTGTTGCTCCGGGAACGAGAGTTTCAGTTTAGTGCTGTAAATGAGAAGGCCACTGCCATGGAGAAGATGCTAAAAGATAAAGAGCAGGTTTGTTTGTTTGTTTGTTTGTGTGTTTAAATTTAAAAAATGCTGTTAAAATACCTTATCCTATCATGCAGAATTGGCTATATGGTTCCGCAACCATGATTATTTTAGGAATTCCATTTTGGTGCAGAAATTACATCATTTTTATGATTACTTTAAAAGTAAAGTACTCTCCTAGTAACCACCTCTAATAATAAACTGCAATGGAAACAATGCACTTTCATAATGTTAATGCCAACGAAGGCATAAAAATGTGTTCTGGACTTTTCTGGTTTTATACGTGTTGTGAGTAATCTGTTCTGTGCTGTCTGTACTGTAGGGTAAATCTGGTGAGCTGAACCAATTGTTGAATGAAATTAGGTCCATGCAGGACAAGGCAGTGTTGTTTCAGCAGGAAAGAGATCAAGTGATGATGGCTCTCAAACAGAAACAAATGGAGACATCTGCTCTGCAGAGTGAGGTAACAAAGGCCAAGATTACACATCATTATGGTGCTTTATTGCCTTACTGAAGTACTGTAAATATTAACTGTTACATCTCCCAATTCTCTTTAATACCTAATGCATACAATAAAAATATATACTAATAGGCGAATTGCTGCACTCCTATGTTCTTTCTGTGTGTAGCTGCAGCACATGCGTGATAAGGAGCAGCGCCTGAAGCAGGAGGTCGAGCGTTTGCGCAATCACCTGTTAGAGATTGAGGATTCGTACACACGTGAGGCTTTGGCAGCTGAGGACAGAGAGGGAGAGCTGAAACGCAGAGTGGCACTCCTAGAGGAGCGGCTGGCATCTTCTTCTAATGCCGTGGAGAGCGCAAGGTGGGAGTAAAGAGGGTTTTTGTCTGTTGGTAAGACTGTTTGGTCCAAAACAGAGTTAGCTTCCAACACCAACCCCTAATTTTTCTTTCACACCAGTTCACACTAGGGGTTGCACGGACTAATTGCACGACTTGAATGCTCTGCCATGAGGCTTTAAAGGCCCACTGAAGTGCCTTAAAACGCGCAGCATTATTCAGTGTGTTGACGTAATTTCCCCTGAAACGGCTCCAGCTGTAAGCAACTCCTCCCCCTTTTTTGAAACAGCCAATAGCGTTTCGTTTATATCACAGTTTGACTAGAGCCTTTCAGCTCGGTAAAGCCACAATTTCCTCCTAATCTCTAACTGTTTCTCATCATAATCTCCTCCAAATCGCTTTGAAATACAGCATTCTGTACAGAATTCAAATAAGTCCGATATGTTTTGTTGTCTGTGCCGACTATGATCCGCATGCTCTCGTGTCTCTATTCTAAGTTTAGACCAGAGCCATTGGTGTGTGTGTGTGTGTGTGTGTGTGCTGCGGTGGTGCGCCTGAAACAAATGTGAAACCAGACTTCATTCGCCTCAACTGAAAGCATATTTACACTGTCTGAATCGTTTCCTATCGCATGTATCGCATGTATCTATGTGCCATTCACCATGTAGAATATAGTAGATAGCATAGTAGTGTGAACAGCTGACCGATTTCAGCTGCAGCTGCAGCGTCGATTTTAGAGAGCATTTGATTTGACAGAAGATTTGATGAGTATGTGAAGTCTGCAATGATGTCATCAAAATCTGTGATTCATTTTAACGGAAGTGAGAGACTAAGTTTTGAATGCTTATATCTCCTAAATGCGAATTGTGTCATTGTTTTGGAACACCAGCTTATTCCTAACCTTAAGGCCAACATAGTTATACTAAAAACAACAAAAAAATATTTTGGATTTCAGGGGGCCTTTAATCTTGACATCGACAAGTCGCTGATCATGGCCTATAGAAGGCGACAACAGGATAAGAAATCATTGAAGTCCACTTTTACGCTCACTTTTACTTGTGGGTAGTGCTGTTATATGCCATACCTCTGCACAAGGCAAATCACATTTAGAGTCTCAACTCGAGGTTCAGGCTTATTTGTTCATTAATGACGTCATCAGCAACTAGTCGACTCACATAAATGTAGAATTAAAAATAAATCTGAAGTCGTTCAGTCCTTAATTCACACCAACTAGAGCTGCAGGAGTCTGGATAAATTGTGAATCATGATTTTTTTTGTTTCAAACAGAGGTCACGATTCTCCTATGATTCTAAACAGAAAATGAAAAAAAAAAAACGTAATTTACTAGAGATTCTGACAAAATATATGATTTGCTGCTGTTTGTGTAAATACTGTATGCTTTCAGCCTGTTTTTCTAATGTACCCATTGTATTGTTTTAGCCTCACTAATGTCTCTAACTATGTGTTTATGTATGTAGTCAGCAGGCAAGCCTGCAGGTGGAGTCTCTTCAGGAGCAGCTAAATGGTGCTGTCAGACAGAGAGATGAAGCACTTATTCAGCTCCGTTCCACTCAGGATCAGGTCAACCAGTATGCAGTGTCACTCTCTAACCTGCAGATGGTGCTAGAACAGTTTCAACAAGGCAAGAGTGTACATTATTTTCACTATCCCATTTTTGGAATAACTCATGATGAAAGAAATTTTTCTTGTATGGAACGATGACTATTAAAGCAATTACAAATGTTGATTTTCAGATTTTTTGTTGTTGTTGTTGTTGTTGTTGTAATGTTTGAGTTAAGAGAGGAATCTGCATTAAGTCCTTGATCCTGAACAAACTTGACATCTGTATCTCTCTTTACAGAAGAAAAAGCCATGTACTCAGCAGAACTGGAAAAACACAAGAGAGAGAAAGAAGAGTGGAGAAATAAAGCAGAACATTTTGGGGATCAGGCTGCTGCTCTACAAGTGAGTCCTTTCTGCACTCTGACTCTGCTTGACACAAGTATTTATATCATTTCTCAATGTCTGTGTGTGTAATCTTAGATAAACCTGGATGAAGCAAACGCAGCTCTAGAATCTGCCTCCCGCCTCACTGACCAGCTGGACCTTAAAGAGGAGCAGATAGAAGATCTAAAAAAACAAGGTGAGACAGCTGGGTTTCCATCCAAACGTAAAGCAAATCTTTTCAAAGTTTTCAAAAAAAGAAATACAAAAGCAAATTAGGTGCATTTCCATCAAGGGAAGAGAAGACATTGTTGAAAAAAGTCGTTATTTTTGTTTGTTTTTTTGCACACAAAAAGTGTTCTCGTCGCTTCATAAAATTTAAGGTTAAACCACTGTAGTCACATGGACTATTTTAAAAATATCTTTATTTGTGGTCCGAAGATGAACAAAGGTTTTATGGGTTTGGGACGACATGAGGGTGAGTAATTAATGACAGAAATTTAATTTTTGAGTGAACTAACCCTTTAACATAACATTCAGTCATCCATAATCTCGGGTCAGAAAACAAGATGAGTGAATAATTTAAGTGAAAAATTTGCATACATGTCAATCACAGGCCAAACATTGCTAAATTTGACTGAATTTAAAAAGCCAGAAGTGATAAATGAATAGCCGTTTGGGAGATGAAAAAGCCGGCTCTTATTACTGAGCTGAGCCAAATGATCCGGTTCCCTAAAAAGAGCCCTCGTGTGGGTTTAATGTTCGTTACGTCAGAATTTATTCTGCAAATGCTTTTCTATCTCCTATTATGTGCATTGACTCTTTTTCGCTCTTCGGTGACGTGAATGCTTATGTTACTGTTGGTCATCTGTCCATCATCATATAAAGCCTGCCCTCACAATTCGATTGGTCCGAACAGCTCCTAATCGGGCATAGTTGCTCCACAACGGATCAAGTCCTGACTGAACTTCCCGAACTCAAATGTTGTGGGCTGGGCTAAATTTGGCTAGCATCCTGGCTACTTTTTTCGCACAAGTCAAAAAACCACCTCAAGCAAGCATAAAAACTTTTAAGCAAATTAAATGATTTTGTTTTTTAAAATTTGGCGTTTCCATCACTCGCTTCTGATGCGATACTTCAAAATGAGCATAAAAACAGGGTGAGGGAAACATAGCTTGTATGTCATCAACTGAATGACTATGTTGAAATCAGTGCTTGAGAACTTTCTTAGAAATCATCTCAGCATTTCACCTCATTGTGTAACTGGGACAGTGCTTCTTAACCTTTTGACTTGAAGGCCCCAGATGTCCAACACAATATTTGAAGGCCCCCCCATATTGGCTAAGATAATCCGGTATGTCTGATGTAAATTTGACAATTACTTTTTTTTTTACTTTAACAAAACTGGGAGTAATGCCATACTAATTAAACATTATTTATTTTGTGATCCTATAATCAATTTAGGCTAGAAAATTGATATCAATCAATTTAGGCTAGGAAAATTTGAAAAAACAGCTTAGGACCCCTCCCGTGTCCTGTACTCCGAGTACAAACTGTTCCCGTCAGGTTGACGCTTTAGTGTTCCAATTACATACAGGAAAATATACCTCTTTCATCCTTTTATCAGAGAATCTCCTAAACTCAGGACATACGTTTTTTTTGTGTGTTCTCTCACAGGAAATCCAAAAGTTCGCCTTTCATTCATCATCATCAAACATGACTTATCATTTGAAACATTCGAGTAGTAGCTGAACGTTAGACACTTTACTGGGTTGCTGACTCAAACATTAATGTCAACCTAGATAAATTTGCACTATTATTAGGCGTATTTTCCAAGTGTCCATGCGGGATGTGGAAGCTAAATTAGTACAGTGCTTACTGCATGACATGTTTAACTTAGCATGCATTTTTCTCTATGAACGCTTCCACTATACTGCGGAGATGAGAGTCAGCGTCGTCATCTTCACCTTTGTCACCAAGATTGACTCAGAAAACACTAGTTTATTAATAATGTTTATTACAAATGTTCAGACAGTCTCCTTTCTTTTTTCGGACACATTCATAATCATTAATTTTCCTGGTACACTGAGGCAAGACTTCTGTGTGCATTTGAGTGCTTAATTTATATTTTAAAGGCTTATTATTATGGGTTAGAATTACGATGTTACATTTAATATTCAAACTCAAACCATTTTCCGATGCCACCCCATATATACCATATATATTTATGTAATTAAATGAATGTCATAAACTAGTTGACTAATGGCTTAAATTATCGACTTCTAGTCGACTTGAAAAATCTTAAGTCGGGGGCCCTAATTTTATTGCATTTCATTTTGTGTACCTTAATGAAGCTGTCCTGTACAGCAATGATAATCTATGTATCACACAGTAGACACAATCCTATAAAACGTTGAGATGTTAAGAAAAGTAGCTACAAAAAAGTCGTCACACAAAACAGGTTTGTAGCACTGCAAACCATTTTTCTGAAGAGACTTGTGAATGTCAACAGGTTTAGGAACATCAGGAACCATTAAATTATGTTTGACTCTTCGAGACCATGCTTTATGTAGTGGTTTAAGTTTGATTAATATCTGTGCAGACACTAAGAAACGCACATGTGCATTTGTGAGAGAGATGCCAGGTCTGTAGATGGTATAGATGTTTAGCATTCCTTCGCATCACCTTTCTGTCAGAGAGACAATATTTAAGGAATTTCAGTTGCCAAACCGTGTAGACAAAGATTTTTTTTTCCGTCTTTCTATCTCAGCCATCCCTTTCTTCTCTGTCCGTATCAAGCCCCAAATCAACATTATGGTGCTGTCGGTCTAAGAGGGAGAGGAAGGTGAGGGATGAGCGCTGGGATTTTTACTGCATCTGTCAAAGAAAGACTGAGGAGAACGTAGACAGAATGATCGAAAATGGTTCATTTTTGCTTAGCAAAGCACAAGTGCAGCCGACAGACATTCCAGGGTATTTAGCGCAGACAGGAACTCTCTCACCCTCTCTTATCGCTAAGGTCATGTGGTCTCTGGAGGTAAAATCTCAGAGGAATAGAGTTCTCGAGCCGAACTGCCAAATCTTCTGGACCAGTGAGAGTGGTGTTGGTGATAAAGGCATTTAGAGCACGTCATACTCACACACTTCTTTGTTATTACTCCATGAGACATTCCCAGACACACTCATCCCCATACCACTGTTATTGCTGTTTATGTTAAGGTGCACACACACATACTTATTAGTTATGTGCAAACACTCGTTCTCTACTGTTTGCATTAACAGATAACAAAGTCATACCACCTTCTGCTTAAGGCTCTCTGCATCTCACAAATAGTGTCTATTAACTCTCACCAAGTGCAAGTAAAATCTACTTTGGCTAGAAATAAAAGACTTTAAACTTTATAAGGAACTTAATAGTGGTATAAATTTAATTTTGACACTTATGTTTTTAAAAGAAGTCTCTTATGCTTACCAAGGCTGCCATTATTTGAATAAATACAGCCTGCAAAAATACAATAAAATGCAATATTGTGAAATGTTTTTACAATTTAAAATAACTTTTCTATTAATATATTTTAAAATGTAATTTATTCCTGTGATGGCAAAGCTGAATTTTCAGCATCATTACCCCAGTCTTCAGTGTCACATGATCCTTCATAAATCATTCTGACATGCTGATTTTGTGCTTGGGAGGCATTTATTATCAATATTGAAAACGGTGCTGCTTCATATTTTTGTGGTAACTGATACACTTTTTAAGATTCTATTTTGAATAGAACGTTCAAAAGAACAGCATTTATTTTTTTATACATTGTGTCTTAGTCACTTTTTGGTCAAGTTAATGCATCCTGGCTGAATAAAAGTTCATTTCTTGGACCCGTACACACACACTTAGACACGTAGCCATATCAGATAGAAGCCAGACATTAGCCAAGTAAATTATTTCTTTATGGTTTTAACGTTGGTTTTATGAATTATCCCATAACTCATGACCCTAACTGTGACCGCAATGAAGGATAAAATAACTCAGACCTGTGTGCTTGTGTGTGTTTTACAGTGGAGTTGAGACAGGAGATGTTGGAAGAGGCTCAGAGGAAACTGATGAACCTCTTGAACACCACCGAAGGCAAAGTGGATAAGTGAGTCCAAAACACAGTCTGCATTGGAAACATTTCATATAGAGTACATTTAGATCCAAATATTTTCAAAAGGGTGTTCCTGTGAAATATCATCTAACATCATTAATTTCTGACAAAGGGTTCTGATGAAGAATCTTTACCTGGGCTATTTTCATACCCCCCGAAACAAGCGCGCTGAGGTGCTCAGGCTTATGGGTAATGTGCTTGGGTTGGACCGAGATGAGGTGTGTGAGGTAGGTCAGCGCTCTCTGCTTCTCATCCTGTAAATTTATTTTTATCCTCCCTTTTGCATTCACTTTTTTAAATACAAGTATTTCTCTTTGCAAATATGCATGTGCCTTCGTATTCACATTCAGTGAATACTGTTATGTCCAAATTTTCAAAGAGGAGCAGCCTCCATCACTTTTTTTTTTTCTCCCCTCCTTTCTATCTACCCTTGTTTTAAAATTCCTCCGACTTTTCATCACTCTCAAAATTTGGCTCTTCTCCAGACCTCATCTCACCTCTGAAACCTGATGGTTAAACAAGTGTGGATTTAATATTCAACCTACTGACTCCTGATGTTCTGTCCTCCGCCCAGCCTGTATCTCGTGTTTGATGTCAGCGTTGAGGGTGTTTATCAGATGTTAAAAAGATTTTTCCACTCATCTTACCTCATGTGTTTACTTTGGCGCAAACCTCAATCTGCCCACGCTGGTCTTGTTAAAAAGGTTCTTGTTTTGAGTTCTTTGAAGGATGACTTCAAGTTGCGTTCAGTCCTCATTGGTAATCTGGGTATAGAGACTTCTGCTCTTGGTAGGACAGCCTGTGCTAAATGACACGTCAGCATCTCCGGAAACCCTGCACGCATATGACCACATTCATTTGGCAGATTGCTAATAGGGATGATTTGTTTTATGTTCGAAAAGCTGTTTTTCCGTTTTGATCCTGGTGGGGCTGAATTTCTTAATAACTAGGACGGATCAGTTCTGATGATAAAGCAGGATGTGACTTAATTTCTTTGGGGGGTAATCTTTTAGCCACTATCCTCAAAGGGTCAAAGTCAGTATATAATATCAGTATTTTCTTTTACATTTAATTGTTCACAACTCTTTTTACTTCCATAATGTCATATTTCCGGGTGAAACTGGATATTCAGGGAGGAGGAAAATGGGAATTCATTGGATTTTTCCATACCAGAATAAAGTGAGACTGAATATAGTTTGCTGAAACAATACATAGTTAGCCATTTTGCTCAGTGTTATTTTAGTATAATTAATATACTATTGTAGCAAATTAGCTCAAATGGGAAATATGAATAATTAATTATAAACATTTGGATCAGTTAATAGAATTAACTTGATGTAGCAAAATGAATATTACAATCAGTTAACCTGTTCGTCTAGTGAACACTATTAATCAACTATTAACTCTCAGAAAGGATATTTTGTAGTGAGTTTCGACATGGCTTGGTGTGTCAAGGCCCTGCCGGGATAGGTGCGCTCGCTCCAGGACAAAGTGAGATCCCACGCAAACAATAACCAGAAAAAGAATAGGATGGAGTGGGGGTCACTGAGATTCAACTTCCACAGAGGTCACACCTCTCATGTTTGGCTTGACCAATGAGAAAGGTGTAATTTTAAAGCGGGAAAAGTTCCTTTGTTTAGATGCTGACTCAATTGCATGATAAGAGTCGGCTGGCAATTGTGTGTCCTAACTGTAGACTGTATAAAAATATGGACGTAGTGTCTGTGACATCACCCATAGGATTCTGCAGAGCGGTTTTGAAGCGTAAAGTAGGGTCGAGCTGGCCGTTGCCATCTTGGCAGCGCGTCATCAACCGTCACTCCCGGATAACAGAAAATAGGCAAAGAGGCCATTGTGTGTGGAGCTGAGGTGATGCGTGACTAACAAACAACAGATAAATGGCTACCCACCTGCCACTCAAAGTGGCCACGCCCTTAATTATGCAGAACTTTAAGGCTTAATATAATGTAAACAAATGCGCTATAAAAAAATTCACCCCCCTCAGAGTTGTCATGAAGGGCAAAACTAGCCGTTTAGACCAAAACTAGAATTTGTACCAGGCTGAAAACATGTTTTATTCTGCTGTAAAGTTGGGCATTTTAACATGGGGCTCAATGAGATTCTGCTCCCTTCTGGAGCCTGTCGATGAACTGCACTTTAATCCACTTCCGTATTGTATTCATGAGATACAGCGGGAGGTTGCCGCTTGGTCCTAACATGCTCTGAATTAATATAAGCATACAATGCATGCTATGATGGGAGTGATGTACACCAATATGTAAGATACTAAACTAGGATTATTTTGAATATTTCTGCAGCATAGCAAACCTGGCGGAGAATTGAAAAAGGAGCATTTTGACCATTTAGATTTATTTTCCTGACTGACAACCAAAGCTCATTATTCGACCTTTAATTGTTAAGATTAGAATGTCAAATTAAATTGGCTTTACATGCGCAAATAGCAGCATAAACAAGAGAACTTGAGGATTCATACATTGTCTCATCACACACCTGCAGAGCTTCTGTGAATGAAGGAAAACAGAATAAAATGAACTATATAAAGGAATAAAATAAATAAGACTACACAAAATATATTTCACTGAAATAATTAACATATCAACAAAAGAAAAAAACTGTCATGGTCAGTTTTTGTGACTAATGCATTTTTTTTTTTTTCTTTATAACTTTATTTTATTACATCCAACTGGTCACGCATGCAGGCATCTCACATGCGCACACACAACATAGGCTATCAGTTCTAGCGTTAACTTGACATTTCAGCTCTTCATTATCAAACTAAAATGCATTCAACCAAACATAAAAGTTACACTGCAAAAATTAAACGATCTGCTGTAAAAATCAGCATGCCTAGTGCCCAACTAAACACGTTTTGCGCATGTGAAGGATGCTGTTTTCCATGGATATTGGAACACAAAGCCTTGTTTACATAATGAACAAGTTTAGCAACTTTAACGTTTCATGGCAAATATGGAAGCATATTAGGATTCTTGCAGAATGAGAGATAAGTAGACTGGGTAAACCCAGCCCGATCTGCCGGCGATTTGATTTCGCCCTGTAGCTCAGGCTGGAAACCTTGTTTTATCCTGCTTGTGTTACAAATTTGTGGGGACCCATCACAAACTGGCTTTTCCACTTGGTGCGCTATTAGCGGGTTTAACACAATGATGGATAGAGAAGCGATTGATCTTTGGTCTGATTGGTTGAAGGACTATCCAACTGCATACAGAGTCATTTGAACTAATCCCCTTGATCACGCCTCTTGTGCAGTAGAAAATACAGAGCAGACCCCCCAGACCAATGCCATTTCATTTTCGCTTTAAGTAAATTGATTATTCGTTTTTTACACTGTTAAAGAGTTAAATTCCCATGTTAAACATGGCCAACGTTTAAAAAAATGAGTTGGATGTATGATGGAGTTTAGTGCTGGGCAATATACCGGTGTATGTCGCTTAAACAACGTTCGGAACGTGGTGCAACATGACACTGTTTGAGAGGGGTCCCTTTTCACTGTTGGATGTCCAGATCGTTGCAGGCGGTGAGTGAAACTGCATCTGGATATTATGTGTGTAACTGTGTCTATCACTAGTCAGTGTTTTGTTGGCAATCGGTGCGTAAGAGCATGCAATGTAAACACCAGAAACGTATAGTGAATCAAAAGTTATCCATAATGCGATGCAGTGGCGTAACTTTGTTTTAGGTGAGTGGGGGAAGTCATGAGAAGTCATATTTAACGTGATAGTTTCATCGTTTATGTTACATATCCTAACTATAGCATAATATAATATTGTCAGTCCCAAGATTCTTCACAGAGATTTACGGTTCAGTGGTAGAGCGTTTGTCCGGCGAGCGTGTCTGGGTTATGGGTTCGAATCCACCATCGTATAGTTTTTTTTTTCTCATTTAAAAAGGTGTTCATCAGTGATTCTGTATTAAGAGCAGAGACACATTTGTGTACACTTTATTTTATGATTTAACCGGAACAAATAAAGAGTCTATGGTGCGTGTGTGTGTGTGTTTGTGCACGGCACGACCGGAGTTCGGCTTTTTTCAGAAAATGTCAGTACAGCTTATCTGTCTTTTATAAATCTATTAAAACTAAAGACTTTTTTGAAATATGAAGGACGCAATTCTACTCCATTTTCATTTCATTTTTTCATTAATATACTGAGAAAGCAATTGGAGACAGGCGAAAGAGAGAGACTGGGAGACAGACAAATACTGAATTAGATGACGGACCCATGCCAATCCTGCATCTAAAGCATTTCCTTACCCACAATCCCATAGAAGTAGGCTGGGGTCTGGTAGGAAAGACTCCAACTATTCCGCAAGTGGTGAGCAGAATTACCCAACAGTCCCAAGAGAAGAGAGAGAAGGAAAGTGTGCGTGTGTGCGTGTGTGCGTGCGTGCGTGCGCGTGTGCGCGTTTCTGGGTCACATAATCCACTTTCCATTTTAACCCATGTTTGCTTTCTTTCTATTTATTCCCCACACCTTTCTTACATTTTTTATGCTAGTTTTCACTCAATACCTCTTTGTTTACAACTCTAAAGACTAAAAATAATCCTGGTCTGCTTTTTCTTCTTGGATGAAGTCTGATTCAGTGGTTTTATTTAAAAGATAGCATTCACTTGCTCTAGCCTGAGTGCTCTGAGGACAGTGGTTTTTAGAGGGAAAGTTCTGTATCAATATTTTGCTGAACTTTGCACAGTTATCTTGTTTAAGTGAGAGAGGAAAATACAACTCTCTTACACAACCAAAGACAGCACACACACACATAAACACTCCCTCTGACCAACTGACCAACTGACTGTTTTCTCTTTTTGCAGTTGTTACAAGAAGAGGGCAAGAGTGGGATGACCGGATGGGTCTCGAGTTGGCTGGGAGGCAGAGCTGTTCAGAGTGTACCCAACACCCCCCAAAGGCCTACACACGCACAGAACCTCAATTCGGTGGGTGCATATGCTAATGCATGCACAAACACACATTATTACACAAGTGCATCTTCCACTTACACTAGTATCTGTGTTTAAAGTCTTTCTCTGAGATGTTCGTGAAGTTCCTGGAGGTAGAGTCTACTCCTGCACTTCCTGCGCCTAAACTGCCTGTATATGACATCAAGCCTCTGAGTGCGCCCCCACCTGGCCGGAGTACTGCTAACACACCTGCATCAGGTACAATGGCACATAAAAAAAGGATGCACGATATATTGATACCATATTGTTTTTTTATTTATTGATACTGGCCCATTTACCAGTATCAGCTGATATTGGATATTTGAATATGCATGATAATTTCCCCTATTTTTACATTTAATTCTTACAAATTTAAGTAACTACGTAAGTAACACTGTTAGGGCCAGATTTACTAACAGCTTGTGCCAGCGCAAACCCTCTTTTGGCTTTTAAAAACTACTGTCAGGATTTACTAAAGACGCACAGTGATATATTAGCGCTGAAAAGGCATGGACAGGGTTATTTTTGCGGCTAACCTTATTGCATATGCATTTGTAAGAGTTTCCCTTTCAGGTGGAAAAAGTATTAAATGAATAAGATGATGATTTAAATGTATCACGCAAGGTGATTTAGGTTTGTGCTCGTAAGTTTACTGGTGTTTGCGTTATTATTTACTGTCTGATTTACTGTCTGAAAAAAAGCATGTCTTAATCCAGATTGCGTTGGTCATTATGGAAATGATCCGGCTACGTCTGTGTGCTTTCATTCGCACTTTGTCAGTAGATCACATGCTGTCCACTCCCATCTACACTAATTTTCCGTGTCTAGTAAATCTGGCTCTTTAATTTAGTCAGACAAAGTATAGAATTTAATATCAACCGTTTGTCAGTTATAAGCCATAACATTAAAATAATGATCACTTAATTTTAATATCAGTTCGTCCACAATAAAAATAACTAAACTTAAAAAATTTGGAGTTAAGGCCCTACACTAACTGTACGTTCACACAGCCGGCAGCGAGAGCGTCAAGGTGGCCGGAAGTCATTTATTTTCAATGGGAGCCGGCGGCAAGCTCCTGCGAGAGCGTCGCGGCATTGTGGAAGATTTGGGCGTCGAGGAGAGTTGAAATCAGCTCAGCTTTATGGTAATGAGCTATGACGCAGTTCGGCGGCAACCAATTGGAATGTAGAAGTGCTCCGCTTGAGAGAAATCCAGAGAACGCAGTCCTGTAAACTTTGGTTCTGACCACATTAGTTCCTAAGCAAAATGGAGGAGAAGTTGATCATTGCTGTGTGGGTTTCCCTATAATCTACGACGTGATTATTCATAGTGATGTGAAATTTGTTAAGAAGGTGCGCAACACTATTTTATAGGTTTTAGAACGCTTGTTTTTCAGCGGGAATGTAATTCATGCTTACTTTCAAATTTATTTGAATTGATTTCATGTGGTGAACTCATACCCTACTTGTGGTCAGTCTGCCAATCAACGTGCTTGTTTGCTTTGCGGCCCCTTTAAATACAGTTTAAAAAAAGACCAAGCATTCGATCTACGTCAGAGCGTCAGCGCATTCACAAATCTTTCTACAGCGTCATTGGCAGAGCGACCAGAGCAAATTTTGACTAGGATTTGACTACAGTATAATAACTCTAATGTTTTAATAATCATTCTAATTCCATGTGAATATGGATGTCCACACCACAGCTTTAACAATACAGACACAGAGGAACAATACTGTTGAAAATGCTTGAAGAATATTTTTTTTTCTTTCTGATAAATTATAACATTGACAGCCAATCAAAATTCACCCAACTTTAAAGAGCTTCAGCATTTAAAGCGACAGGTGGTATGCGCTTAGTGTAAACACTGTTTTTGTCCATTGGTGTGGACACTAATATAGTTAAGGTTATAGTTATCATTTTGCTTCTAATATTGCTCATGTTCTTTCAGGTGTTTCAGGCCCAGGTAAGCGCACTGGGGATTCAAACCCTTTCCTGGCGCCCCGTTCTGCTGCCGTACCCCTCCTCAATCCCGCAGGCGCAGGCAGCACTGCAGGTGCTGGGGGCCACCTTCTTATGAAGCCCATCTCAGACGCCCTGCCAACGTTCACACCTGTACCCGTGTCAGCTGAGGCCAGCGGTGGGGCCGTGCTGAAAGATTTACTCAAGCAGTGATTCTCCACCTGTACTGCCACTCAGAGCACTTTAGCTTGTCAGGACACTACGTTCCAGCAGATGGAACAGAAACTGGGCCATGTCACGGATTCAAATATTTACTACAATGGCTGATTTCCATTAGAATAAAAAAGATAAAGCATCTAAGGGCTGCCCGTGCTCATTAAATTTGATTAAACTGAGTCCTAAGTTTGACAGAATCAAATTCAGTTTGCAAACTGAGGAAGATTACATTATCGAAAATTCTTGTGTCATTCTCCCAACGTTTATTTAATGTCGTGCAAACATTCAGCTTCTCATTTTTAGACAAAGAGAGGCTTTTAATGTTTTTCTAGTGTGTTGAGAGACTGTCTGATGCTGTCTGGCATTCACTACACAAATGGATTTATTAAACCTTTTCCACTTCTGCAAAAACGCTACCTACTCTTTCAAAATCCTCCCGTTTTGAGTGCTATGAATGGTTTGCCGTTTGGTGTGGCAGGTACAATAACAGTTAATCAAGAAGTGACATTTGATCTTGGATTTAGACTGCTGCACATGATCCCATGCAGTAAAAGTTATGTTATTTATTTGTACATCGATCATATTTTTGCTAAAATGTATTGCAATACCCAGATCTTTCTGAGGTAGAAAGAAAGATTATGTATATACAATTTGGAAAAGATATTGCACACATAATGGACTTATAAGAAGAAATGAAAGGATTAAAAAGTTAAAATAACTTGTACATTTTAAAATTGGCGTTATTATATTATAACAGAGGACCCCTGATTCAATGGTTCTAATCAAATATTTAAAAATGCCATCTCTTTGAGGCCTAATATGAAGAAGTGGACTTTTTTTTTTCTTTTCTTTCTTTTTTAATAGAGAAAATTGCCTAAGTAATTATCTTTTTGGTTACTATGTCTTTCATAACAGTTGGTGCACTTGATTATAGATTTAGGATACATTTATACATTTTGCGCTGGTGTTTATTTAAAGTTGATCAATCTTTTGAAGTTTTGAAAGATAGCTCATGAAAGTGATATTCAACAACAGTGTTTCTCTTTTCTGCAGAATAAACTCTTCTCTACATATATTTGCATTTTCTCTCTTATGTTTTTTTTTGTGCACTTGAATGCAATATTCGATTTTAAGTTGTTATGGCTCCATTTTAACAATTGGTGTTTTTCTTTAGAAATACATATCATTCAATAACTATGCAAAAGGTACTCCAGCTGTTTGGTAATTGATTAGTAAATCATCTAATCCTAAAATTGTATTTCCATAATTCTACGAGACCTATAGGGGTTTGTTGATCTTTTGCGTCTGTTTTTTCTTTCTTTCTCTTGCAGACTATGTAATCGCAAGGCTGTAATTTAAAAGTGCTTATGGAGGCAGTGGTGTAGAGCATTATCAGACCAGATTAACCTCAAAAGGGAATGTCCGTCTCTCCTAATATGTCTCTTGGGAAAACCCTGTCTGGAATTCCAATTGTAGTGTAACCGCATCTAATACAGCTGCTTCTCTGTAATCTGGTGCGTAGATTCTTGGCACATTTAACCAGTTTAAATATATATTGGTTTTGACATCCAGTTGTGGATATACAGTAGTGGCCAAAAGTGATGTCTGGATGGAGATATTTGTTTTAATGACCCTACAACTTTGATTAAACCATCAAAATATGAGGTAAATATTTTTTTAAAAATTAAATATGAGTCAAGAACGAAACCCTAGACCTGGTTATATATTTATCTGACAAAGTTATTTGGCAAAAAAAAAGAGCTCACAAGCAGCTCATAGGAAAAAGCATACATTGACTACAACATAATCAGTTATTAATACTTAGTTGGTTCTCTCTTGCTTTCGCATGAGTTCATAACTTCTTTGTATGAGAGCCTGGCCATAGGTTTCATTGCATTGACTCCAAGCACAACTACGCAAAAGGAAATGTTTTTAAATAGTATTTGAATAAAGGGTGAAGATGTCTATTCTCCTATAGGCGGACATCACTTTTTGGCCACTACTGTACGTAAAAAATAATACTTTTTTTTTATTTTTAAGAAATTTATATTTCTATTCAGCAAAGATGCATTCAATTGATCAAAAGTGACAGTAAAGACTTACATTATATATATTTGTTTTAATACTGATGATTTTGGCATACAGCTAATGAAAACCCCAAATTCCTATCTCAAAAAATTTGCATATTTCATCCGACCAATAAAAGAAAAGGGTTTTTAATACAAAAAAGGTCAACCTTCAAATAATTATGTTCAGTTATGCACTCAATACTTGGTCGATTGATCCTTTTGCAGAAATGACTGCTTCAATGTGGCGTGGCATGGAGGCAATCAGCCTGTGGCACTGCTGAGGTGTTATGGAGGCCCAGGATGCTTCGATAGCGGCCTTAAGCTCATCCAGAGTGTTGGGTCTTGTGTCTCTCAACTTTCTCTTCACAATATCCCACAGATTCTCTATGGGGTTCAGGTCAGGAGATTTGGCAGGCCAATTGAGCACAGTAATACCATGGTCAGTAAACCATTTACCAGTGGTTTTGGCACTGTGAGCAGGTGCCAGGTCGTGCTGAAAAACGAAATCTTCATCTCCATAAAGCTTTTCAGTAGATGGAAGCATGAAGTGCTCCAAAATCTCCTGATAGCTAGCTGCATTGACCCTGCCCTTGATAAAACACAGTGGACCAACACCAGGAGCTGACATGGCACCCCAGACCATCACTGACTGTGGGTACTTGACACTGGATTTCAGGCATTTTGGCATTTCCTTCTCTCCAGTCTTCCTCCAGACTCTGGCACCTTGATTTCGAATGACATGCACAATTTGAGCGACAGTCCAGTGCTGCTTCTCTGTAGCCCAGGTCAGGCGCTTCTGCCGCTGTTTCTGGTTCAAAAGTGGCTTGGCCTGGGGAATGCGGCACCTGTAGCCCATTTCCTGCACACGCCTGTGCACGGTGGCTCTGGATGTTTCTCCAGACTCAGTCCACTGCTTCCGCAGGTCCCCAAGGTCTGGAATCGGTCCTTCTCCACAATCTTCCTCAGGGTCCGGTCACCTCTTCTCGTTGTGCAGCGTTTTTTGCCACACTTTTTCCTTCCCACAGACTTCCCACTGAGGTGCCTTGATACAGCACTCTGGGAACAGCCTATTCGTTCAGAAATTTATTTCTGTGTCTTACCCTCTCGCTTGAGGGTGTCAATGATGGCCTTCTGGACAGCAGTCAGGTCGGCAGTCTTACCCATGATTGTGGTTTTGAGTAATGAACCAGGCTGGGAGTTTTTAAAAGCCTCAGGAATCTTTTGCAGGTGTTTAGAGTTAATTAGTTGATTCAGATGATTAGGTTAATAGCTTGTTTAGAGAACATTTTCATGATATGCTAATTTTTTGAGATACGAATTTTGGGTTTTCTTGAGCTGTATGCCAAAACCATCAGTATTAAAACAATAAAAGACCTGACATATTTCAGTTGGTGTGCAATTAATATAAAATACATGAAAGTTTAATTTTATCATTACATTATGGAAAATAATGAACTTTTATCACAATATGCTAATTTTTTGAGAAGGACCTGTATATATATATATATATATATATATATATATATATATATATATATATATATATATATATATATATATATATATATATATATATATATCCTATTTCAAATAAGTCCTATTTCAAATAAATGTTCTTTTGGACTTTCTATTCATCCAAGAATCTAGAAAAAGGTATGATCATGATGGTGTCCACAAAAACAACATCAGAGTAATAAATGTTACTTGAGCTCCAAATCTGCGTGTTAGAATGTAGTAGATGATGCTGATAATATGCATTTTATTATTACAAGTAAATCTTTCCCAAACAATGAATGAGTCATTAATTTGACGCTGTTAGCATGGCGTAATATGTTGTAATGTGTTAATTCAGCACAGGGAGCTGTATCACTGCTATTTCATACAAACATACACTATGTAAACACTTACTATGCTTTAATGGCACATTTGAATTCTAGAAAGTGTCTTTGGTGCTCTCTGAAGCAAATCCGTTGCACTAGAAAGTGGAAACACTTTCAAGGTGTTGGACATAGTGAATGTAAGCAGGTGTCAGATTTTAATGCGAGTGCTGCTCACACAGCACTCACAAAGCCAGACAAAATAACCCTGCCCTCACCAGGGAACACCTGCTTCAGCCTCCCACATTCCTTGCAGCCATTTTTCCCGCTGTTAGATTGTGTACATTTGAACCGTCATAACTCTGCTGTCTGTTTTTATCAGCGTCAGATCAAGTCTAAAGCTTTTTTATATCTCAAGATCTCCACCCAAATGGGCTTTTGCCTAGAGGGTGTGTTAATCTGGCAGGCCTTGATCACCCCGAGCCTGAAAATATTTGTATTTCAGAGTCTAATGAATGAGTCATTAAAGAAATGTTCAGTAACATGATGCATTTAATGGCCCACTGAACTATAACTGATGTAACTCTTGAAAAACGTTTCCCTTTCTGCCACACTGTATCCTAAGTTCACTGTTGATACTGAACGGTTGAGTTTAAGTCGTTTCGAGTGAATGTGACAGTAGTAATGTGACCATTTACTCCATCTTCTTTTCTTTACCCATGCCAAAAAGTTCTGATAAAGTGCCTCAGTCTCCCAGCAGTCTTCCCCGCTGAATTCAGTGCGCATCTGGCTTGCTAGATGCTGCCAAACCTACTCCAAACCCAATTAATCAATAGACAAAAGCAAAGCTATAGTTGATATAAAATGATACAAAAAAATAACACAAAGTTTGACTGTGTCTGCAGCCTTCCAGTTAAGTGTGTGGGCCGAGTGTGTCAACAGCTCAAAGGTTAGCTGTACAAGGTTATTTCAGCATATTTACACTATAGGCACATGCCGTGGTTATGGTCTGCTGTCCATTCGCTGAGCTGCAGTCAACTTTTTAAAATGAATGACTATATTAAATCAACTATGTTCATGTTAATAAAAACGTTTTGTGATTATATAATATTTTTTGTAATAAATGCTATTTGTGATTGGTACATTTTTTATATCACTAATAATGATAGGCCAACGTGCTGCTAATAGCCTACACTGTAAACCTGAATAAATTGGCAGAGCATAGCAAAAAAAAGTTAAGAAATATAAAGTTTAAGCAAGAAATTACAGATTTTTATTTTGTAATCATACATTTAACTTGTTGTACTTGTATCCTGAAATACTCTTAATAGTGGATGTGGTTGATTGGGTCCGCCAGACGTGGTGACTCGGCACCAGTATGTACAGTAGCTCCCTCTAAATTTAAGAAGGCTGGTGAGCCTCGCAAGTTAATTATGCGCGTTTTTATAGATTCTTTGCTCGGTTTTCCTCATTGCCGTCTTCCTTCTCGTTTTGAGTCTGTGGCATCTCCCAGAGCGCGCTTTCGTTCCAAAGGGGGCTGTCTATCTTTGATGGGATCCAGCTGTTGGCCAAGTGCTCTGGGGGCCCGTTTATTTGCATTGCTAAACAATCCGTGGAGTGGGCCGAGTACGGAGAAAGCAAGTTTTATTTTTTATATATATAGTAAGACCCTCCTCTTACTATTGGTCAATGTTCTCACACGTTCTTGCCTTCGGTCGACAGGGCGGCCGCAGCGGGTGACCAAAGCCAAGTGTCTCGACATTCAAGTGAACGCGCGTACGCGGAGGGGGCGCTTTGGGCACTTCATTTTGCGCATTGGGTCCTGCGAGCCCGCAAAGGTAGTAAAACCTCAAAGATCAACTATTTTCCTATTGCGAGGAGTTTACGGGTTTGGTGGTGTGACGTTCTTTCCAAGGGAACTAGGATCCACATAAACATGTTATTTGAACTACGTGGCTTGAGTTGGTCGACCAACAAAAGGTGAGTTTAATTAGTCAGCTGGGGCTTTATGGCAAGCCGTTTTAGCATACATTACTTACAACTCACTTATGCCACTTATTTATGATTCGCTAAGTAATCCTATATTGACTAGTGTATTTTCACTGACTGTTCATAGATACTAGTGTGACATATCTATTTAATTAGTCAGTAGTAGCTACTCATTTATGTCACCATTCCAGTAGTGACAAGTCAATTATTCCATTGTTACTGATGACAATATGCTAATTGCTATTGGGGGTTTGTGGTTCATTTCGTAGAACTAGTAACTATTTCAATAGTAATTACTAATGATCTATTCTAGTTCATTTTTTATAGACAAGTAATTTATGCCAATTGTAACATCCAACTAGTTACAATTGCGTTTTGGGTGTCATATGTACTGACTAGACAGAGTGGAAACTTTATAATTCAATTAAAAATATTACTAGAATAATTACAAATATTACAATTAACATTGTCTCTATTGGTATGGTAACTAGTTGCAAATGAACATGTACTATCTAATAGACTCTACTAGAGACGAATTGAACAGATATTAGTCACTATTGTATTTTTTACTAGAAAAAAAGCTAGTAACAAGAAGATAATAGATATTTTAAACGATTAAATGTTATTGTGCACTGTCATAGTACCATGATAATAACTTTGTAAAAACTTTGTGTGTTTGTCGATATTCTTGGTTTTGAGTGAGCATTTAGAGCTTATTTCAGTGAATGAAGCCATTTTTTGTTTTCAAAATGATTTACTGAGATGTTTTCTTTTTATTTGTAGAATGTTGTCAGTTTTAATATGTATCATATGCTGCATTCACTCTGGGAAAAGTCAGGTATGTGAATTTCAGTTTTTTTGTCCTTGAGTCATTCAAGCATGCCACTGTTGTTTGATTTGATAAGAGTGCCTCTCATACTTTAAAAAAAAAATAATTTTACTTTTTCTTTGCTTTTCTGTTGCTGTTGTACATCTTTAGTACATATAAACATATGATAGCAATGCCAAACTGCTTCAGAAATCCTTCATGCTGCACAGAATGAACCCTATAAAATGTTGTTTATCTATTGGATTATGAAATCCCTGTTTCTCTCCAGTCATGCACAGATGGATTTACTTATGACCGCCGTGCCAGACAGTGTATTGGTTAGTGGCTCAACAGCTGTCGTGGTATTATGTTCATCAAGAACTTTCAAATATTTCAAATACAGCTGTTAATGGCATTTCTCACATATTCTTTCAGACGTTGATGAATGCCGGACACTGCCAGACCCATGTCGGGGTGACATGCAGTGTGTAAATCAGAACGGTGGATACCTGTGCATCCCCCGTGGACTCTACTCCCAATCTTATGCCCGCAACAGCCCACGCACCTACCCTGAGCCTTCCTATCGTGAAGAGTCCTACCCTGACAGATCGCTTGGATATTCTGAACCGTTTATTCCTAACGGTCCTCCTGTGGTAGCTGGTCCGGGTCCAGGCCCCGGTCCGAGCTACCCAATAGTGAGCCGGTCCACTCCCTGCCTTCTCGGATATACGCTTGGTGTTGATGGCACTTGTGTTGGTAAGTTTCCCTAATGGTTCTATACATTTCAGCATCCAGAACAACCTAATTTATTATGGAGTTGGTACCAGAAAAGGTTGCAGGTTCAAACTCACAATATTTGAACACATGTCTGGATTGGTCTAGTCTGAATCAACCATTTAAAAATGTTTTAAAATTAAATTGTATTTTTGTATAGAAATATATATGCATGGGCAATTGCTATCTTCAAACATTTAATTTAATACTTTAGACCAAAATACTTTAGTCAGTCAGTCAGGAGTGTGCAAACTTTAGTCTGGTTGTGTAAATGACCATATATATTCATATTTTACCATATATTACCCCAGAGATGCAGCCAATGTTATAATATATGTCAACTAATTACAGATTTGTTTATCAGATTAGCTTTAGCTGTAGCAACTCTTTTTTACTTTCTTATATGCCAGACTGAGATTTAGTTTTAAGTAGCTAATTCAAGTTTTGTGAGTTGATAGTGACTAGTAGAAAAATAATACTGTATCTAATAGCATCTAGTATCTAATGAACATGGAGTACAGTCCCTGACAAAAGTCTTGTCGCTTGTGTACAAATTGAACTGAAGTGTCGCTGAAATATATTTCTTATCATATCAAGATTTTTTTACAAGAAATGGCTCATTTTAATCCCAAAAGCTTTTGTAATAATGTTTCAGTGCAAAATGATATTCAAAAAAATATTCTAATATTCACAGCTTGGTAAAGCCCATTGAGTGAATTTTTGCAAAGACATAAGTGTTGTCGCCTTGTCATATGAGCTTCACCTGTTACTAATAATGGATCAATTAGGTCTCAGGTGTGTATAAAAAGAACCCCAGTGCACTAGACCTTCACATCAACTGCAACTAAACCTCTGCAAACATGCCTAAGATTCACCCTCAGACTAAAGTTTTGATTCAAGAGGCTGAAGACCAGATCCACTGCTGATGTGGCAGAGACCTTCAAAGTGTCTCAGCGTCAAGTACAGAGGATAAAAAAAAGATTTGAAGAGACTGGAGACGTTTATGACAAACCCAGGTCAGGCAGACCCTGCAAGCTAGCACTAAACACAAGACAATTGAAAAACCGTGTTGCATTTGCCAAAGCCCACAGCCTGCTAAAAGGATGGACTCTGGAAAAGTGGCAGAAGGATTTTTCAGATGAATCTTCTGTTGAATTACACCACAGTCGCCACAAATACTGGAGCCCACATGGATCCGAGATTCACCCAGAAAACAGTGAAGTTTGGTGGGGGGAAAATCATGGTCTGGGGTTACATCCAGTATGGGGGTGTGCGAGAGATATGCAGGGTGGAAGGCAGCTTCAATAGTCTAAAATACCAAGAAATCTTAGCTACCTCTTATATTCCCAACCATAAAAGAGGCCAAATTCTGCAACAGGATGGTGCTCTATCGCATACTTCCATCTCCACATCAAAGTTCCTCAAAGCGAAGAAGATCAAGATGCTCCAGGATTGGCCAGCCCAGTCACCAGACATGAACATCATTGAGCATATGTGGGGTAGGATGAAAGAGGAAGCATGGAAGACGAAACCAAAGAATATTGATGAACTCTGGGAGGCATGCAAGACTGCTTTCTTTGCTATTCCTGATGACTTCATCAATAAATTGTATCCTTGCCAAACCGCATGGATGCAGTCCTTCAAGCTCATGGAAGTCATACAAGATATTACATTTGGATCTCACAGCACCACTACTTAATTTGCTGACATATTTTTGTAATTGCAGTAAATTTGTTAAATTTCTGTATAGGCGACAAAACTTTTGTCTTGCCAAAATTTGACCTTTCTGTCTTGATTAAATGATAAATCTTTTTTTTCAGTGAAACTAATTTATTTCAGTGCATTAAACATCATTTGGGAGGGTTTTAGCTTTTCAGAAGAGCTATTTCTAAAACCAATTGATGAATTAAAAGTCATGTTAATAGCAGGTGTTTCTACAAAATAGATAAGCGACACGACTTTTGTCAGGGACTGTAGTCACTAGCTCTTACAGTCAATTACAGTAGCCTAGTATCTAATGAACAAGAAAGCCCTGCTAGTGACAAATGGAGTATATGTTAGTCACTATTGGATTATTTACTATAGAAATTAAGAACTAGTAACAAAACAGATGCTAGTTAGTTTTAAACGTTATCATGCCTTGCAAATAACCAGTTATTTGCATATAAGTACCAAATTCAAGATAAGTGCCCAAGAAGAACTTCATACATTCTGGCATATATAAAGCCAGTTCTTTGTAATACATTAAACAAGCTAAGAAGACTCTTTGAGACATGGTCAATACTCACTTTGGGTCACATCAGGTTGTGGTCTTGTGTTTACTTCATTTTCTGCAATGGGCCATGGGTCTTCTCGCTTTGAAATGAAGCAATGTGCTGAACTGTAATTTAGCAACGGCTGCGGTGAGCTGAGTGGCATCTTAAAGACTTCAGCCGAATGAATCACGTAATTTTGACTGGATAATTAGTGTGGAACCACAAAATACTGTGGAACCTCAGAACAAACTACATCTTGTGAATGGGGCAGGAAGACACACAGGACCTGGCGTTCAGCCCTGCTCACTGTTCCAACTTTACAAATACAACGAGAAGGTTTTTGAGTTTCTTATGCACATTCATAAATCATCAGTTTGTAACTGGCTCTATGTGGTCTGCTTCTGTTGAAGTTGTTGAGGTGAATGCGGTGTCAGTGATATCTCCTGTGTTTTATTGCTTCCATCTAGATGGGTGTTACATATTGTGTTGTCGGAGTGTTTATGTGTGTCAGCGTGTTGACCTATTTCACGTGCCATTTGATAAATGGTACCGCAAATAACTGCGCGCTCTATTTTTTCGATATGGTCTGCGGATTTGTCTCGAGTTGGTGCCAGTCTTTGCAGTTAATGCATTCTCCAGTCTTCTCTTACTCCTCTGCAGAAACACACAGTGATAGATTTGTTATCTTTTGAGACCAAGACGGTCGTGTTGTAAAGAAAATAGATGCACAGGTGCGCTCATGAATGCGCTTTTGCACACATGCACATGTCCGGACCTGGGAAATACTTGGATTGTGTAATGAAGATGAATGTTATGTCCTGTGCTAGATTTTGGACACAGAGAAAGGTCTTGTAGAGCCACTGAGACATTCAGTACAGCAGCACTGGATAAATCGCGAAAAGTCGTAAAGATAAACTATTGCGGTTTCTCAGCATCTGTGGTTGTTTGTGCCAAACGTGAGGTCATTGGTTGTTGAATGAAATCTGTCATTGACCAGCTGTGCAACTTGTGAGCTTTCTTTGTACATTGTATGTTCAGTATTTGTGTATGTTAAGAGATGCTGTTATGGAAGAGAAAGTGTGTTAAACCATTCCATCATTCATCCTAGAGGTATTGCTGTGGTGTTTGTAAAAACTAGGGAAAGCCCACTCCCTGCCAGTGGTGCTAAGATGTGACAGACATAAACAGTCAACCCAGTCAGAGCCGGAAATGTGTCCATCATAACTCCCATCAGTCCTGTGTTTAGCCTCTGTACTTATAAACCCATGCAAACCTTGAAAAAAACAGTTCAGTTCAGTTCAGGTGAAACTTGAGAAAATAAGATCTAAAGCTCACTTATGATTCCGGAATCGACTTGCATCAAAATTCAAGAGCTTAAATGATCTTCTCCTAGGTGGATACTTAAAACAGGTACAAAATGTGGATTTGTCAAGTTGAAACTTGCCTACTCGGGCTGTGGGACTGTAACTAGTGTCTGTCAGCAAATGGAGAGTAGCTGTAGTACCGCAGACTAATTAATGTGTTTTAGCTTAGTGGGACGTCTGGAAATTGTGGTATGATGTCACTATTAGCTCTGAATCACTGAACTTAACTGTACTAACTGTAATGCTATTTTTAACAAATGTACCGTTCCAATGTTTGGGGTTGGTTAGATTTTGTTTCTTTTTGAAAGAAGTCTCTTTCGGCATTTATTTGATCAAAAATACAGTAAAAACAATAATATTTTGAAATAATATTATACATTTGAAAGCTGGTTTCTATTTTAATATAAAATGTATTCATGTGATGGCATAGCTGAATTACCCCAGTCTTCAGTGTCACATGATCCTTCAGAAATCATTCTAATATGCTGATTTGGTGCTCAAGAAGCAATGCTTATTTTAATCAGTCGAAAACAGATTACACATTGTTCTTGTGCTGTTTAATATGGTTACGCTTTACTTAAAGCCCTTATGTAGATTGCATTATAAAGGGATTCATAATGTATGTTGTCATGCGTTATATCTTTTCATAGATAATTGTCACCAAAGTTAAAATGCATTATAATATTTGTAGATTCTGAAATTGATTGTTTGTCATGTGTTTTAATGCAATATACTTTCTAAATGTGCGTTCAATGATTAGTATTATATCTGCGGTTACAGTTATTCATGAGACCATACAATGCATTTTAAGGTGATTTACAAGGCACAATTAATGCATTAAAATTACTTTTATAATGCATTATATATAAAGGCTTTAAGTAAAGTGTCACCTAATATTTTAAGAAACCGTGATACTTTGATGAAAAACTATGATGAAAACTTTTGAATGGTAGTATAAAGATTTAATTCATTTACACATATCAACCATTGCATTTTGTGCTTTCTGTGTGACGTCAGTGTAGATCATGCTGAAAGAGTATCTCTTAAGACAGAGTGGCTGGAGATATTTTTGATTCTAAAGATCTGCCTGGTTGGTTATTTTCAAATGTTCACACGCTAACTTTCTGCTATTGTTTTACTGTACTTTCCTCACTAGACATTCCACACTAAACGTAATAACTACCCTGGCTTGCTGTTCACTTCACATTAGTATAATGATTCCTGCTATTTCACATATGCTATGTGAAGTGTTGCTTGACCAAGCTGCTTGAACTATTGCAGTGGTGGATGGTAAATGCCTTTGATATAATTTAAACAACCAGTGTGTGGCAACAGATCGTGGGCATTAAATCTCTGGAGTGCATATAGAAGCAAGAGCTTTGAGTTGGTGCCAGATTCTTGGGTCCTCGATTGACCTCACGCTGTTTGTTCATATTAATTATCTACAAGTCGTCCATACCTGCAAAGTTTAGACTTGCATGTTTCTTTTTTGTTGAATTGTTTTGCTTTAATATGACAAGAATGTCCTGACTTGAGTATGAGTGTGAATTCTAACACCCGTCATTCAAACGGTTCTGCAAATTCTCCACCCTCCTCTGTTTGTTTATTAAAAATTTTTGCTAATTGATTTTGCGTTCACCTATAAATAAGTGTTATGAACACATTTTACCATGTGTAAAACCATTTAATAGAATTGAAAAAAAAATCCAAATACGATTGAAGTCTTCAGATTCCATCTTGGCTTACTTTTAAGGAATAAGATATCAACCACATCAATGATATCTCCTGCCAACAATTCATATCATTGATCTGTTTTCCTCTTTTACATGCAGAAATGTTTATCTCTCTTTCGTTTACACACCATGTCTTTCCTCTGACCCTCATTTAAATCATGTGCAAAGTTTACAGAAGTCTCTTTTGCTGTTCCCGGATCAGATCTGATCCCAAAAATGTTGGCATTCCCAGAATGCCCCAGATCCTTTTACCACAGATCAGACGTGTGTGATAGTACACATGTAATCCAGATGCTCTCCTTCACTCTCTGGGGTCCAGCTGGGCCTGAGTGGGTTTTTTTTTTTGTCTCTTGTGGCCTGCATCTCTGCTATTAGACCTGGCTGTGATGATTCCACCTCATAATAACGCTTTGTGATGTCTATGACCAACAAGCTGTGTAATTGTTAAGGATCTGAGCTGCTAACACAAAGTATCAATTCCAGGTGATGCAAAACATGTGACTGCCTTTGTGATTACTGTACAGTAAGGCACTTTCGTTGAAATGTCAAAAGCAAGTGAATGGGTTGTTTAAAATTAGGCACTGAAAGAAGGTCATGATGTAACCCGAAACATTTGTCATTCCCCAGTAAAGCTGTGTTCTTTTTATCTTCATAGTGTTATCCAGGCCTTTTTCATAGTGTTTGCCTATTTGGATTATTGTTGCTTACACATCTAGACTTTCAGGCATTGTGAAGTAACTTATTATGGAATTACAGCTTTGTTTGCCAGGACCCATTGCATCACTCTACCCATATAGTAACAGTGGGCCTGTTGGCCGCTTTGAACAAAGAAACTGTAATTATCTGGCTTTCACATGGTCCCCAACCCCCGACTCCATCATGCCCTCATCACTTTTATAGTAACATTTGCTTTCTTTTAAAACATGTGACTTCATGGCCTGAGAACCAAGCGTGCTTGTTCGGCTATTTAAGGAATATAATGCCCTCATAAGGAATTGTGCTGATAATGAGCAAGTGAGAGTGGAACAGGGAGATATGAATTCCAAATATGTTGTGTATGACTAGTTATTTGTGTAAGATGTGATAGTAAGGTAAGATTTATGAGGTCTGGGATGGAGTTCGAGTTGTAACAGACCTGCTAAGCGTGAAGTAAAGAACAAGCTAGATTAATGCAACTTAAGTTAGATACACCAAGAGCAACAGATGGATTGTGTCAGGTGAGTTTCTAAATTGGACAGCAGTGGGAAAAGCACAAGTGAACTGAACTGACAGTGGCTTTCTTTTATGTATTTTTTAGATGTTGATGAATGTGAGACAGAGTCTCACCAGTGTAACCCGACTCAGGTGTGTATAAATACAGCCGGTGGATATACCTGCTCATGTACTGAGGGCTATTGGCTGGTGGGTGGACAGTGCCAAGGTAAGATTTCGAATGCATGTTACATGATTTTCGAATGCATGCTTTAATTAGTGAAGTCTATATGCCAAGTGACACAACATTACATTACACAGTTAGTCCTGTAGTAATAATTTTTCATGATTCCAGTGTTAAAGTACACTACCATTATTTTTTAATAAAAATATAAAAAACTTTGTTATTTTGCTAGGACACATTAAATTGATTAAAAGTAAAGACATTTATAATAGGTCTACTTCAAATAAATGTGTTCTAGTAAAGAATCCTGGAAAAAACTTTCATCCACAGAAATGAAAAAACTACAATGATATTAATAATAAATGTTTCTTGAGCAGCAAATCAGCATATTAGAATGACTTCTGAAAGATTATGTGACACTAATGATGCTGAAAATTCAGCTTTGTCATCACAGGAATAAATCACATTAATTGTAATTATAAAATTAATAAAAAACATTTGTTCAGCCTTGGTGATCATAAGAGAATTCTTTTAAAATTATTAAAACATTTTACCGACCTATAACCTTTGAACAGTAGTGTATAGAAGTTACCTATTTAAGAGTTCAATTCAATTCAGTGGCAAATGATACAACAAAGTTATTATTTGACACTAAATCTCTTAATTCAGTTGTGACAATTGTTTTGCGTATTTAGTGCTCTCTAACTCACCTTTCTTTAGATATCGATGAGTGTCGCTATGGTTACTGCCAGCAGCTGTGTGCTAACATCCCTGGCTCATATTCCTGCTCCTGTAGTCCGGGATTCCTTCTTAATACAGATAGCAGGACATGCCAAGGTGCACAAATATACACATGAACATAATCGTATTGTTTTGATCATTATAGTTTAGCTTAAAGTTGTTATTCACTGAAATTCTTGACTTATGCCATCTTCTTCCATCTTTCTTTTATTCTTCCTTGTTCCTTTTCTTCTCTCACCAGATGTGGACGAGTGTGAGACAACCCCATGCTCTCACGACTGTTTGAACACATACGGCTCATTCATGTGCACCTGTCAAGAAGGGTTCGAGCTTGCCTCTGATGGGACCACCTGTAACGGTAAACGGGAGAAGAGATGATTGGAAAGGATAAGGGGCTTAAAACAGGACAGTCCAGTTTAGATGTTTTAGAGATAGGTTTAAGATGCGTGTTGCCTGTATTTGTGTGTGAGTTTGTGCTTTGAAATTGTGTAATGTGTTTACCTTCATCAATACGTTGTTCTCAGATCTGGACGAGTGCAGTTTCTCAGACTTCCTTTGTCAGCACACGTGTGTGAACACACCAGGATCATTCTCCTGCGTGTGTCCACCTGGATATTATGTGTATGAGGATGGAAGGAGCTGCGAAGGTATCAGTACATTTTTATATCATGTGCTATGTGCTTCTTCTCTATGCATTGTGCACATTTTTTTTTATAAATATCTATTTCACCTTCTAGGTGCTCTCGGGGAAATTATTTCTCGCATTAAACCAACACAATGAAAATATGTCTCTCTCACACACACACACACATGTTTGTTTACAGGAACTCTCCATAGACGTAATGGTTTTTATACAGTACAAACTGTATATTCTATCCCCCTACACTGCCCCTGCCCCTAAACTTACCCATCACAGGAAACATTCTGCAATTTTATAATCTGTATCTTCAGATTGTCCCCAAAATGTGAGAATATTTCACATTCACTGCACAATTTACCGTCCTTTACATTGATGGTTTTGTCGTTATTGTTGTTACTGTTAATGCTGATCATGATGATGATAACCTGATTCTCTTGTGTGTTTGATTTTGAAGATCTCAATGAATGTGAGTCTGGTAACAACACCTGTACAACAGCACAAGTGTGTTTCAATTTCCAGGGAGGTTACACATGTCTGGACCCTCTTAGATGTGATCCACCTTACATAGAGCTCAGTGACAAGTGAGTTTATGAATGCTGGTGTGATAGACAGCTTGTTTGCTGTAGTCAAAATATGAAGTCAGTCATTTGACTTGTTGGTTTATTGTTGAACAGATGCAACATGTTGTTACATTTCTCTTTCTCTCTCAGTCAGTGCATGTGTTCTGCAGAGAACCCCGCATGTCGGGAGAGACCCTTTACTATCCTGTACAGGCATATGGATTTGTCTTCTGGCCGCAGTGTCCCTGCCGATATATTTCAGATGCAGGCCACCACACGTTATCCTGGAGCATTTTACCTCTTTCAGATCAAGTCTGGCAACGATGGGCGAGAGTTTTACATGCGGGTGAGTGAGTGGGCTTCTGTCTGTATATCTGATGTCTGTTGTAAAACAATAGCACTACCATTCAAAAGTTTGGGGTCAGTTTTTAATTTATATATATATATATATATATATCTGCAAGGATATATAAATACTGTTTTTTTATGGGGTGTAACACATTTTCATCTCATGTTATCTTGAGTACCTACAGAGTAGTATTGCATCCTTCATATCTCAAAAAGTCTTTAGTTTTATTAGATTTATAAAAGACAGATAAGCTGTACCGACTCTTTCCAAAAAAAAAGCAAAGCTCTGAGAGGTGTACAGTGCATGGAGCTGAAATGTCACGTACGCACGTGCACACAAACACTCAACACATCATTGCATCATAGACTCTATTCGTTCCGGTTAAATCACAAAATAAAATGTACACAAACGTGTCCCTGCTCTTAATACAGAATCACTGATGAACACCTTTTTAATGAGAAAAAAATCCTATACTATGGTGGTTTCAAGCCCATAACCAAGACACGCTCGCCGGACAAACGCTCTACCACTGAACCGTAAATCTCTGTGAAGAATCTTGGGACTGACAATATTGTATTATGCTATAGTTAGGAGATGTAACATAAAGGATGAAACTATCACGTTAAACATGACTTCACATGACTTCCCCCACTCACCTTAAACAAAGTTACGCCACTGCATCGCATTATGGATAACTTTTGATTCACTATACGTTTCTGGTGTTTACATTGCATGCTCTTACGCACCGATTGCCAACAAAACACTGACTAGTGATAGACACAGTTACAGACATAATATCCAGATGCAGTTTCACTCACCGCCTGCAACGATCTGGACATCAAACAGGCCTTGCTTATAAAAGATTTGCCACCAAAAATGCCAGGAACACACTTGAAAAACAAACTGCGTCCACTGTTCCC
The DNA here is from genome assembly GCA_023029165.1 of Gobiocypris rarus. Classification (NCBI taxonomy): domain Eukaryota; kingdom Metazoa; phylum Chordata; class Actinopteri; order Cypriniformes; family Gobionidae; genus Gobiocypris; species Gobiocypris rarus. The sequence goes on from CM040927.1 coordinate 19,310,237, forward strand.
TTAACGCTAGGTTTTTTGGAGAGCTGAACACGGTTATCTTTCTCTCACAACCAAAAATACACTTCTTTAGTGACATTGTTAAAAAAATCCTTTTCCGGAAGGTTTGTACATACAAGGATTTTCCTTCATACAGTGCCATACAACAGTGTAATACACTCAGAATGCATGAAATGCCCCACCCCCCATATAAGCAGCACAACTGTTTTCACCACTGGTAAAAGAAAATGTTTAAGCACCAAATTAATACAGCTTTGGTGAGCATAAAGATAAGTTTTCTTACAAAAATCTTGCCAACCCCAAACTTTTAAAGATTAGCATATAAAGGTGACCACTAGATGGAGCTGTAGGATTTCTGTGAAACTTTTTGTCAGAATTACTCTGGTGCCAAACCCCAAAGTCTTTATTGGTCCTATGTGTCCCTAAATGAATAAGCTCATGAAACCGTTGAAAGAATTCATCTGTGAAGAGAAAGATTGTCAAAATCAGCATTCATTTATAAAACATGAATTATTTACTATTATTTCAACACCTTTGCTGTGAAATGGAATAAAAATACTTTTCTTATTAACTTAACATTTTTTATTTTACCTTTTTTCTTTCTCTCCACCAAAGCAAACCAGTAATATCAGTGCAACATTGGTTCTGGCCCGGCCCATTAAAGGACCGAAGACCATCGTTCTAGACCTAGAGATGGTTACCGTTAATAACGTCATCAACTTCCGCGGCAGTTCAATCATCCGCCTCACAATATTTGTCTCTGAACATCCATTCTGAGGCTTTACAAATGAACCTCTGACCTCTCACCTCTTCATGGCCCCATACCTCCATCATGGACTTCCTGTTACTGCACTACCCGTCAGGCAGCTGCATTTCTTCTTTTGTTTTGTTCTGTGGTTCTGGACTCTCATGTGGTCATCACCCTCTCTGTCTGCTCTCTCGTGGGCGGAGCTTGTGTTGATCTTTGATATTTCATGATGCAGGTTTTTAATTAGGCTGCCTGGCTGTCGCAGTCACACACATGTACCCGTAAACAGAAGAATATTTATGTTGTGTTTCTTTTGTCTCATTTGTTTGTATTTCCCATTGTGCATTCTCTTTCCCCAATTGCAAATTCTTTTTCTTTTCTTTTGTAAAGCTGGATTTGTTTGTCGGTACTTTTAGTGGCACCTGTGTCTCACTGTGAATGTGAGTTTTTGAGCGCACCTTTCATTAGTTCTTGACCTTTGAATACCCCAAACAATGAGAGAGCTGCTAGGCTTGCACATGCTACAAAATCTTAAAAAAAATATTCTAAATCTCGGACAGGAGTCTGCAGTGTATCTTCAGCACCTGTTACCCTGGCAAGCCTAGGAAAAAGTCATTGGTTTGGCTGCTAATCATTGCATCTGTGCAGAATTTCCTCTGTGTATCAGTTTTTTTATTTGGCAGGTAAAGAGAGCCTGGTCAATCAATAAACAAAAATTTGATGACCTGAAACTTATTTTGTTTGTTTTTACTTTTAGCAATGCAAATTTAGACTGTTGCATATAAATGTAATCAAGGGCATTAAGTGATTGTTATTAAAGCTCCAGTCCATAACTTTTTTAATATATTTTTTAAAAAATCAGTCTCGTAGGCTATCACGTGTGAATGCTGCAGGTGGCGGATCATTTATAGCTGTTTCTCACAGCAGCTGCCAGGAATCAGGTCTGGATTAACACAGTGTAGTGACCACATCTGAAGTGTAATCAAAAGAAAAATAAGTTTCCCAGTACCGACAGCAGAACTGATAGCATCAGTTGACCCAACCACAATTCTTTATATATTGTATATTCTCTCGTCACTCAAAAATGCTGGGGTAAAAAATGCTTACCCTAACCCTAACCCAAGTTGGGTTGAAAAATGGACAAACCCAGCAATTGGGTTGTTTAAGCAAACATTTCCTGGGTTAAAACAACCCAATTGCTGGGTTTGTCCATTTTCAACCCAACTTGGGTTGTTTTTAACCCAACATTTTTTAGAGTTTATATTGTATGTTTAACTGTTTATTTTGTATCTGCATCTCTTCCAGCAAAATAATATACAGGTGCTGGTCATATAATTAGAATATCATCAAAAAGTTGATTTAGTTCTCTAATTCCATTCAAAAAATGAAACTTGTATATTATATACATTCATTACACACAGACCGATATATTTCAAATGTTTATTTCTTTTAATTTTGATGATTTTAACTGACAACTAAGGAAAATCCAAAATTCAGTGTCTCAGAAAATTAGAATATTACTTAAGACCAATACAAAGAAAGGATTTTTAGAAATCTTGGAAAGTATGAGCATGAAAAGTATGAGCATGTACAGCACTCAATACTTAGCTGGGGCTCCTTTTGCCTGAATTACTGCAGCAATGCTGCGTGGCATTGAGTAAATCAGTCTGTGGTACTGCTCAGGTGTTATGAGAGCCCAGGTTGCTCTGATAGTGGCCTTCAGCTCTTCTGCATTGTTGGGTCTGGCATATCGCATCTTCCTCTTCACAATACCCCATAGATTTGCAATGGTATTAAGGTCAGGCGTGTTTGCTGGCCAATTAAGAACAGGGATACCATGGTCCTTGAACCAGGTACAGGTTGCTTTGGCACTTTGTGCAGGTGCCAAGTCCTGTTGGAAAATGAATTCTGCATCTCCATAAAGTTGGTCAGCAGCTGGAAGCATGAAGTGCTCTAAAACTTCCTGGTTTACGGCTGCGTTGACCTTGGACCTCAGAAAACACAGTAGACCAACACCAGCAGATGACATGGCACCCCAAGCCATCACTGACTGTGGAAACTTTACACTGGACCTCAAGCAACGTGGCTTGGTGCCTCTCCTCTCTCCCTCCAGACTCTGGGACCCTGATTTCCAAAGGAAATGCAAAATTTATTTTCATCAGAGAACATAACTTTGGACCACTTTTTGTCCTTTTTGTCTTTAGCCCAGGCGAGACGCTTCTGAATCTGTCTGTTGTTCAAGAGTGGCTTGACACAAGGAATGCGACAGCTGAAACCCATGTCTTGCATACGTCTGTGCATAGTGGTACTTGTAGCTGATTCCAGCTACAGTCCACTCTTTGTGAATCTCCCCCACATTTTTGAATTGGTTTTGTTTCACAATCCTCTCCTTCGCCTCTCTATTAGATGGTGGTCCAGTGGGTTAAACCACCTAACTGACATGCAGAAGGTTGCTGGTTCGATTCCAGGTCACCAACAGTGTGTCCTTGGGCAAGGCACTTTACTCCACGTTGCTTCAGGATGATTGTCCCTGTAATTAGTGCACTGTAAGTCGCTTTGGATAAAAGCGTCTGCCAAATGCATAAATGTAAATGTATTAATGTGCTTGGAACAGCTCTGTGAACAGCCAGCCTCTTTTGCAATGACCTTTTGTGTCTTGCCCTCCTTGTGCAAGGTGTCAATGGTCGTCTTTTGGACAACTTTCAAATCAGCAGTCTTCCCCATGATTGTGTAGCCTACAGAACTAGACTGAGAGACCATTTAAAAGCCTTTGCAGGTGTTTGGAGTTAATTAGCTGTTTAGAGTGTGGCACCGGGTGTCTTCAATATTGAACCTTTTCACAATATTATAATTTTCTGAGATACTGAATTTGGGAGTTTTCTTAGTTGTCGGGTATAATCATCAAAATTAAGAGTAATAAACATTTGAAATAAATCAGTCTGTGTGTAATGAATGAATATAATATACAATTTTCACGTTTTGAATGGAATTAGAGAGATAAATCAACTTTTTGATGATAGTCAAATTATATGACCAGCACCTGTATATACAAAACATACAAAATATTTTAAATATTTAGTTATTATCTTAATCACTTGGTGCCCCACTATTGGCTGGTGCCCCAGGGCACTCGCTAAATTCGGTCTATGGATAAAAGGGCCCTGGCTGGCATAATTAAATGTATAATTTTGATGGCGGATTGTAATCCAGAAAGGTCCAAATGACAATCATCAGTGACAACTGAAGATTCACCCGTAGTCAAAAGCAAATAGACTGTACAGAAATTGAAAACTAGGTAACGCTAATATACACTAAAAACACGTCACGCAATGTGATGTTAACATTAACAATTTGAAAACAAAGTATAACAATAATAATTTGCTCGGTTTGATGAGATATGAGCTAAGCGATCGTAAGATTTAATCACAATTGGTAGTGCGATTTACTGAGGTCCGTATTTTTCACCTGGTCAGAACAAAAGTGGCAGACATGTTAATTGTTCAGATGACATTTTCCCGGTAAAAAAATAATTTTGGTTATACTTCCAAGACGTAGAATCTGTGATTCCGAAACAGTATCCACATTGTTGCGGCGACTGACAGCCACAAATAGGTTAATGTAGGCTACTCCTGAAAACATTGGATTCATCTGCGCTGAGGAGCTGAGCCGATGCACAACCCAATAAAGATGATAACGCCCAAACAGAGGCGACTGCAGCTTTAACATTAATGTCTTAATAAAACTATATATATATATATATATATATATATATATATATATATATCCCCCCCAGTCATCAATGGTAAAATGTGTCCCAATCCGGTTGTTAAGTCTGACATCACGCGGCAGCGCTTCCGGGTCCGAACGCTCACTCATACCACAAGAAAAACAACAAGCGGTGCTAATATACACACATAGTCATAATGTATAGTCATAACCTCCATACCAAAATTTCAGATGGCCAGACAGTGATTCATCTTTTATAAATCGTTTAAATATTAATGTCTGTGACACTGTGCGCACAGAGACTGTTGTGTAGACTGTAAGTATTTAAAATGTTTAACTTTTTAAAATGTTTGATGTTTAATATTGGCCAGGTCGTCGTTGTAAATGTTCTCAATTGACTTACCTGGTTAAAATAAAAATAGCGCTCATAAACGGCCCTAAATGGCATTCTCAAGTGAAACAAGTTGAGGCTTGGACCCAGAAACGGCGTTCCTTACGTCACGACTTAACAATAATACTGTATATAGACTTGCGCCGGCGGGCACTAGGACCCAACCGAATGCAGAAGTTTTCTTGCTCACTGGAGGTTTCAGGCGCACCTGCTGTACTCGCGAGCTCAGAGATTTCAGCTCCTCACGAACAGCTGCACAGGTATGTACCACATGATTCATTAAACGCAAACATAATGTTTTTAGTTATAAAGGAAAAATGGCTTTAATCTTAAATGTTTAAATAATTATACATTTATTATACAGTTTATTATATGCTGTGTATTTCTTTGACTTTCAGCTGGACGGGCACTTTTAAGCTTCCTCAGCCCTTTTCTGTTAAATGAAGGTTACATTCAAACTGTGTGGGAAACTTTTTGCCCTTACTTACTCATTTATTTAGCTAATTTAAAAATGTCTTTTATGTATAGATTATAATGTTTTTTTGTCCCAAATGCAAACTTTTAATCGTGCTATGTATATTCATTATACAAATGGTGTTGTTAGAGGATTAAAATGTCGATCGTCTAAATATAAACTGAAATACATTTTTTGTTGAATATTTATTGTGTTCATTTTCAGTATCTATGAATGTGCCTTAGTTGTGGCGTAATTTTCACCACAAGAACCACAATTTTGCCTTTAAGGTTTTGTCAAACTTTTTTGTAGGCATACTTAGGCATACCAAGGAAATAACAATACCAGTGAAAAATATGCATATGAGGTGAATACATCAAGGTATAAAAATAGAAGAAAAAATAAATAAATATAAATATAACCAAGGTTAAATATCACAATTTGAATGAAGTTGAACAAAATATTTCCATTCTTCATCATTTCCATTCAAGCTTTAATCCTTAGAAATACACAGAAGATAGGTGTTTTATTCTAAAAAATAATTTATATCACAATCATTTCCACCTAACTATTAAACGCAGAACACGTGATGCAAATTACATTTGGTTGAAATGTTGTGAATTCAGAATTCTTTCGTGGACGGTTGGACATGATCTAATTCTTTGATTACATTTTATTTTGATAAAATGTAAACCCTGTGTAAACACTAAATAATTTCTACTAACTTTAAGTAACTTTGCAACTACATCTCAACTAACACTCAATATTAGTAGAATGCTAGGTTACGGTTAGTAGAATACGTTGACATGCAGTTGCAAAGTTACTTATAATCAGTAGAATGTCTAAAGTGAAAAGAAGTGTTTCCAATTGATTTTATGTTTGTGCAGATCCTGAACATGACAGAATGTATCAAAAACTGCTGCAGGACGTTTATGTCCAAGAAGAACGAACCAGAGATTCAGAGTGAGTCTCTCTCTCTCTCTCTCTCTCTCTCTCTCTCTCTCTCTCTCTCTCTCTCTCTCTCTCTCTCTCTCTCTCTCTCTCTCCCCATCACCTCCTTGTGATTGTTCTTTGTATTATACATACACACATCTATAAATATCAATACATATATCAATTATGAAAGATGTATTTGAATATATGTTTTTAGTGATAAAGGTTCGACCTCTTGGTAAATTAACTGTTGAGTCTAAAGTGAAGAGTAATGTTGGCGTATCAGAGGATTATCTCCTGTCTAAACTGCCTCCGGACGGCCGGGAGGTTCCATTCATCATCCCAACCTTCAAACCCTCCTACATCCAGCCGAGAGGGGCGCAATACTCCGGCTACAACATCGGGCAACAGAGTAAGCAATATTACTCAGATGAGATTTATATGTTAATCACATAATTTTATTAATTTAGTTCAATTTATTTCATTAAGTCACAATTGTGTATTACATTTTGTTATGAATGATTTCAGGTGCCACAAGGACCACTTATGCAGAAAGGAAGGCAGAGCTCGCAGGAGCCAGTCAAACGATATATGACCCTGATTTGAACTTAAACAGCAGTCATATGATCAGCTATGTGTCACCAGGCTCACTGAGACGCCCCACTCTGAAAAATAGACACAACAACAGCCCTGGCACAGGTGAGATACCTTTTCTGCCTAAAATACAAACCCAGATGTTACCTGGGGCAATTTTCCTTCTATTTATTGTCTGTGCGTGATGTTTAAAGAGTGGATTTACTGTCCAATGTCACTTCCTCATAGCATAATTCAGCACGTAACTTCTCAGCATGTAACCTTAAATATTTACGTTCCTACACACCTGTGCATAATCCTTCTGTTTTATTCCTGCTCCTAAATCCCCTATTGTTTATGGCAGATTTGCACTGACAATGTCCCAGATCGTATTGAGAGGCCACATTCAGATGATTCTAATGCTTTGTTTACAGTGGTTGAGCATGACCCAATTGTTAATATCAAACTGATGAAGACATTTTAAATGTGATCACTTCTGTTGCATGACAAAATAATCTAATGAACTAAATCAAGAAGACTCTTCCTAAAATCAGTGAAATTATTTGTATTTTTACTGGTTTAGAACACAGTGGCAAAGAGAGACTCAGTCTGTCCATGTTTGATTTGTCAAACCCTCAGGGCCATGTACAGGTAAGTTGTATACACACACAAACACACACACACACACACACACACACACACACACACACACACACACACACACACACACACACACACACACGTTCCAAGTTTCCATATATTATGGACATCCCCTAGTGATTTTATACTGTTCAAACTATGTTTTTATACCCTTAACCTAACCTATCCATCATCGAAAACGTTCTGCATTTTTAGATTTAAAAATATATATATATAATTTATGATGATTTATTAGTTGTTTTCCTCATGGGGACCAAAAATGGCCCAACAAGATCACATTTCTGGTATTACTAGGGAATACCTGAACCACACAAACACACACACACACACACACCTCACTTAACAACCTATTCCATAAAACGGTATCATAATTAAAACTGCAGCTTTCATGTGCAGCTGAGATCCCGTACACCTGTTCATACATGAGTTATTATTATATTATAGCTGCTATTATGATTTATTCCTGTTATGGCAAAGCTGAAATTTCAGCAGTCATTACTCCTGCCTTCGTTGTCACATGATTTGTTGCTTAAGAAAAAAGTTGTATTACTTTCATTCAAGATGGCTGCGTTGCTTAATATTTTTGTGGAAACCACGACACATTTCTTCAGGATTCTTTGATAGATAGAAAGTTCAAAAGTTATATTAATTTCTTTGTATTAATTGTATAAATATCTTCTTTTTTTTTTTACTCTTTACTGATCACAAACTTTTAAACAGTAGTTTATATAATGGAATAATATAAGTTGTTACATATAGTAAACATTATATTATGAATATTATTTATCATTATTATCAATTCATTTAATATATTTAATGTAGTTAATAGCTTAATTAATGACTTTAGTTATACTATTTCCATGCTTTGTCAGATCACTATCACCATTTAGAACTCTTTGAATTACAAATCAGCAATGGCACTATTAAGTATGAGTTCGATTTGAGCCAGGTGAAGTTTTTATTATTGTTAAAGTTAAATAAAGAGTCAGTTTGTGGTCTTTTGCATTTGCATCAATCATAGCTGATTCAATTACTGAATTAAGTGTGGTGTAAATACACTGATACTTTGATGTTTTAATGATTGCAGTGCTGCTGTTCAGTAACATTTGTACCTCTCTTGTTCCTCCAAGCGTTATGATTCTGTATCCAGTGTCCAGAGCAGCACATCCTCCTTTCAGGATTCCTTTGGGAGCAGCCGTAGTCTAGGTAACCATTCATGACGAACACTGAAGTCGTAACTGCAGTCGAGCGCATTCCAAAAGAACCCTCAAAGTTCCCTTCCAATACAACTCTCTGGAAAGGGTTCCGCTCCACTGTTACCTTGAATTTCCACTACAATTTTATTTCTTTGGTTTTCCTTTTGTTTTATTCATGGTCTTTTGGACCCTTTATTTCTCAACAATCTTACTCCCTCTCTCCTCACCCCGTGTACACATACACACAGACTCTCAAACACAAAACACACACACACAGGATAGAATCAGATCACAGCAGATTGTGAAATCGTAAAGGGCAGACACAGTAATTACTTCCAAATGTTTTCCCAGAGGTCCAGTACACAAGTCATCATATAACTCTCAGAATGTAGAGTGGATCTTTATACACAAAACACAAATAATAAACTGAAAATATATTTCAATATAACAAACATTTACCATTCACAGTATCATATTTTTATATGTTGAAATGCTAGTGAAATGCTTCTATTTTGCATTTTTCCAATGAAGTTGAAAGTGGTTTATAAATAATTTGATCCAAAAAGTTTAACATGTAAACATCTGTATACATTCATCACACATATACACTGATTGACAGGTGGGCAATATTTTGGAGTGATAATATTTATCTGTGTTTGCGTGTGTGTGTGCATAGAGTCCATCACTCTGTCTGGTGATGAGCGGGATCGTGAGCCAGGAAAAGTGTGTGTGCACCTGAAGTATGAGGAGGCGGTGGAGCAGGTGTGGATCACCTTATTGAAGGTATGATTTCAACCAGGAGAGGCTTTGCTTGTCTACAACAGACCATTGTGTCCCATCTAGAGACCAGCTGAATGGAGCCTCTGTGTCGCTGTAAGAGACCTTTAACAAATGATCACATTACCAACAAGCTATTTTGAATCTTTCGTTTTCAAATAATTGAAAAATAACTATGTATGTATCTGTCTGTCTTCGCCTCTTTATTTTACACATAATTTGATATCAAGGGTGTGTGATGGAATACTGAAATCAAGCATCATAGTTAACACACTATTTGATCTCATATTTCATAATGCTTATTTTAATGCTGTGAATTATTTTCTAATATCTTTTTTTTTAAAACTCCCTGGCTCCCTTTCCTTCTTTGAGAAAAATCCCCTTGTGGACATACAGTGGTTGTAGTGGTAATAAAAGCTCATAAACAGTAGGTCATGCAGCTTTCAGCCTTACTTACTGTTTCTCAAATTTCCTCTTTTTTTGGTACTTTCTCTCTCTTAGTGTACAGACTTGAATGTGTACACTGAAGGGGTGGAGCTGCAGAAGATTGGGGTCAAAGGGGTCATCACCATGACGAAGCCAGTGCGATTTAAGAGCACAGTTAAGGAAGCATCAGAAGTGAGTGAAATCCAGCAGTCATAAAACTGCAGCACCTAAGATTCAATTTAAGCTTCAGCATTAATGATATGAAGAGGTTAAAATGATTAGCAAAGCTCAGTTAGCCCCTGCGGGTAGATGATGGAACTACAATATCTGCTTCTATAAAGTGCCTTTCTCCATTGACAGCCAATCAAAATAAGCCTTGTATTCTGACTAAATAATATCATTGAGTACTTTTATTCAGCAAGAAAGCATTAAATTGACCAAAAGTTAGAGTAAATTGGCATTTCAAATATATGCTGTTCTTTTGAATTTTCTATCAATCAGAGAATCCTAAGAAAATGTTTCACACTTTAAACACATATAGTGCATCCGGAAAGTATTCACAGCGCACTGAGATGAATGGGAATAACATTTTCCATGAATTATAGACCTCTTTGATTGAACACAAAAAGTTTATTGGCTGTTCTGTCATCATTCAATTGAACTGTGATGAATTATTCAGCCCTCCCTTCAGTCCCTACTGAGAGAGAAAATTCCCACACAACAAAAGATGCATAAAATACTTACTTCGTCACATAAGTAAAAACTTGTAGAGCATGCACTATTGTTTTATTTTACTGTGCTTCACAGATTAAATTCCAGCTATCCCTCAGTATCTCAGTATATTGCCTATTTCTCTTCTAGGACACTGTCTTCATGGAGACCTTTGTGTTCACTCTGAACTTAGAGCAAATCCGCAGATCAGCACTGGTGCTGCGTCTGCAGGCTCACACACCACGTAAGCGGACGCTAGGAGAGTGTGCCTTATCTCTGCGAACCCTCGGACCGCAGGAAACAAAGCACTGGCTGGAGTTCAAGCCTCACTCTAAAACACACGTGAGTCATCACCTGCTACATCTCATTGTGACCGTGTGTCTAATCCCAAATTTCTTTCCCTTACAGCTTCATCCTTGTTTTGACCGTAACATGCTTTGAAAAAAATCTTAAACTTTCACCTGCAATTACCCACAATGAGCACATTAAATAGCTGCTCTAGTTCTACTGCTCTTCTGTGATATTTAGGTCACTGGGGCTGAAGCAGACAGACTGAGCTCTCAGAGAGGAAGAAATCAATATACTGGAACCAGCTATTTCAATGCCATTTTCAAAGCCCTTTTTGAGAGAATTATCTAGAACCTTAAAATGCTTCCGAAGCTTCCTTTTAAAACCCACAGAAATAAAATGTTTACTACAATTTTTCAAGCATTGTGAGCAATTCGAAATTTAACTGAGAATGCTTTTTACATTCCTGAATTTGAATTAGAATTTGTGTACACACACAAATATTAAAATGTGTGGTCAGTAAGATTGTCTCAAGAAATGCTTTTATTCACCAAGCACTCATTTAAATTAATCAAAAGTGACAATAGAGACATTTATAATGCTGCTGAACATTTCAAATATATTAAAATATAAAACAGTTATTTTAATTTGTAATATTTACTAATATTGCTGTATTTACTGTATTGTTGATCAAATAAAGGCAGCCTTGTTAAGAATAAAACATAGTTATATAGGTAAAATGTCAAAAATTGATCATTAGTATCTAAATATAATGTCACATTTTCATCTTTATACATCACATCACTGTAAGTAGGTTAGGCCCCGTTAAAACATTGTTCGGCCTACTGAAAGCTGCCATAACAGGTACCAGATTTGGCACAGTTATGCCATATATATGTCAACTATTTGCTGTTTCTGCCAGCTATAACTTTGTAATTTTATTGAACGTTTTAAAATGTGATTTGTGTGTTTTGCTTGTGTGTACATGACTTAACAGGGAAAATTGCTTTTTTTGAGTACAAAGTATTTTTTCAGTAGTGGGGTGTTTGAAATGGACTGAACTGTGTTCCACTGACCTTCATTCTGGAACACAGCTCAGTGGAATCTTCAAATCAGCAATGACTGTTTGTGTTAATTGGTTTGTGTCTCAACTATAAATCAGTGAACGAGTCGCAAGAGGTAGTCTGCCCTCAAACACACACACACACACACACACACACACACACACACACACACACACACACACACACACACACACACACACACACACACACACACACACACACACACGCAACCGTACAGAGCACCTTAACCTAACAGGGATTATTGTGTGTGTGTTTCTTTAGGTGTGTCACGCTGAGCTTCAGCTGGCCTTGTGTTTCCAGCCAGTAAGCAGTCGAATGCAACTCCAGATCCTTAGTGCTCAAAACCTTCCATCATCTTCCTCACCACTCACACAAAGTGAGTCCTATTATGTTTTTTTTTTACAGTTCCGGATTTTTTTTTACAGTGTAATTTGTAATCTTGAGTTTTCTTCCGGGAACGAATATATTCCAAAAAATACGTCTCAATAATCATATGTCTCAATATTCCTAATTCACGCCTAAGGGGTTGAGGCCTGGTAGAAAGTGTGTTATGGTAAGGGGTGTGTCATTTCCAAAACATGCTTGAAGTAGTTGACCAATAACAACACACTGGTACAGCCAACCTATCAGAGCACATTGTGTTTTTCAGAGGAGGGACTTGATAGAGACAGGAAATAAACAGAGGGTTCATCTCAATCAGCTCCCTAGTTTAGTAGTCAGGGCACTGATCAGGAGTCAGCCATTTTAAGGGCTGTCTCAACAGCAGAATCCTTCCAGGGCACTGAAAGGTACACTGAAAAAGTGCCACAATGCACGGCAAAACCCAGGGTGCATCAATGCTCACTATGTACTCTTAACAGAAGTTCTGAAGCACGTGAGCCAACTTACTACACATAACTAGACGCGATATAGATTTAAAACAAAAACTGAAACCATTATTTTATTATATTTCAGCATAAACATACATCGTTAGAAAGGTAATGAACACAATCTAGCTCATTTATAATTTATTTAAGGCTGAAATGTTGCACTTATATGTAACAAGCAAAGTATTTATCATAATGTACTTCAAATTAATAACAACATGTAATATCAGAAAGATATCAGCTCTGTTGTTGCTCATAAATACCAGTAATGATTTTGTACAATGAGGACGTTGTCACATCGGCGGAAATGGAGTCATCAGTGTCTCAATTTGTAGTGAGTCCTTGACTGTCCTTACTAGTGCCTGAATTTGTGTACACAATACTGATTCCTGAGCTCGGGAGCTAGGGAACTGATTGAGACGCACCCAGAGTGTTACTGACAGACTGGGAAGAGAGGTGCTGCAACAATGTAAAATCCTAGTACATTTGAAGAATATTTGCATCTTTAGTTAAAGTTTCCTTATTTTCTTTTCATTAATTTTCCTCAGTTAATTGTTGTGGAAGACTGAATATGACAAATATGACAATGTTGATGAAACAAACTGTGCAAATGGACGTTCTCTTTAGGTTTCTTTGTGAAGGTTGACTTGCTGAGTGAGGGTAAGTTCTTACTGAAGAGGAAGACAAAGGCGATGAAGTCAACAGGGGGGCATGTTCAATGGGAGGAGGTGCTTCACTTGCCCATCACAAATCAGGACCAGAATCTGCAGCTGGCAGTCAAACTCTACAGCCGTGGCTCTGTTCGGAGAAAACACCTGCTCGGACAGGTCAGTTTGGAGCAAAATACATACCACATCACATTTAGTATGCATATCAACATGCTTACTAAATGTAAAGTTCATTTATTTGTTAAAAAATAAAATAAAGACACTTTCTAAATGAAAACAAAATTTTCTATTGTAATTTACTGTAAAAATTTAATTTATTCATGTGATGTCTAAGTTGATTACCCCAGTCTTCAGTGTCACATGACCCATCAGAAATCATTCTAATATGCTGATTCGGTGCTCAACATTTCTTATTTGTAGAAACTGTGATGCATTTTTACTCAGGATTCTTTGATTAATAGAAAGATCAAAATAACAGCATGTATTTAAAATATATTTTTTGTAACATTATAAATAGCTTTACTTAAATTTTTTACCAATTAAATGCGCCATGCTGAACAAAAGTTCATTAATTTTAATTCATTTATTTTCTATTTTTATTTATTAAAGGAGTAGTTTACTTCAGAATTAAAATTTAATCATAATTTACTCACCCCCACATGATTCAAGATTTTCATCTTTCTTTCTTCAGTCAAAAAAATTTTTTTTAGGATTTGTCTCCATATAGTGGACTTCAATGGGGTACAATGGTTTGAAAGTCCAAATTGCAGTTTCAAAGGGCTCTACACAATCCCAGCTGAGGAATAAGGGTCTTATCTAGTGAAATAATATAAAAAATATAAAAATGTATATACTTTTGAACCACAAATGCTCTTCATGCTCTGATCTGCGATGCACCACGGGTGAAGTAGGCAAAAGTAGCGATCAAGTGTTTATAAAGAGAACGTGCAAAGACTAAGTCAAACGGCCCTCACAAAAAAGGTAAAGAAACTATGTCGGACGATTTTGAAGTTGGAGGAGAAAATGAGATGGAATTTTTCGCCCTACCACAATACTTTTGCCAACATCACGCGTGACCTTTTTCAACGTGATGACGTAATACGTGGCACATCGCAGATAAGAGCAAGAAGAGCATTTGTTGTTAAAAAGTATATATTTTTTTTAGAGAATGACTGATCGCTTCGCTAGATAAGACCCTTATTCCTCGTCTGGGATCATGTGCCCCATTGAAGTACAATATATGGAGAAAAATCCAGGAATATTTTCCTCAAAAAACGTAATTTCTTTTCGACTGAAGAATGAAAGACTTGAACATCTTGAATGACGTGGGGGTGAGTAAATTATCATTAAATTTTCATTCTAAAGTGAGTTACTCCTTTAACCCCACAGAAGTGTATAAGTCCCAGTATGTATTCCTTCATTTTTAGGTTCTCTTGGGATTTGACAGCAGTTCTCCTGAGGCAATGGAACAATGGAGGGATTCCATGACTAATCCTGAAAAAGTGGTGACGTCATGGCACAGAGTTAGTCGACTCTAAAGAGAGAGCATGAAGAAATTAGATTCGTGAGCCAACTGTATTTTGAATGCAATTTCCAAAAAAAGCCCTTTTTTATCTTTGATTAACTAAGTATGTTTATTGTAGGTAAGAAAGTGTTTGTCTGGGGAGGAAATCATCAGTTGAAATGTCTAAACTGAGTGGTTTCAAATGAGTCGCACCCTCTGCAGATCCTCTAGCTCATCATGTATGAAAGCTGTTTGTAGATTCTCTGTTGTAACATTCTCTGTTCTTCACTGGTGTATGTAACTTTGAGAACATGCTACTGTCTATGTACAACATAAATAGCACAGGAACAGGAAACATACAAAATACCATAATGTGCAATAAAATGTATTATACAGAGCTCTACAATGGCCAGTAGAGCATCATGGCCAAATAAAGAGCAGACTTTATTTAGTCAACTTTTTAATTACAGAATTCATTAATCAAGTATTATGTTCAGTATTCTTCTCCATCATCTTCATAAAACTGCAGTACTGCTAAGTTAATATCAATCTGTTCTCTGTGTATAGATTTGCATGTTCTGAGATGATTATTTCACTTTCCCTAGCTCTCGAAGAAGACAAACTTGTTTTAAAGTGCAGTAAAAACTCTGTGTTGTTTGGAAAAAAAGCTTTTATTTTTAGAGGTTTAGATGGGTTTAGATTACATTCCCATTCAAATGGAATTCAATCCTTCAATTTGTTCCCCTATTTCCTTTCATGGGCATAAGAAAAAGGGAAAGGCTGCAAGAGAGTGCAACAAAGAGACTTTTGTTAACACATTTTACTTCCCTGCATCCTTTGTGCTGCCCTCAATTCAAGGTGACCTAACTTTCTAGGCCTTAAGAATTTATTTTTGCACAGGTGACACTAGCTTGTCTAAGAGTGTTCATTGTATTCATATTTAAATACATTGTGTTAAGTAATGCTGTAGTTCAGTGCACTTGTGATATTATGTAAGACAGATATTTAAAAAGCAAATTTTTTTTCTTTGCACCAACTGTATTTTGTGCTCATATACACAAACATTGTTTGATCACAGTCTGTCATCCTGATGTTACAGAAATAAAATAAAAAAGATAAAATTCCTGGAAAAGAATCAGTTGTACGAAATTTTAATGAGACTTTGTGTCAGTATATGTTCACAAAAGACACTTTCATTTATGTTTTATATGATTTGACAACGGTGAGTTGATAACAGTGTATGGTGATTTATTGGCATCGTTCTCCAAACCCAGAGGAAACACTATAAACAGACAGAGATGTTTGTGTTGGTCTGAGTGCCTCTATGATTGTGCGGCTCTTTTAAAGGAACTTTAACAGGTTCTTCTACATCCGGGTGTGCATTAATTTACGTCATAACTTTGGGGATCGCTGTTTGAACATAGTTAATGGTTAGTTCTAAAGGCACACCCCCAGCACCCTGCAGCTGATCTTTGTGTGGGAAGGTATTTGTGTAATGTTTCGTATCGATAGCAACCATACAATCAATTACTAAAAATGAAATAGAGAACATCATACACCCTTAGAGTCAAGAGACAAAATAAATAATAATAAAATTAATAGAAGAAACTAAAGTCAATATAGCAGGAATGTTCTTCATTTTATGTTTTGTCTCAATAACCCTTCTCTCTAGCACTCACCCACAAACAGCTGTGACCATGAGGGCTGTGTGCCTTTGTGTGTCCAGTGTTTCAATTAAAAGTGGATCAGCAGGTCCAGGATTTTAGCTCAGTATCCAGGATCTGAAATCCTCCCAAACTTTTTTAAGCTACAAATTTACACATCTGCATCATAACACCACTACATCTCCTTCAATCTCATTAACAATAAAATAAAATATAATCTCCTTTAAAAAACAACAACAACAACAACAACCGTGATCAACAGTGTTTAACATTTTTCAAGTTTTCATTAGTATTAGTACCCTGATCAATATGTATAGGCTATGTTGATCTGAATATCTGATATAGGCTACTAAGTGATTTTTTTGTAAATGTAAAGATGCTGAAAGTTTTCTGTGATGGAATATACATTTGTACAGTATACAAATCCACATGTCCACATGTGTGTGTGTCCTGGTAAATCCTACATTATGAGGACAAAATGTCCCCACAAAGATGGCAATATCCGAAATCCTTTTTTTGGACCCCATGAGAAAAACATCAAATAAATCAGACTACGTGATGTTTAAGTGAGACTAAAATGTAAAAATGCAGAAATTTTTCTGTGATGGGAATAATTATGCCTATGGAGAGACCCCCCCATCAAAGATCCGAAGTCATAACATTGGTAACAATGACAAAACAACAATGTGTGTGTGTGTGTGTGTGTGTGTGTGTGTGTGTGTGTGTGTGTGTGTGTGTGTGTGTGTGTGTGTGTGTGTGTTTCTGTCTGTCCCGGTGGGGACTTTTACCTGAATGCACAATGATTCATGGGGACTTGTGTTACCGTGGGAACCTAAATTGAGGTCCACATGAGGGAACAAGCAGATAGAGTTTTGACTAATTTTTGAAAATGTAAAATTGCAGAAAGTTTTGTGTGATGGGTAGGGTTAGTATAAGGGGATAAAATATGCAGTTTGTACAGTATTAAAACCATTAAGTCTAGAGTCCCACAAATATACTAACCAGACGTGAGTGTGTATTGACCAAGGCTTTGCAGTGTTATCGGGTCTAAATTTGACATCCCCGAACACATAGGCTACACCAGAAAATAGGCTTTATAATAATAAATAATTTATTTCACTTAATGAGATGGTTTCATTTTCAGATTATTCGTAGATCATTCTCCCACAAATTAATAACAGAAACCCCTATGTCCTACTCAATTGCTGCGCGAGATCACCATCTAGTGCTCTACAGTAGAAGTGAGTGAACAACGAAGAAGGTGCCGGAGGTTTGGCCGTGTTCCCGCCATGGTTTATCATCCACAGTTCATGTAGGAACATGTCTGATGATTTCTACGCGATCAACACTCAAATTGTGTAAGAATATCTCGGTTTAAATGTCTGCCTGCTGGCAAATTCCAGTTTTAACTATGTCGAAATATGTTTATTTTTGTAAATAAAAATGTGTTTGTTTTGTATAGCCTACACTTTAAAAGGTTCCAAAAGGGTTTTCACAGAAGAACCATTTTGGTTCCCCAAAGAACCTTTAAATTAACATTAAAATAATAATAATAAAAAAATTGTGAAGAACATTTTTTCTACTATAAAGAACATGTGGAATGGAAAGTTTCCATGGACGTTAAAGGCATGCTAATAAAGAACCTTTATTTTAAGAGTAGCCTAGCCAATTTGTTGTTTGTCATTAATAGGCTATTTTTCTTTACAGTCCGTAGCCTGTAATATGCTGGAAAAAAACGTTCAAAGAATAATGTGAGAATAGCCAAAAAAGACGTAGGCTAATTAGTTTTGACTAATGGAACAAATTGTTATATAAGATTGTCAAAATTAAATGTTTAATTTTAATTTCCGTTACAAAGTTGCACTGCCATAGCAACAAACATCCGGTCACTGATTTGATAAATCTAACCTGAACAATGACTCAGTCTGACTGCGTCTGTCTTGGTGACTCATGAAAACGGCTACCCCATCAACTTTCCCTGTCTGCGAAGATCTAAAAGAATCCAATTGATATAGGCTAATTCTATCGGACTTTCATCAAACTTTAGGTACAAGTCCATATTATTCAATTATTTATCTAATTTTTAATTAATTTAATTCTTATCAATCCCACGCCCAGGCAAAGTTTTCATGCTCAGTGTTGATTGTGGGGGGCGCCGATAGGATGTGAAGTTGCTCAATGACGCACATTCCAAGGAATGTCTGCGGCAGCTATAAAACACCTGAAGCGCTTATACCTGCCTAGTGAATGGTAGACACTGGTGAAGTTAACATGGGCACTGAGTCAGAAATTAACGGCGTCCTTAAAGAGGGTTTTTTGGTGAAAAGGGTGAGAGAAACTATTTTGAACATTTTAATATATTCACGTGGGCTATTGCAAATTAATTACTTAATTTTACTGTATTATTAACAAATGATGTTCGTTTTTAGGGCCATGTGATTCAAAACTGGAAAGTTCGTTGGTTTGTACTTAAATCGGACAAACTTCTGTATTATAAATATGAAGGCGGCAAACGGGATTCCTGCCATCGAGGGACGATTCACTTGATTAACTGCAAAATCACCTGTCCTTACCTGGAGTACGAAAACCGACCGGTAAGTGGGCACAGTCAAAATATATTAACAACAAAATATTTATGAATTAAAGACTATATTCATAGATGTTTCCAACATGTCCCCACAAAAGTTCGCTGTAGCAACAGCCTACGATGTTCGACGCGTTCTGTTTAAATCATTAAAGTAGCATACAATTTTAAAACTGATCATGTATTTTTGTGTTAAAAAACTGACGTTGTTTTTATTTATTTGGTGTATAAATTATCACAAAGTAACATAGGCAATATTAGGCTACATTCTTCTGTTAAGGTGTTTAACAAAACAACATTTTGTGCATTTAAGATTATGTCTGCACTCAAGTCAGCTCTCAAGCTGTGTTGGGGAAAACTTAGTTTTAAAGTAACGTATTACAATATTGCATTACTCTCTAAACAAGCAACTAGTTAGTTAGCTTTGTTACGTTACTTTTGCGTTACCTTTTCTCATCTGGGTTGAGCTTGCTTGTTAGTAGCCTATGGTTGAATAGGATCATTGAATGTCATCAGCAAAGTGGTAATTGGTTAATAAAGTGAGATTAAATTAATAAAGTAGCCTATTTGTGTAATTTAACAAAACATTTTTGGTTTGCGTAATATTTTAAGTTTGCATTTCACAGTTTTTATGTTTTGAGGATACTGAAATGCCTTTTTGTGTGCAAATGAGATGAGTATATGTACTCATTTAGTCTAGAAAAACTATAACCATCATGTTTACACAGCGCACACAACGCCTCTGCACTGGTGTCAGACAAAAAAATGGGACAACAAGCTTGTTACTTACTATTTGAAAAAGTAACTCAGATATTTTCTTGTAGACTTAAAGTAATGCATTACTTTAGATACTTGAAAAAAAGTAATCTGATTTAGCCTATTATTTAACATTGAACATTTAATTGGTTATATCCACAGTCTATAAACTATTTTCATTAGGAAGTAGCTTATCAGTGGTGTAAAGTATGGAATAGGGGTTCGGTTTAGGATGGGAGCACTACAGAAAGATTCCGGCCAGAGAATCCTTTATCAGCTTTATTTCAAGAACAGGATGCCAATATACAAGGTCAAATGTATGTGTGTGTGTGGTCTAAACAGAGAGAAAGAAAAGAAAAATGCAATGGTAATAATAACTGATTAATAAACAAATAAAGGAATACTATACTATGCTCATTGTCATCACTCACAACAGTACAGTACATAAACTAATAATTTACGTTAATACAATACAACAAAATATGTCACTATATGCCCTTTAATATCTGTTCTGCTGCACCTTTAAGTGGCTATGCAGACTGACACTGTATCTCTATAGCACTCGATACAGGTAGCACAAAATAAACAGTAAATGCACTGTACTTGAACACAGAAGCATATTTCTAAATAACTAACATGAATAAGGTCTAAATCGACATATATAGAGGGCTAATTATTGCATACAGCAAACATGTTGCGCGATCAACAACACGAGCTGACATCATGACTACACTAATTAGTCACGCAGTTCAACAACTAAAACTAGTTCGCGTGAACATACATACATTTCACAATATTCATCACAACGCAGTACAAACATGAAATAGTAGTAGGAACTTACTTGCTTTTCATAGAACGCACACTAATTAAAGAAAAGGGTCTCTGAATCTTCTCTCATCATCCCTGAACACAAAACCGCCTGAGCAGCGCGCTGTCTTTTCTGTCCAGGCGCAGTTCACGTGATAGAGGCGTTCAAACGCACTTAGAAACCTCAGCGCTGAACAAATAGGCTTTCAGACAAGGCGCCCCAACTGTCCGAATGGCAGTTGAAAGAGTAGGAGAAAGTCTATTTGGTGGTCTCTTCTTCTTCTTTGTCTTCAAGAGCTGGGAGCAGAATGAGTCGGGCTACTGGACGAATGTAGGTGCGGTCCTTCACTTGAACACTGACAGTCCGTGACGCCCCATCTGCTCCTGGATGAGTCTGGGCAATCCGTCCCACGGGCCATGACGCCGGGGAAGTTGGGGATCCACGATTAAAACAACGCCGCCTATGGAGAGTGCCTTACCGTCTTTCCTCCACTTACTGCGCTCTTGCAACCCTGGTAGGTAGTGACTGATGAAGGATGACCAGAAACGATCGGCGATGGCTTGGCTATGCCTCCAACGTCTTCTCCCGAGGTCACTGGGGTCGTAAACTGCTTGAGGAAGCGACGAGTCGTGACGGCCCATGAGGAGGAGGTTAGGCGTGACCGGATCTGGATCAGAGGCATCTGATGACAAGTAGCCTAAAGGTTTCGCATTCATTATGCCCTCGACCTCCACTAAGATTGTCATCAGGACAGGTTCAGGAACAGTCTGGTCTTTAAGGACAACGCGAAGTGCAGTCTTGATAGACTTCACTTCCTCTCCCATGTGCCACCAAAGTGCGGCGCACTCGGAGGATTGAATCGGAAGGATATCTGCTGTTCGGCAAGTTGCTCTCTCCACTGAGGTGCCATGGCAGCGGCGGCTTCACGCGCAACTCTCTCTCCACCGACAAAGTTGGTACCATTGTCCATGAGGAGTTCGAACGGTCTACCACGTCGAGAGATGAATCTTCTCAGTGACAGCAGGAAAGCATCTGTATCGAGGCTTTCTAATAGATCCAGATGCACCGAGCGAGTTGTCATGCATTTGTAGACAATGCCCCACCTTTTTCGTGCGCGACCGATCCTTACTTGAAAGGTCCAAAGCAATCAACTTTGAATAGAACGGTGGCTTATGGAGTCGTAGCCGAGCTGGTGGGTAATCTGCCATCTTCGGTACGTCGGGTTTTGCTCTCCATCGTCGGCACTCCATACATGAATGCTGATGCTTTCGAATGGCCTCTCTACCACGGATAATCCAGAACTTACGTCTGATCTCGGCAAGAACTTGTTCTGGCCCAGGGTGCAGTAGTGACTCATCGAAATCCTTGATGATAAGCTTTGTCACGGGATGGCTTGGATCCAGGATAACTGGGTGGATAGTATCCAGGTCTAGTCCTTCAGCATGCCTTAACCTGCCACCGACTTTGAGTAGCTCTGTAGATCTGTCATATTCTGGTGACAGAGATGCGAGACGACTGTCTGAAGGAAGAGTACGTCCAGCTTTGAGAGCTCTCAATTCTTCAACAAAGCCGTCCTCTTGAGCCTTTTGTAACATCAGCTTCTCTGCTTGCAGAAAATCGGCAGCGGAAAAGTGCACTGTACTGTTAGCATCAGCCGCCCCGTGAAAGGAGCTAGCAGTTTCCTTAAGAAGCTCTTTCCAGTTGGAGAACTTATTGGGGTTCGGAAGTTGTGTGGGCAAGCTGCTGGTTACAGTTCCCACGAAGGCAGACTTCCTTAACTCTGTGGTGTCTGGGTCTGCCTCAGATGAGGGCATGTTGGGCCACTCCTCTCAGACAAATAAAGGAAAGGTGGACCTTTATTCCAGCGATGATCCTGTACCATCTCTTGCAGAGTGAGTCCGCGGTTATATCATCAGCCGGATTGCTTAGAGTGTCAACATACCGCCATTGAACAGGGTTAGTCAGGTTCTGGATTTCTGCAACGCGTGTTCCCACGAACACTTTATAACGGCATGATTCTGATTTGATCCAGTGCAGCACAGTTGTGGAGTCAGACCAAAGAGTGATGTGCTCAGGTGGTACTACAAGCTCTGTCTCGATCACTCTAGCTAGCTGTGCGCCTGTAAGCGCACACTAAGCTCGAGACGGAATAGACAGCTGCTTACGGGCGCGACTCGATCTGGCAAACACAAAGGAGACGACTTGTTGACTGTCATCTGTCGCCTGCATGTAGGCTACTGCTCCATAGGCGCTCCAAGCATCACAGAAAATGTGGATGTGACGGGTTGCGCAGTATCGGCAGTGACTGGTGCATAGGGACGAGGCAGCTTAAGATGTTGCAAAGTGGGAATTTCTTGCACCCAACTCGACCATTTCTCCAGAAGTATAGCGGGTTGAATCTTGTCGTCCCAGCCAATGTTGGCCTTCCACATGTCCTGAACCAGCACTTTACATCTTGTCGTGAATGGCACAATGTAGCCCAATGGGTCGTAAAGCTTGGCAAGGACACTGTAGACGTTTAAGAGTAGCATCTGAAGATTCAGTATGGCGACGCTTGTAATTCAGGGTGTCGTTCAAACAATCCCAGCAGAGTCCAAGCGTGGGCTCTTGGAGGTTATCACTGGCCTTGGATAGCCATAGCTCACTGCTAGCCGACTGAGCTTCAGGAGGTAGATGTGCTACAACTTCAGGCATGTTACTAGCCCATTGCCGGATCTCGAAACCTCCCTTATTCAGAAGTGCTCGCAGATCATCGACTAGAACCTTGGCATACTCAGCTTTACTCACACTGTGAAGGCAATTGTCGACATAGAATGAGTGCTCGATCACATGCATAAGAGGAGAGTCTTGTGGTTCGTGGTCTCTGACATGCTGTTGAAGGGCAAAGACCGCACAACAGGGGCTGCACGTTGTTCCGAATGGTAACACCTCCCATTGGAATATGAGTGGTTCAGATGTCCTCTGCATGTCACGCCACAGGAATCGTAGAAGTGGTTTATCACTGGGCAACAAGCGGATCTGGTGGAACATTGATTTAATATCTCCGCTGATGGCCACAGCATGACATCGAAACCGCATCAGGACTCCAATCATGGTCGGACCGAGCGTTGGTCCCGGCAGGAGTTGGTCATTCAGAGACAGGCCGTTAAAAGAGAAGGAACAGTTAAAGACTACTCTATCCTTTCCATTGTGGTGCACCATATGATGAGGTACATACCATGACTCTGTGGACTTTACTGCCTCTTCTGTAGAGATTTCGCGACATAACCAGATTGAACAAGTTTATCCATCTCCTTGCAATATGAGGCTGCTCGAACGGTGTCCTTGGCCAACCGGCGCTCAGTGCTGCGAGGTTAGGCATCGCGCATTTTGCTGAGCACAGAGTTGGATGACTGGCTGACGACGCAACAGTGGAGTAGCGTAACGCTGGGTACCGCCGACAGATACACGCTCGAGGCTGTCTGTAAAAGGATGAGTGCCTGCTGGTCTTGCTTGAACGCTTACAGTCTTCTCACTGACATAGGGGACTGTGTCAATGTGCCAAAGGCGTTCCACATTCCTGAGGAGTTCAGTATATGAAGACTCAGTGGCGATGTGCAGACAAGAAGATTGATGCAATGAAACTGGCATAATGTCAGAAGGACCTTGCAAAGACCAGCCTAGCCTTGTGCAGATGGCTATAGGACCGCCAGATGGACCTGCTCTGACTGGCTGTGTAGGAGTGAGAAGCTGAGGCATATCAGAGCCGATGAGGAGCAGAGGTTGGGCTCTTTGGATAGGCATTAAAGGAAGTCCTTTGAGATGTGCATAGCGCTTCTGGAGAGCTGCTACTGGGTACGTGTGCTCAGATAAACTCAGACTACTTGCAGTGAACGCATGTTGAATCCAAAACTTCTTGTTTGGCTTGAAGATTGGGGATACATGAAAACTAACTGAGGAACCTTTCAGTTCCTTCACCTCTTGCTGGACTGTCCTCAGATGAAGTGTCTCTGGATGCTGAGAGAGTTGTAGTTGCTCTACAGCTTGTGGGAGGATAATCGTTCTCTCCGAACCATCATCAAGCACTGCAAATGTCTCAAGAATGCGATCTCCATGATGCAGAAGCACTTTGACAACCTTCAGCAACACTCTCTGAGGGCTTCTGGGCTGCTCAATGTAGACAATGGGCTTCGGATTAGTGACCATCAGCACTCGCTGGGATGACTCTTGGATGGCGTCATGAAGGACTGTAAGGTGTTTCTCTCTTGCAAATCTTACATGGGCGCTTAAGCGTGCAGGCTGTAGCTTTGTGGCCACGGCCGCATTTCCAACATCTGTCACCGTCCTGGATCCACTTCTTAATCTCAGCAGTAGACAGTGTCTTGAAGTCATGGCAAGAGTTAAGGTAGTGTTCCTTATTGTTGCAGAATGGGCAATAAGGACTAAGTTTAAAAACTTGGAACTTCGACTGAAAGGTCTCCTTGTCGGCTGTCTCCCCAGAGCAGAGGAAGACTGATGCTGTCTTATCTTTGGGCTTTGAACTACGTAGATCTCTCCTTGGAAGGGTAGGCCCTGTAGAGTTGTAGAGAAGAGTAGCTTGACTGGCGAGACGCTTGGCTTGAGCCTTCATCTGGAGCCACGCAGCGAGGTCGGACAAGGAGTAGGTGAGCTCTGAACCTGGCTGCAGGATGCCGCGAACGAGACAATATTCCACAAATCCATCTCTGTGGGAAGGAGACATTTTGCTTAAGAGACGATCAACATGGGAACCACATCTGAGCTCATACCCAACAGGTCCCTCTAAAGTGCGTAGCATACCGACCAGCGACTGGACTGAGAGAGCGAAGGAGTCGAATGCCTCTGCGTCTCCTGACTTAATGGCTGGGGAGTTGAGTATTGCCGCTAGTTCACTTTGAACCAGTTGCCTTGGCTGGCCATATTTGTCTTGCAGAGCTCCCAATGCAGCTGTATACGGTGCGGTGTCATACATATATGATTTGGCCAACTGCAGAGCACTCCGAAGCTTAAGCTGACTCAGGAGCACTTGATATTTATAATGCTCGCTGAGATGAGGGTGACTATTCATCAAGTTGTCGAGCGCCATCTTCAAAAGCGCAAAATCACTTTCTTTGCCACTCTCGAAGAAGGGAAGTTTCGGTTTAGGAATACCATAAGACGTAGCAATCAGGGTCTCCATACCCGGGTAGGTCCAGGGTGGTGCCGCCTGAACCGATGTTGCAGCTGGTATACTGCAGTGAGCATACTGCACTGCGGGAGGTGTCGGTGCCACTGTAACTGCTTGTGGTGGCATTGTGAAACTTGTACTGGTAGCTGGAGCCCCTAGGTACTGAGATGGTAGACTTGTTGTGACAGAAGACCTTGCCATTGGTGACGCTCCACCTGCCTGTACCGTGGACAGGACGGAACGAATGAGACAGGTACAGATGGAAGTACAGAGACTGGTACTGCAATCGGTGCAGCGCTTGCAGCGCTGACAGGAACACTGATCTGGGCACTCGTAACGGGATTAGCAGGTGGTGCTAATATCTGAGTAGAAACAGTGGAGAAAGGTGCTGCCTGAACTGGCGCTGGATTTGGCTGTTGCACAAGTGGATGCTGCACAGGAACTGATAGCACCAGAGATGGCTGTTGAGCCAATTGTGACGTCCAGAGGTAGCTTGGAAAACGAGCGGAGCTGACAACGTAGACAAGGAATCGCTGCTCGTTACTGTCAGGTAGGTCTTTACAAGACTGGCAATTTGTACCTACTTCTCGAGCTTCTTCAAGCGCCTACGTCTTCCCATCTCTCTAGCCATTCTCTCTTTAGCCAAATGTGCTTCCTCTTGTAGCCGCTGTCCTTCTCTGGCTTGTGCATCTAATACTGCAGCTTCTAAGTCAGCTTTCCTTTCCTCTTCTATTTCCTGCTGTAGGTCAGCTCCAATCCTTTGATCTCCTCCTCTAATGCAGCTGCTTGCATATCAGACGTACTTCGGAACAGATGGAGTCCGTAAGATGACTGAGAAGACCGCTGTGAATATGCAGCTGACCGGTAACTTGTCAAACTCTGAGCTCTGGTTAACTGAGCCTGGTCTGGTTGTCCTACAGGAATAGAGGAGGCTTGGGCCACAGGCTGTTGAGAGGGCAGAAGAGTGACTTCGTACTGGGCTAAATGTGCAGGTAGACGAGGGTCCCTCTTGGTCGGTCCGATGACACCTGCTGCTGACCATCAGTTGCTGACTCCATAGTGTCGGGTGAACCCTAATCCGGCTCGAAGGACCAATGTAAAGTATGGAATAGGGGTTCGGTTTAGGATGGGAGCACTACAGAAAGATTCCGCCAGAGAATCCTTTATCAGCTTTATTTCAAGAACAGGATGCCAATATACAAGGTCAAATGTATGTGTGTGTGTGTGGTCTAAACAGAGAGAAAGAAAAAGAAAAAATGCAATGGTAATAATAACTGATTAATAAACAAATAAAGGAATACTATACTATGCTCATTGTCATCACTCACAACAGTACAGTACATAAACTAATAATTTACGTTAATACAATACAACAAAATATGTCACTATATGCCCTTTAATATCTGTTCTGCTGCACCTTTAAGTGGCTATGCAGACTGACACTGTATCTCTATAGCACTCGATACAGGTAGCACAAAATAAACAGTAAATGCACTGTACTTGAACACAGAAGCATATTTCTAAATAACTAACATGAATAAGGTCTAAATCGACATATATAGAGGGCTAATTATTGCATACAGCAAACATGTTGCGCGATCAACAACACGAGCTGACATCATGACTACACTAATTAGTCACGCAGTTCAACAACTAAAACTAGTTCGCGTGAACATACATACATTTCACAATATTCATCACAACGCAGTACAAACATGAAATAGTAGTAGGAACTTACTTGCTTTTCATAGAACGCACACTAATTAAAGAAAAGGGTCTCTGAATCTTCTCTCATCATCCCTGAACACAAAACCGTCTGAGCAGCGCTGTCTTTTCTGTCCAGGCGCAGTTCACGTGATAGAGCGTTCAAACGCACTTAGAAACCTCAGCGCTGAACAAATAGGCTTTCAGACAAGTGGTGTAGTTCAGATTACACCTTGAACAGAACTATAAACCAAACACTGGGAGTGTCTGAGTGCTTTAAATGTTCATAGCCTCAAGTTATGCTTCATATGAATTAACCTTTCATTATTTGTTAAGCATTGCTCACATGTACTAGCATGTCAGGAATACAGCATTTATTTCCCCCCAGTAAATCTTTGCAATGTCTATTCCACATTGTGTAACAGCTGCAGTCAATGCCAGTTTCAGAGGGATGGAATTTGGCATGTTTGTGACAATTTCCTTTAGATGTTCTTCTGATGCAAAAAGTGCTGCACTTTCCACCAACAACTTAAATTTTAGGGCTGTGACTGAAGGCTGTTGTCATATTAACCACATTTTACACCCTGTAGTTGGTGCTGAAGCTGCTGACCAACACTGCAGAGGGATACTTTCTGGAGGCTTGCATGAGGGAGGAACGTGACGAATGGGCTGTGGCGATTGGTGCAGCAATACAGAAGCTTAACCCACGTGATGCACAGACCCCCTCCCCATCACCAATTAAAGGTTCTACATCACTCCAGCTTCACAATGTCAACCTCAGGTAGCTACAGTATGCGTGCAGTTTGTCAATATGTGCGTTTGTGTTTGTGACTCCATGTCTAACCGTGTATCTGTATATCAGTCAGGTGGTGGACTCCATGTATGATGTGCACAGTGGTATCCGGCTATGCAGTCATGTTGAGCAGGGCAGCTCTTACACCAACTGTTTCTCAGGTCAGACACTCAAAAATATTATTTAAAAAATGACATTCTCTCTTGATTATGTTAATGTTTGTTAACACTTAACACTGCTGTTCAAAAGTTCAGAGTTGGTAAGATTTTTTAAATGTTTTTGAAAGAGGACTTTTATGCTCAGCTGCATTTATGTGATCATAAATACAGTAAAAACAGCAATATTTTCAGTAAAATACCTACTTTATATTTTAATATGTTTTGAAATGTAATTCATTCCTGTGATGGCAAAGCTGAATCTTCAGCAGCCATTACTCCACTCTTCAGTGTCATATGGTCCTTCAGAAATCAGTATTTTACTATTTTTGTAAAAAAAAAAAAAGGCTTTACTGTCAATGCATCCTTGCT
Source organism: Gobiocypris rarus (assembly GCA_023029165.1). Taxonomy (NCBI): domain Eukaryota; kingdom Metazoa; phylum Chordata; class Actinopteri; order Cypriniformes; family Gobionidae; genus Gobiocypris; species Gobiocypris rarus. Next base: position 19,339,240 of record CM040927.1, read on the forward strand.
GAATAAAAGTTTTAAATTCTGTCAAGAAAAAAAAATCTTACTAGCCATAAACATTTGAAAAGTAGTGTGAGATGTACAAATGCATATTTGACTGTATATGATCCCTTTCCTTTTAGAGTCCTTTAAAGGGTTACTTCAGCGATTAGCATTAAGCTTTGTATCAGTAGAAACCCGGGAGTATATTCAAATTATGTTACTTTCATATGACCCTGAGACGAGAGAATTATGTATTTTATTTCTGGAGAAATTCCTCCGATGACGCAAATATCGTCATTTTGCGTCATCGGAGGAGTTTTTGTTCAGAGGTTAAAGACTACAGCCAGCAGGAGGCGCTGTTTCCACATGTTTTCAACATCGCACTCACAGCACTCGGCTCGCAGAGCTGCGGATATTCATGTAAACGGAGCGGTGGAGACCAAAGTGAGTGTTTCCACTTTGCAAATGAACTTCCTATGAAAGTTAAGCTTCCAAAGACATGAACTGAACACGTGCCAGACTGATCACCCGCTGTAAATGCAGCCGCAGCCGCGAATCCCGCGATTACCTCATCTCGTGATGAATGTTATCCGATCCTGCTGCGTTTGTGCCGTGATGCTCAATCGGCTCACTCGCATTATATCGAACAGACACATTCAGTTTTTAATTGTAGTGTCTATAACTGAAATTTGATGATTTTCTGAAAATGAACGCGGTAGGCAAGTGATCCAGTAATCCTGAAGCCGACTAGCCGTGCCTAGAGTAGGGCAGTGAAGCAGTGCGTTCTAGGAATTGTTGTCTTTCATCCCCATGAGACAAAAATACATTTTCTGTGTTTTCTCAGTCTTCACATTTCTACTACATTAATGACCCAGTTTAAATACAGATTAATCTTCCCAGCGCTGAAGTACCCCTTTAAGACAGCAGATGTGTTCCTGGATCAACTTTTGTTATCCTGGAACGACATTCCTGTCCACATATAGTCCTAACCTTATCCCTACCCCTAAATCTAACCCTACCCATAACTTTCCCCTAAAATCAGAGGGAAATGATAGGTGAATAAGAATGGCGTAGAAGCCCCTGAACCTTGTTGTAAGCCTAAACCTGACATTAACTATAAAACTACCCTTCAAATATGATTGGTTGGTTGTATCGTTGTTCCAGGATCAACAAAGATGTTGATTCAGGATCATGTTCTACTTGGTGAAATCATGTTCACTTACCTTTTAGACATAATATCGGCAGTTACTTTGTTATTTTTTTTTCTTCTGCCAACGAGTCACTTATTTCAGTCCTGAAAGAATCAGTCTCTTTGAACGAATCTGTTGAGTGAATGGTTCACTCACTCATAAAGGCAGTGACATGTCGCCACCTAGTGGTGATACAATATAACTGGCAGAAAGAGCCATTGTCAGTATCCACTTTACACATACAGACAGTCTGCCTGGAAAGTGCAAACACAGACAAGCAGAGCGAATCAAACAACGAACTGATCCAGTACTGTTGGTCTATATATAATCTTTGTTCAATCAAAGGAACAGTTTCTTATTTCCATGTGTGTGTGTGTGTGTGTGTGTGCAGGCTCAGCAGTGGTGGATTGGCTTGTGTTTAATAAGCTGGCTTTGACCCGTGTGGAGGCAGTTACATTATCCTCTGCGCTGCTGGATGAAGCCTCTCTGCGTCCCATCGGGATCAGGAGCGCAGACGCTCTCCGTAACGCTGCTCTAGGAGAACAGTTCCTCGATGACTCCACTGCACTCTACTGCTTTGTAAGTTCCAAAACATCTTTCTTTTTTATTTATTCTCTACTCAACTCTTAAGATGTCCTAATTAATCCAAACAAATATGATTTCTCAAACAGTCCCAAAGCTTCCAGAAGCGAGGCAGTGTGAAATCAGAAAAGTCTCGGTCTGCGGTGGAGCTGAGCGGAAAGGTGGTGAAAAGAGGTTACCTGCTCAAACAGGTGAGCACTCTGCTATAATTCGAGTTTTTAATTGAAATATACTTATTTGTGATGCTAGCGGTCTGTGTGTTTACTCACCTGTTTATCTGTGTGTCAGGGGCACAAGGTGAAGAACTGGAAGGTAAGATTGTTTGTTCTGAGGGCCGAGCCTGGTTTCCTGCACTACTATGACCCCAGCAAGGTGAGAAGAACACTGATGTGCAATTGTACAGACTTACAAATACATTTATGCTAAAGTCTGAAGAAATCATGTGATGTCTATTTTTGTACTGACTTGTTTACTTCCTGATGGCCACCTTTCTCAGGATGACATCACTCCGGTTGGCGGTATATCTCTGCGTGGCTGTCTGGTGTCTGCCCTTGATGATAACGGCACACCGTCAGGTGAGTCAACCTTTTGCCTCTTCTATGGAAGACTCTGCGGTGTGATGATTGCCTGTTCCCACAAATGAATATTTACAAAATAATCACACATATTAAATAGAGTTAAGGAAAGACTTTGCCACTGACTTAACAAATGGTTCAGGTCTTGTTGTCTTGGTAGCAGTAATATTTACAGGTAAAACACAGAAACTAATAGTCACTTTCTTGTAATCTTCAGGTGTTAAAGGTAAAGTGCAGGGAAACCTCTTTAAAATCATCACTCAGACGGAGACGCATTATTACATCCAGGCGCCAACACATGAGGAGAGGATGGACTGGATCCAAGCTATTAGAAAAGTGACTTAATTATGCTACACACTGCACTTTCAAACAGTGATAACACTTACAGGTCATTGTTAGCTTTATTGTTAACATTGTATTTGTTGTTAACAATTTATGTTTTCATGTTGGGTATGTGCAAGCTAAATAAAAATACAGTGTTATACAGCTGATTCAATATATATATATATATATATATATATATATATATAAATAAATAAATACAAATATATATTAATTAATAATACACACGGTGCCAGCATGAGGCCTCATTCTAGTTAGCATAGAATATTTTAATATTTCAAAAATTCAGTGTCCCTGATAAAGTCTGTGTTTTGTGCATGAGTTTGATATAAGGTGGTAAAGCTTATACATTCAGTGAATGTACTACGAATGTGTAAATTATGATAAGTGTGAATTTGTTTTTTGTTTTGTTCAATTTAGTAAAAATAAAGGACTATTTGAATAATTGTCATTTGGCAATTGTGTCTTTGGTGTGCATGCCTGCAGTTGTGTTATGAACCGTTAACGTGTTTTTACCTGCCTTACGTTTGTCTAGTTGTTAGTTAACAGAACTGACTTCATGTCTTGCACAAGTCTGTTGATGTGTTGCTATGGTTAAAAATCACACACAATGCCTATGTGCATGTTTCTCTCTCTCAAATGCCCAAAATCACGTTGGCCTTTCGTGTTTTATGGGGACTAGTGATAATGTACAAACTGTATATTCTATTCCCATACATTAACCCTTCCCCTAAACACATCACAGAAAATCACAGATGTTTTCCTCATGGGGACCAAAAAATGTCCCCACAAGAACATGGATTTTGGATATTGCCATCTTTGTGGAGACATAAGGATTTACCAGGATCACACATGTAACCCCTCCTGTTCGAACCGTCCGCTCCAAGTAGGACTCGAACCCGATCCCCCCGGCATGAGAGTCGGACGCTCTAACAAGGAGTCTAAAGGCAGCAACTTCGAGTATCAGTCGCTAGAGCGTCTCTTGAGGACAGAGGAGTGAGGTTTACTTGCACAGTGACTACCGTTACACACACTTGTTTATGTGGTTTAAGGGGACTCTACATAGGCGTAATGGTTTATATACAAATGGTATATTATACTCCCCTACACTTACCCTACCCCTAAACCCATCACACAAAACTTTTGGCAATTTTGAATAAGTAACAGCAGTTTAGTATGTTTTTAAGCTATTTAGCTATTATATAATGACGTAAACCATGTCATTATGCACATTTGTGTCCTCATAAACCATATATACAAGAACACACAGATTAAGTTCAATAATCAGATCTTCTTAAAAGTTCTTTAAGAAAAGTTTACTGTTTACAGTACATATTGCAATTATTTTAAGTATTGAAAGATATTCAAGTAAACATTGCTATATGAACCTAATAATTAAAGTTATTTAATCCATGCTTCATTTGCAGCATTAAGTGTGTAGATTGACAGCACCAAGTAAAGGCTTCAGACGGACTTTGAGTCCTTTTTCTTCAAACAAATTCAATCGCAGCGAACTGCATTTTAAAGTGAACATTCGGGTGTCAGTTATGAATGCTTAGGTCCCTAATGCCAACTGAATTGTTATGCAGTACATTCACATGAATAAAAGATGAACAAAAAAAACTATTCTCTTATGATTCTGAGTTATCCTGTTGAAATGATTTAACCAGTTTTCAGACAGTCAAACGAAAACATGTTGTCGTTAATACATTCCTATAGTCTATAGCTTAAACAGTCAATCCTAGCATCCTGGGTTCAGTTCCCAGGGAATGCATGAACTGGTCAAATGTATAATTTGAATGCAATGCAAGTCGCTTTGGAAAAAAGCATCTGCCAAATGTGTAAATTTAAATAGAAATGAATTTAAACATCAACAATTACTGCTACAGCACACCTAAAGTCCTCTACGTATAAGTGCATCTAATGGAACAAATGAAGGCACTTTTGCTTCCGTATCAAAGAGCCAAATAAACTAACTAAAATATCTAATCGCAAAGCAAACTAAAAAGTTAGGTAGTATATTATGCATTTTTAAACTATCTTCTGAGCTAGTTAATAGCAAATCGTTCCTAATTTGAATCTTGATAGGAACTCCACATTTTTGTAGGTTACAGCTGGTAACACAGCTCCTTCAGAGATTTTCTTCTACAAATGTGTCCAAACAAACACAACATCTTTTTCAAATGAAAAGGCTCTTTTGCCAAAAATCACAGGAGAAACTGTAAAAAATTTCCAATTAGCCTAGCAAAACGAACATAGATCCAAATGAAATGGGAGAGTTTTACAACAATTGTGTACAGTACGCTCAGGATTCTAAAACCTTAGTTTAGTTACTTCTATGAATAGTCTGTCATCATGGCAAGCAATTGCTCTCTTTCTCAAGCCACTTTGGTGAGCTGAAGGTCTCCATGAACTCTAAGAGCAGTGAGAGATGCTAGCTGAGTCAATCTGTGAGTAAAACCACACAGCGGCTGCCCGTCCACCAGAATACGGAACTGCTGGTGCTCGCACACAATCTCCATCTGAGAGTGATAAAGAAGAAAAACAACATTATTGTGACAGAAAGGTGTGACATTACCAAAGATTTTAGCTTTATCAGATGTGATCAAACCCTCCAAACACACACTCTCTACCTTAAAAGGCTCTCCTGGAGCAAAGGGGAAGAAAGACAGGGCAGTCTCTGTAGCGCCCCACTTTCCTGACAGACGAGCGTTACGAAGCACAGCCTTTTCTGAAAAGTTCACCTTCAACTCCAGACCCACATCACCCTCGATTTCCTCATCCCCCTCTCCTTTAGGCTGGCATGACACTAATACTTCCATACTAAAGAGACAGACAGAAATTTGTTATTTGGGCATTTTTAACATCGGATTTTACAGGTTTAAGAACAAATATCATTTTAACAAACATCCATTGCATGGAATTTGTCTAGCCACTTTGATCTGTGACGCTCCATATCAAATCACATTATGAACCATTCGTTTCTGGATAACCCTTGCCAAATATGGCCAGAATCATCTGGTTTTTTTTTCTAGATCTGGCTGCTAAGCCTTCATGGGAATTGACCTTTTCCCACGCTGGCAAAACAGAACTGGACAACAACAGCTGGAAAACCAAATGTGTTGCACTGTAAAAATAGGGGACATCTCAAATGTGCACACCATTTACTTTTTTATATGTCATGTGAGGGGCTTCGTACAAATGTAAAAATGTTACAGTAAAAACAAAAACACTAAAATTGTAAGGTTCCTTACCATATACACTAAAAAGTACATTGTAGAATTTATACAGTATAGGATGTACCACACACACACACACACACACACACACACACACACACACACACACACACACACACACACACACACACACACACACACACACATGTTGTGTTTCCATGTTTTATGGGGACATTCCATAGGCGTAATGCATTTTATACTGTACAAACCGTATTTTCTATCCCCTACACTGCCCCTGCCCCTAAACCTACCCATCACAGGAGACATGCTGCATTTTACATTTTCAAAAACATCACTTAGTGTGATTTATAAGATGTTTTCCTCATGGGGACCAAAAATGTCCCCACAAGGACAAGGATTTTGGATATTGCCATCTTTGTGGGGACATTTTGTCCCCATACCGTAGGGATTACCAGTCCACACACACACACACACACACACACACACACACACACACACACACACACACACACACACACACACACACACACACACACACACACACACACACAAATGTAACATAACACACATAACATAATGCATTACAAAACACTTGAGTTCTGTGTATTCTCGGTTGGCACCCATGTTTTCTTCTGGAGAGTGGAGACGTAAAAACGGCTGAATCCCCGATACAACTGCCTCATTGTGCCAACGCACTGAAGGCGCGTCTCATTCTCAATGAACCGAGTCATTCAGGATGCGCGATGTGACCGTTTATGGACAAATGAACGCAAGTGCTGGCGAAACAGACAGACAGGTGTGTCTGATACGAACCTTTTGGGCTGCTTGTGAACAATACCCATCACTATCAGCCTCATGGTCGGCCGCAGACCCCCTTTGATCTCTCCAACATAGTCCTCCTCCTACAGGAATAGTGTTTTACTGTCATTCAAACATCTGATGCCATACAGGCCAGGCAAAATCCGAATAATTATGAATGTACTGTTTTAAAATCATCAAGATTTCTTAAACCCGTGTGCTGCGAGACAAGGAAAATAAACGGTCCTCAGACCATTCTTCATCCTTTTCTCAGTTTACAGTTTATTTATGCAGATTACCGAGTCGCATCATTAACGTTAATCAATGTTACAGTACCCTAATTTATATGGCATATTAATGTCATGTATTCAAATAAGATCATACGTCACTGTTGTAACACAATCAGTCTCAGTGGCTGATAAACTATAAAATAATCATCATTATACTTACGTTTCGGATATTACCCTTATCTGTCATGCTTTCTTCTGTCGCAATGGTTTGGTGTAGTAGTGCAGGTGTTGCGTTTCAAGCGCGAGGACAATAGCTGTCATGCACGGAATTGATCATGGCAGAGCGCGAGACCGGTGTTGAATCTGCGAACCCCGCCTCGCGCCACCGCGTTTCCATAGAAACCGTCACAGGCAGGGAGTGATGATGATGATGACAAAAATACAGTAGTGACTTCAGCAAATTCCACAATAAATGAATGAATAAACTCTGTTGTTCAATATAAGAACAAGTCGCCATGGGCCAAAATAAATCTGATCTCATAATTCCAGAAATAGCCTACAAATTAACATAGGACTATATAAACTAGCCTAAAAGGTTTTGTTTGAATTCTACATTTGAATAATTACTACCTCATACCTTAAAGACGCAAATTATCTAATCAAGGTAAACATTAATTCACTTGGGAATAAGTTCATATAATGGTGGAATCACATTCAACACACTCAAGAAACAAATCTGGTGTAGCTTGTTTCACATTCCCATCTAACCAGTCCGGCACTTTGTTTCTGTTTTTATCACCTAGAGAGTTTCCAGGGCTTATAAACTCCAAATTACTGATCAAATTTCCCTGTGTCAGTCCCAATGTTGTTTTATATACACAAGTAGGCAATGCTATTCTTTCTGTTACAAGTTATCTCATTTAATTTCTCAATACAAATTAAAATAATTAAAAAATTTTGCCAAATACGAACATTTGTTGTGGCATCAACCTTTAAATAACGTGTAGTAGTGTATAGTGCAGCAAGAGAGAGACACGAAAATATTTGAGCTGAGTAATTCATGTAGCAACTACGATGACTGCTATCACGATATAATGTTTAAATAAACACGTGACATTCATAACACGAATAAACTAATTTTTAAAAATCCTTACGAATGACTGCGCTTCACACTTTACATCTGCGTTACTATCAAAAACATTTTCACAATAAATCCATAAGATTTCAGGCCACGACAACTATCCACCAGAAAATAAACAAAAATAATAAAAAGTGAATTATTTTTTGTGAGCCACTGGGCAGCAGGGGGTCATATTACAACAAATGAATCCTAACTTGTTTTCCGCCAGAGGGCGCTACAGCGGATAAAAAAAGGTAAACTGAGTTGCATTCAAATTTGTCAAATCGTTTGTACAGGAGTAATAATTTAAATCTCTCTGTAATACGGAAGTGAAATTTAAGTGGAAATTAACTACAGTAATATCTAATGGCTTTTAAAAATCCTTATCACAAACGACTGTGATTGGCCCGTCCTTCCAGCGCTTAGAAAAGTATCAGGTGACTACATTAGCAGGTAATAAAGAAGACATTTACATCTGAATAATGACACCAATAAACTAGCAAAAATCCAGGACATTGTGATACACAATTTCATTCCTATTGTTTTGACCCTTGAACTGACAGCTCCTGGATCAGCTGATTGAGTCACATGACTCGGCTCGCTCATGGCCACATACAGCTGATGGGAAGCGCGTTTGCAGTCTATGGTTTGCACGCGCTGCTCTCTAGTGTGAGATGAAGAGGACAAACCCAAAAGCGTAAGTACCAATTTAATGAAATACTTATTTTTGTACATGAGCGTAAAAAGATGTAACTTACAGAATTAGAACACAACAAAACAGATAGTGTAGTCGATCCCCTCCCCGCTTCCCAAACTATGTGGGCAGTGTCTGTTGTTTTGTTGTCAGTGTTTCACGTTGAAGAGCTGATACAATTTACATAAACGAAAGTTTGAATCACACTGATCGCGATGTAAACACGTTATGAAAGTCGTCAAGAGTCTAAATGCTGACATGTCTTCTGTAACTTGAGAATATAGTTTTTAATTTTACAAACCTGTTCTGCACTTCTCATATGACTTATGTCAATACAGTTTTGTTGATTTTGGAATGTTATTGGATACATTTCAATAGCTGGAGCAGCAAACGGAATAAATGTCATTATAAATTGATTTGATCTCAGTTATGAGATGGTTACAAAACCAGTCAAGATTTTCTTTCATTTTCCATCCCCTCCAGTAGATGTCGAATAGTTCATAACACACCCCGAGGCCAGTAATCTGTCCGTGGACTTCAGCAGATTACTGAATTAAAGCGGACCATCTATCATGCATCCGTTTGGCCGTGAAGAAGAGACCTCCAGGCGGGAGCTCTTCGGTTTCTTCAAGCGGTGTTTGAGGCGCGGAGAGTGGGAGCTCGCGGCAGCCTGCGTGTGTCAGCTCGGAGATGAGCGCGGAGATGACCCCCAAAGCCCGCGCGACATCGTTAAAGCCATCGTTACTCACCCATATCTGCTCAGGTGAGTGAAACCCTGACTTTCTGAAGTGGAATGCTTATTCGGGTCACAATGAACCATATGAGCCTATGTCGAAAACCATGTAAACAAATACATTTTTTTCTCTATGTGGATGTTGCTTACAGTTGGTAATAGTATCTCCCTGTGGTATTTTGGCTGAAACTGTGTTTGCTTTGGTAAATGTATATAAGTGGTACTCAACATTTCATTATCGAGAGAGTTCAAGAAGCTAAATGTAAGAGCATTCAAGAGAGACATCTGTTATTCTTCTGTTTAAAGGTGGGAAACAGTGGGCAGCCCTCACAGATTGGCCTGGTATTGGCTTCAAGTCCTGGAGAAACAGACTAAAATAAAGGTGTGTGTTTTCTGCTGGAAATAAGTTTCCCATTGATGCTTCAAGCAGGAAGCACTCATCACTGTTATTAGTACTTCCTTTTCCTAATGCAGAGTATTGGCATCTTCTCTGCAGGTGAGCCAGTCTGTGAAGAGAGAGCTGGAGTTCCTGTTGCTCTTAGAGGAACTTGAGGATGTCCCACAATCTGTACTTAAGGTAGGACTAACTCCAACTACTGTATGTTACTGTATTTTATGTAGATAGCCCTGACACTGTTGTAGCAACTTTATGGCCATATGTTGACAAAGCACAAATTATTTCCTTTGCTTTGAACTCTGATAAGGTTCTACTCTTATCAGTTGCTGATGTGCACGTGTTCACAGTTGAGCAAGACTTATAATAATTCTTTCTTTTTGCTCTTCTTCCATTCGAACAAATATTGAATACCCTTTCCATGTTAAAGAGTTATAATCCTAGACCCAAACAGACTAATTCTGACATTTAATTCGATTTTTAAAAAACTTTTTATGATTTTTATCTCATTTTCAATGCAAACCTCCCAAATGCCGAACTGCAAATGAAACAACAATACAAATTCTTATTTTTTACTTAAATTCTAACCTGCTACAAAAATGAGGATATTTCAAAGTGAATCTTTTATTTACCTGCATTAGAAGCATTCCAGTAAACACTGCTAAAAGGGATTAGAATTGAAAGGGAGACAATTACATTTTAAAGAACCCATGTGAAAACAAACCTGGAAAGAGACGTGAGGATTTGGGGAGAAAAACAAGAAATTCTTAGTGCAATCCAGTGAATAATTCATGGAATATATCGTAAATTAAATCGGGAGAGCAGACCATAAATGCGGAGTATATGTTGTCCTTTTTCATACTGTTACAGCAGAACACAAAGGAGAAAAAAGAAAATAATCAGGAGGAAAAGAATGCAGCGTGGATAGCCAGATGAGTTTTAATCCCTCATCTCTAGCAACCTGTCACTCACGTGAACGCAGTAATTAGCAAATGAAAATGATCCAACAATCTACTACATTTCCAACAGACAACATTTGCCCATCGTTTTTTTTTTGTACGAGAAACTGTTTCACTCAGTTATTTGTCACAATAGGGAAGAACAAACAATACAAATTTTCATTTCATGCCGTCTTTAACTTCCAAAACAGTACATTTTGTTCATCTACTTTGTCCTATATCTCCTATAGGAGCTGCATGAAGCCTTCCTGTACTCTGAGGAAGTAAAGGGAGAGATTCCAGGTGATTCTACTCCTCCCCCGAGTGCTGCTGTACTATCCTGCTTCCGTTCTCTTTTAACCCGCCAGCAGCCGCGGCTCTGCCACTCTCTCATCAGCTATCTTCAGTACGCGGACCACTCCAGAGACCATGCCTTACAGGACGTCTTCATCCAGCACCTCACCGTGAGAGTGAATGAGCCTGTGGAGGAGAGGGATGAGAAATGGGTGGAGCAAGTGTGTGCAGTGCTGGCCTTAGCACCATGGGGGTCGGAGAGGTCAGGTGCTGAGCTAGAGACCCTGTGGAAGGGATTGTGGTCGGCTAGAGAAGGGCTCATGACGGAGGAGAGGATTCTGGGATGTCTACTGAGGCCGCAGGGCCAAGCTCTGTTGACTGCATACAGCTCCACAGCACTCAGACTGCTCAAAGAGAAACTGCTGGGAGAGGCTCCAAACACACATGGTGAGTCAGATAACTTAACTGTAGTCATATAAACAACCCGGTAAAAATCACATTTTGTTTCCATAATAATATCTTTTTTCTTTCTTTCTATGAATCATGTAGCCAAATCCTGATATTGTATTTGTCCTGATTTGTCTGTTTTGTTAATGATCAATAGCTGCTTTTGCACTGTCTTCCCGAATGGTTCTAAGATTTGTAGGAATGGTTCCAGTTTTATTTCAACTTGAGCCTGATATCAGCCCCACAGTAATAAAAATAAAACCGAATCAGCACAGAATTAAATGGTTAAGTAAAGAGAACTGTTTGGCATGACAGTGGAAAAGTGGCTAATGTGTTGAATGGAGAAAGTAGCCCAAAAAAGCTGGTATTGGCTTCACCCTGTTTGTCATGTTTTAAGGAAGTGAAGACAGACTTTTAGTGGTGTGTTTGCCACCTCTATTACTTTTGACTTTTCACACTTCTGCTCATGTGGTTGTAGTTCCCTCCCAAAATGTTCTCAGTTGTCACACCATTTGCATGTGATATTTTTTTTTGAGCAGACATTGTTTGTGGTTTTGATGCATGTCTAAAACTCATCTCCGTTTTCTTCTAGTTGACTTGCCAGATCTGGAAAGGGTCATGCTTGGCCTGTGCTGTCATGACGACAAGCGTTTGGTGTGGAAAGCCATTTACTTTGAGTGTTTGAGCAGTGGAAAGCACTTTCTAGAGCAGGTCTTGGTAGGTGTACACAATCAGGCATCATCTTTTTCTGCATTATTACCACTAGCTATGTTTCTATCCACATATTTCATAAATATATATATATATATATATATATATATATATATATATATATATATATATATATATATATATATATATATATATATATATATATATATATGTGTTGCATAAAAACGCTGGATGGAAATGCCAAGATGCGCATAAATTAAAAAAATGTATGCACTCAACTGAGTCTGTCAGTCTGTCTATCTATCTATCTATCTATCTATCTATCTATGAATAGAAGAATATTCTATCTATGATATAAGAATTTGGTCATATCTCCCACCCCTTTTTGCATGGAAACATTGCTACTGTCTTATGTCTTATAGTTAGTTAGGCTAACTTAATCAAGTTTCATTCTTTAAAAAAAAACACATGTATAAACAATGTTCCCTCAAAAAATTTTTCATGCTGAGCAAAACTTTTCTCATTTGGGTGCTCATTTTGGCCACCTGAGCAAAAACTTTCTTTATACCTGTATACCTTTTATACTTTTTTTTTTTTTAAATAGACCTGTACAGCATACGTAAACACAAAAAATGGTTTCATCATGCAGTTCTAACTTTTAACCCTAATGTGCCTTTTCTATTTTATTTGACCCTTAATGTAACTTAGTGTTATATTAAATCATACATATAAAAAAAAAAACCCAGTTAATTCCTAAGTCACTAAATTAAGCACAGTTTAGGTTGACTGAGAATTGTTTTACAGTGCTGTTAACTGTACAAGTCTTTAACAAGAATTTCTATAAAAAATTTCCCCCTAGACTCAGGACAGTTAAATACAATATAATATAATATAATATAAAATGAAAAAAATTAAGCAGTTACACTGAGATGATTTGGGCGTAATGTGTTTTTGTACAGTTAATTATTGGCTACAGGCAGCATTAAACCATAAAAATTAAATGTTTGTTTAATGCTTATGAATTTCCCAAATTTTGGGAAATTTCAGGGGTTTTCAAACTTTTTAATGGCAAGTATCCCCAAACAATCCCCTTGTGAGAACAGTTCTTTATTAGACTTAAAATATAATATTATAATATAAAAACTAATTGAAGTATTTATATATATATATATATATATATATATATATATATATATATATATATATATATATATAAATAGATAGATAGATAGATAGATAGATAGATAGATAGATAGATAGATATACTGTATAATCTCAGATTGAATGCTTTAATTAGTTTTAATTTTATACTATTGCAATATAAAAACAAACTGAAGTAATTAAATAGATCTAATAGCTAAATATATTCAAGTAAAGCGAACAACTCTTTTATAGTTAACTAAACATCCCTGAAACCCAAACCACACACAAATCTATTTAAACTGACGTGTGTTACCGAGGTGTTTTGAGATTGCACGCTTCACTTGTGGTGGGTCTATTCTGTGCCCGTCATGTGATATTTCCACCACTAAAAGCCACACTTATTTAAAACATGATGATGTTTTATTTCACGTCTTTGCATTTCGTGTTGCCTCTCATATTGAGCTGTTTGGACCGCAAACATGACCGTATTCTTACCGTGACTGATTTGCCTCACATCATTCTCTTTCTATGAAACCTGTAAACTGCATTCACCGATTCTAACTCTATAGCGGTTGACAAGAGCACTGCGTTTATTTCTCATTTAAACTACAACAATCAAATGGATTTCCCCCAACATTTTGCATCTGTCTGTCTATCTGTGTGGCCACGCACGCGTGCAGCTTAGAGGGAACATTGTTTATAAAAGTGTATAGATAAAAGTAACACACACTTTCCTTTAGTGGTATAGTTCCAGTGATCCAATCTCTTATGTTTGCAGCTTACTGGTTTAGATCTCATAAAGAGGGAGGAATTCTCCAAACTGGAAACATTATTGCAGACAGAGTTTCAGCCTTTGTCCCGCCTTTTGTTGTTGCTGGGCTGGATGCATTGTCAAAGCCTGGATTCTGCCAAGACCCTTCTTAAAGTCCTGCATCATCAACAGGTTAGTAACCAGATATTTGTCTGTCAGTACAAAGTCAGGTCCACTCTACAGTTCATTCTAGCCAAGAACAACCCACTAAGACAGATATTTCATCGATATGAGTTGATAGAACAATAATAGACTGGTGTGGCAAACAACTCATTCAAATAGTAGCCTTATTTGTGTTAAACACTAAAAAGCACTTATTGTAGCAACCCAGTACCTTGGTAACCCAACATTGTAAAAAAAAGTGCCTGAAAACATGTACATAAAAAATCCCTTCTAGCTAAGGTGTGACCATGACATGCACTTCAAAAATATGCCATGTTTGCACATGCAACACTCATGAGTGTGAGCATTATTCAGTCTCCATTTCAAAGCTGTGGTCTGGAGATATGATTTTTGTGATCTGTGTCTGTTTATTTATGTGTCATATGTGAATAATTACACATTAGTGTATGTTCATGTGTGTGTAAATGAATAAATAAGCCTTTGTTTCTTTGTCTCTGTAGCCCCAGACCACTGATTCAGTATTGAGTGAGTTAGCCTGCACTCTGTCCTCTCAACTTGCTGTGCTGGAATGGTGCGATCAGAACAACCCGTGAGTTAAAACATTTCCCTTTATGGATTAATAGCTATTTGTTCACCAAAGTTGGTGGTTGATAAGATTTTTTAATGTTTTTGAAAGAAGTCTCTCATGCTCAAAAATCAAAAATACAGTAAAAACAGTAATATTGTGAAGTATTATTTCAATTTAACATAGTTAAATTAGTTTTCTATTTTAACATAAATTATATATGATTTATTCCAGTGATGGAAAAGATGAATTTTCAGCAGCCATTACGCAAGCCTTCAGTGTCACATGATCCTTCAGGAATCATTCTGATATGATTTATCTAATAAATCATTCTAATATGCTGTTTTGATGGCATTTCTTGTTATCAATGTTGAAAATATTTGACTTTTTTTAAAGGATTTTTTATTAATCGAGTGTTCAAAAGAGCATTTATTTAAATTTGAAATTCTTTGTAAAATTATAAAGCCCTTAACTGTCACTTTTGATCAATTTAATGCATCTTTGCGGAATAAAAATAATCTTACTGATCCCAACCTTTTAATGGTATGTTTTTTTTGTTTTTTGTTTTTTGCATACTTACACAGAGGGATATCCCATGATTCCTTGCTGAGTCACTTACACATGCTGGACAATCACTCTGCCTTGTATGTGCTGCACTGCCTGACACCCCTTGCCAAGTATGAGGAGCACAGAGTGCTTGAACTACTGCAAGTTACAGGTATAAGAATCACGCTGTCACACGGGGTTCATTTAAATTCACACATATCTGCTAAATATTTAACATCTTTGTTTCTCATTTGTAGGAGATCCTTCATTAGTGGACTCACCCAACTGCTCTGTCCAGCGAAACATTACTCTGTTTCGAGGCTTCTGTGCCATGAAGTATGCGTTGTATGCAATCTGTGTGAATGCACACATGCACACTGGCTGCCTGGACTGTGTGCCTGGGCATCAGCAGCAGAAAGAGGCGGGCCAGGGGGAGGTGCCAGCTGAAGGTGACTGTGCTGCTTTTTTCCAATAGGAAAACAAAATGAATGTCTGTTCCCATTATGTTATAATATATATATATATATATATATGTATGTATGTATGTGTATATATATGTATGTATGTATGTATGTATGTATGTATGTATGTATGTATGTATGTATGTATGTATGTATGTATGTATGTATGTATGTATGTATGTATGTATGTATGTATGTATGTATGTATGTATGTATGTATGTATGTATGTATGTATGTATGTATGTATGTATGTATGTATGTATGTATGTATGTATGTATGTATGTATGTATGTATATATAATATTTTATAAAAATATAACATAATTTTCTTAAATATATACTCAGACACGCATATATTATGTAAACACAAACTTTTATTTTGAATGCGATTAATCCCGATACATTTTCCCCAGCACTAAAAGATTTAGTTTTTTATGATTTATGGATTTATTTATTTTTACTTTAATAATTGTATAATTCGTTTTAAATACATTAACAAAAAGATTCAATGGCATTGTTTTTTTTTAAATTATAGTTTCAATAATTTACTCAATTCTATGGTGCGGGAATTTTGGTAATTATTATACCATGATATACATCATTGTACCACTTTTTGCAAGTTACATTTTTTCCCCCCGAAGTAAATTTTTTATAAAAAAATGTACAAACAAAATGTAATGACTTAATTTTTCTTTCATTCCTTACTCTTCCCAGGATTCTCTGATTTGTTACAGCACTACCTATCGGAATGTCAGCTGTACCTAGAAGCCGTTCCAGCATTATTCCGTTTGGAGCTCTTGGAAAACATTTTCTCCCTCCTCTTCCTGTCTGACACTGACTTCAGCCCACAAACAGATCAGGCGAGCACCGTTACAGAAACCCAGTCAGACACTGAGAGAATGACATCAAACAGTACCAAAGGTGTGAGTATGACTGAGAGCATCTTAAAAGTAGAAAATGTTGGAAAGATGGAGGGATTGAAGGAAGAGGTCCAGTATGGAGAGTCTGAGCAGATAAACCCTGAACTGGGCCACCTGACATCAGGGTGTCGGGGGTTTCTTGTGGATTTGAGTGTGATGGAGCGGATTCTACGGCTGGTGAGGGAGGGCTTGGAGGGTGTGTGTGGGGTCGGGCAGGAGGACGGCAGGGCGCTTGCGGCTGATCTGGAGTTGGCAGAGAGTCTGGGATGTTCTGTTACCGCGGAAACGTTCAGCGCCCGGTTACAGAGATTGTCTAAATACACAGCAGAGGCCCAATGGAGACTGCAGATTGTTACTAATAACCATGGCAATGGGAATGGTGAGTAATATTATGGAGGATTTTGATATTCATACTGCAAGTGTTTATTTTGATCAAAAGAGACCGTAAAGACATTTGTAATGTTACAAAAGGTTTCTGTTTCAAATAAATGCTTTTCTTTTTAACTTTGTATTTATCAAAGAATTCATGATTAATGTATCACAATATTAAGCAGCACAACTGCTTTCAACATTGATACAATTTATGATAATGTTTCTTGAGCACCAAATAACAAAAAACATAAACCGTAAACTTTTCAACAGTAGTATTTGTATTAATGTCTGTGTGTGTGTGTTTGTGTTTATAGATGGCTTGTACCTCCCGTCTCCTCTCCCCAGTCCGGCACTTCCTCTGAAACGCCAGGGTAGCGGCAACAGCAATTCAGGTGTTCGGAGGAGGAGAAAAAACTACCGTCAACGCTCTGAACGTCACCTGTCATCCGAACGACAGAACGGGGAGGTCAGCACTAGTACCTCAGGTCTGATCATGCACACACACACACACACACACACACACACACACACTTACAAAAACTTCCTTCCCACATCATAGCTACATGCCAATGTTGATAATTGGTCATGTTGCCTTGCAGACGGTGGTGTGTGTGTTGGAGCCTCGTGCCGTGGGAGTGAAGTGTGTCCGTGTGGGGGACCTCATAGCTGGCTGGTTCCTGCAATGCTCTCCCCTCCTGAGTCTCTCCTCATCGCATGCATACGCAGAGGCAACTACATAGAGGCCCAGCAGGTGAGATATGATGTCATTTCCTAACGTAACACACCAAAGAGATGATATCCTTCCAAAGATGATGAAGTCGCTGTCCATTGACATAGTGAATATCTGTTAAGAATACATTTTTAGCACTTTCTGCACCTATTCTTTGTGGTCCTACTCATTTGTCAGTGTTGCTTTGGAGCTATGTTTTTTGTTTTTTTAAATGGTGTGTGTCTGTGTTAATTAGGTGATTGCGATGTACGGTTTGGAGAACTCTGAATGTGCAGGCGAACTGGTCTTTATGGACCGGTACCGGGAGGTTCTGAACGAGCTGGCTCAGGTGGAACAGAAGATAGAAAGCCAGTCACTTTCTTCATCATCCTCGTCTTCAGAGGGTCTGGGCACAGTAGGTGTTGCTTCAGGGGGCAGGACCAGAATGGGCAGCAGCAGCAGATTTACACTCAAGAGTATTGGGAGCGCAGCAGCTGCAGGTATTTTTATATATATATATATATATATATATATACACACACACACACATCTAAAGAGTCTAAAGAATGTTTCTATAATGCTATAATTTCTTACGGCTAACCCCTTAAAAGAATAAAGTGTGCCATCTAATTTGTGAATTAGGGATGTTTGTAGACCTCCTTGCTATCTTTCTTTCCTCAGGCATGGCTTTTTATTCCATTTCTGATGTGGCTGATCGTTTACTTAGTACACCGAGCCGGCCGATACCCTCTCTAGAGGACAGCTACTGGCTCTCCCAGTGCTCTCTAGGCTCCCCAGACCTTGTGCGACCACTGGTGGAAGAGTTGAGCCCTGCAGCTATGGCGGCCTTTGACCTCGCCTGCTGTCAGTGCCAACTGTGGAAAACTTCACGGCAACTGCTTGAGACTGCAGAGAGAAGACTCAACGGCTTTCTGGAGGCCAGAGGTGCGATTACATCAATCATCTTTATTTTGTCCATCCTTATGGCTGAGCCCTGTTGACTTATTGTTCCTACCGTAGGTGTACGAGTTGATGCAAAGGTTTCTCACGCCAGTGGTATTAGAGGCTTCCCTTCAGTACTTCAACAAATCAGCAAGGTCCTTAACAGAACCTCCGTCAGCAAAGGCACAAGTAAAACAGGTCTGAAGTATCCACACACATGTGCACACGCATACGCATATTTTTAGTTATTCCTTATATAACATCTATATTTTAACGTCTTACTTTCTCTAGACTGTAATGGAGAGGAGAATGCTGTATACAGCCCTTTTGGCTGTAGTGCCCAGGAAGTACTGCTGTCTTGTCATTTAACATTAACAGAAGAGAGTATCGCCTCCCGTCTAAACTTGTATCAGCGGTTAGAGGTCACGCTTCAAACCCTGATCTCTGCCACCAACACTTCAGGTACTAGCAAAGTGAGCTAGCCATTGTTTTAGTGCTTCTTTCAACATGCCCTGAAACTTTATGGCACACTGAAAACTTTTTTTTTGGTCATGGATTTTCATTGCCTCAGAAATGTAGAAATAAGATGTTTTTTCCAGCTTATTTCAGTAAATGGGAAGGGGCCTTTTAATTCTTAGTTTTCTATATCTCTTGGAGCCCTTTGAATTTTATTTATTTATTTTTGCATCTTTTGTTCCCATGCAGTAGACACTTTGGCAGGGAGCTCTCTCCTGACAGCACTGGCCGAACAGGCCGGTCTCAAGCAGTCTGAACTGGATTCCCACCCGGTACGAACTGCTATGAAACAACTCCTACACTATCTGGACCAGCTCTGCCCGTTTGAGCCTGACAGCGACCCCGGCAGGCCAGATTACATACGCAACTTCTTTGATTACGTCAATGTGTTGGCTTCAGTATTGGTGCGCAGTATGTGGTCAGAGGGTAAGACTAAAGATTTCAATAAACAGAATTATTAAAATTTCATGTATATAAAGTATAAAAGGGTTAGTTCACCCCAAAATTCTGTCATTAATTACTCATCTTCATATCATTCCAAACCCATAAGACCTTTGTTCATCTTCGGAACACAAATTAAGACATTTTGATGAAATCTGAGAGCTCTCTGCAGCACTTCCAGAATGGCGGCTTACCTTTGGCCGACACTGTTCATGTGAGCACCACGACGCATGCACACGAGTCGTCTGCTGTAGAACTAGGAAGCGCTGCACTGTTTACACTTTGTCAACAGCATAAGAGTGACACAAACTAGAATATATTGTTGAAAAAAGTTATTTTTGTTTGTTTTTTGCGCACAAAAAGTATTCTCGCCGCTTCATAATATTAAGGTTGAACCACTGGAGTCGCATGGATGATTTTGATGATGTGTTTCCTTACCTTTCTGGGCTTTGAAAGTGGTATTTGAAATGTCTCTCGGATTTAATCAAGAATATCTTAGTTTGTGTTCTGAAGATGAACAAAAGTCTTATGGGTTTGGAACGACATGAGGGTGAGTAATTAATGACAGAATTTTAATTTTTTGTGAACTAACCCTTTAAGAGCTCTGAGTTTGATATTTGTGATCTTATCTCAGATCAGTCCATGGAGGTGAAATTGGGAAATCCTCTTTTACTGTTGCTTCAGTCGCCTACCCAGCTCCTCTCTCTCCTTCTGTTTGACAGACAGGTGTCACCTGACAGGTAAGGAAGGACCTGTCTTTCTGAAAGTGCTGGACTTTACAAATGTACAAATATTTATAATCAGTCATATCCTTTTCTCTTTGCAGGGTTCTTTCTCTCTTGCAGCAGGAGCAGTTGCATTTGAGTGTGCAACAGGTTGTAGTTCAGCGCTGCTGTGAAACTCTCCCTCTCTGGGATTCTAGAGCTACGACCTTTTCTCAGGTGCAACCGAGGATCACAGGGCTCAGCGGTGGGGCGTTCTGCCCGGCCAGCATTGCCTCAATTTTCCAGCAGCACGCTCAGGAGTGTGCCCCTTCCCTTGACCTCTCTGACCTTGCCACAACCTCTGACCCCAGCTCTGAGTCGGAGGTCTCAGTGGAGGACACATCTGCTACATTCACCAACCTCTCCACCTCTCCGCCCTCGCCATCTTCATGTCCTCCTTCATCTTTTCTCCTCACTCCATCTGCGCTGTCTTTTCTGAAGTCTCGTTCCCCCCTTGTTGCCGCCCTGGCCTGCCTCAGCGCCAGTCGGGGTGGTGTGATTCGGGCAACTTCCTCTGGCTGGTCAGGCTTACCTTCATATTTTCGCGGATCTGGGCGTAAAGAGGCAGTTTTGGACGGAGACCAGATCTCAAGAGAAGGAGAAGCCCTGCTTAAAAACTTCCCTATCCTGACAATGTACCTGCGGTCCATGGCTGAGCCAGTTCTGGGGGTCTCGCTGGAAGCAGAAGAGGGTCTTGGGATGGCTCTTTGTGGGAAGCCCGTGGTGGGAATGCTATTTTCTGGCCTGCAGGGCAATGTAGCGCAAGCAATGGCTGCTGAAGCATTCCAGCAATCCCTAAACAGTAGCGATCTGAACAGAGCCTTGGAGCTCCTAGAGCTTTATGCACAACCCTGCAGTCAGGAGGGGGCCCTCCGGGACAAACTACTAGCATGCGCTGCTCTGCAAGGTAAGAGTTCTCTCAGTTTTACAGTACCTGCAGGGATCAGGGATTGACTGTGATAGAAATACCTGTATGTAAAACAAAGATACTGTAAATAAAATTTCAAAGCAAAAAATGCCTAGTCTAGTCTATTCTAATCTGGGTTTTGTGAAATTTTAGTGACCTGTAACTGCAAGGTATCTTTATTATCTTTATTCACTATCTTTTAGGTGAGTGGTGTTAAAGTTGCAGTAAAACGGAAGTAGGGACATCTTTTCATCCATATTGTGATGTAAATGGATATCAAAAAATAAAATCTATAGAGCGAGGACTTGGTTCAGTTAAGAAATTTTAGTTAAGCACTATAAGGTAAAATGTATGTATATATATTTTATTAAAATGTAACATTTGCACTGATGAATTTTTCACAATAAGATATATAATATACAATTATAAAATAAATAGGGTAAATATACATTTCATGCTGACTTTAACCCTCATCCTTCCCTCACACTTTAAAACAAATCCTTTCCTCGCGTGTCAAAATGACACAGAAGCCCTAAAATTATACTTTTTTTTTTTAGTCCAGAAAGCTTATTTCATTTCATTTTGATAATATTTTTTCTATTTTTTGAATTACATTTTTTTATTTATTATTATTTACCTTTAAATTACTAGATTTTTATCAATAAATAATAGATAAGTAATAATTTAAGTACATTATTCACATTCGTTCAAATAAAAAAAATGTCTTTGCCGGAAAAATAATAATATAACATGATATTTCATGCTTCTAGCCACTAGATGGACTTCCATTCAATCCTAAAGGGGTCAAATAGACCCATGAGGGAAGGATTTGTTACTTTTTTTACATTTCAACCACAAAACTCCTTGAATCCAGTCAAAATTCTTTGTGTATACGTGGTCCAAATGCGACAAAAGTCCTAGGGTCTTGGACCACTCGAAAAAAGAAAAGAAAAAGAGTTTCGGGTCAAAATGACCTGTGGAAAGGATTAAATGTGCTGCTTATAAAAAATGTTTTTTCAATAGGGAAAAATAGAAAATTCTCTTTGAGAAAACCATCAATAAGGATGTTTAACAGATATGTTAACTGCTATGCTAACTGTGTCTTTTTGTAAAGAAAGCAGCAGTGTGGAGCAGTTGTTTCGTGTAAGGGACTGGGAGCTGCGTGGACGTGTGGTTCTGCAGGTTTTGGACCGCTGGCCTTTAAAACACTGTTTAGAGTTGCTGCAATTCTGTCTCAGTGACCAGAACACCCAGGATCCTCTCCGAGAGCAGATTCAGCAGAAGAAACAGGAGCTGGAAATGTACCAGCGGGTCAGTCTGACACAGCAATTATTTTTCTAAAACCTTATTTACTCTTGTGGCAAAAATAATTCTGTTTTGCAGTTTGCTTGTATTTTTAGGTGTTACTAAGTTGCCATAATAAAAAAAAAAAAATCTTTAAGACACTTTGATGTGCATAAACATGTCAGCATGCATTGACAAGAACATTCCTTTTGTACTATGTCATCTTTATGGTCTGTCATCTGTATTTTTCGTAAGCTCCAGAGAGAGGCTAAAATTACTGTTATGTTTTCAGATTGCAGTAATATTTTAGAAGTTGGCTGATGACATCATTTTGTTGTTTAGATGCTGAGTTTGCAGCCACCGTTGCCTGGTGAGACTTGGCAGGAGTTGAGGGAGGAGTCTGCAAAGAATCCTGATTCTGTATTCAGTCTAATGCTGGAAGCCAGGGTGAGACTACAGAACCATTAAAAAATATATATACATATATATCTCTGAATTATTAGTTTTGTGTGAAAAGGGGTTTCACCCAGAGCTGTCGCTTAGATGTCCTGTTTTATCTAAATTATGTTTAAATTGTAGCAATGACTCAACTGTACCAGCAGCACTTTTGTGTTTCTTGCTGCCAGATTGGTGCATGCAGGGTAAACTTATTTCCAATAACAACAATGGGCAGAGCCTAACAAGCAGATATTTGGGTTGGGTATCAAAGTCTTTGTTCAAATTAAATATTTAAAAAAATTTTGAACTGCTGTTTGCTGAAAATCTCACAACTGTGTGAATACCTAGGACTATGTTCCATTTGAGTCAGCTTTAGGCCATAACAAATGCTAGTTGGTTTAATTATAAATGATGGCACATAATTTAAGTTAGTTATTTTTGGCGCACGTGCATTATACTCTGTGTAAAAACTTAGAGCTTTATGAATCTGGTCAATAAATTCAACAAGACAGCAAAAAAGGTTATGAAATTAGGTGACCCTGGTGTATGTCTGCAGCTCTTTACATCAGATCAAAATGCTTTCCAGAGTATAAAACAGAAAATTAGAGTGAATTTGAGTAACCTTCAAGTCGTTCTGTGTGAAATGGAGGGGGTTAAGGATTCCTGTAACCTGTTATGCTTCCTTGTCAGATACAGTGACCCTGCTGTATATCTGCAGCTCTTTACATCAAATCAAAAGTGTTATTTAGATAAGAGCATACTATAATAGGCACAGACCCAGAGCAGAACTAATTTATACCCTGTAGTCAGTGACATAATTTGTGTGTTTTCAGGAGTTTGAGTTGTGTGGCCAGTGGGTGCAGCTGTATTCAGTTTCTGATCGGTCTCGAATGCAGCTACAGACCGAACACCTGCTATACCTCCTAGAACAGAATCTCACAGAAGATGCTTTCCAGGTGTGTTTTTTGTAAGCTCAATTTGAGTAAAGAAGCATGTGATTGTATTGTATTGAGCTGACAGATTTAGTTAAAACTTCAATGAATAAATCTGTCAATGGTTTGAACCCAAATTGGTCCTTCCATGTGCTCCATATGAAAGCATATACTGTACACTACCATTCAAAAGTTTGGGGTCTATTGATTTTTTAAAAACATTTTATGTGCATCAAGGCTGCATTTATTTTATCAAAAATACAGTAAAAACCGCAATATGTGAAATTGTGAATTGTTTTCTGTCTTAATATGCAGTTTAAAATGTAATTTATTTATTTCAGCATTAATGCAGTCTTTACTGTCACATGATCCTTCCGAAATCATTCTAATATGCTGATTTGGTGCTCAAGAAACATTTTATATATAGTGCTTTTTCTGGATACTCAAAGCGCTTTACATATAGAAGTGGGGAATCTCCTCAACCACCACCAATGTGCAGCATCCACCTGTATGATGCGATGGCAGCCATATTGCGCCAGACCACCCACCACACACCAGCTGATTGGTGGAGAGGAGACAGAATGATGAAGCCAAACAGCATATGGGGATGATTAGGACAATGGGCAAATTTGGCAGGGATGCCGGGGTTACACCCCTGCTCTTTTTCCGGAGTACATCCTGGGTTTTTCACAGAGAGTCTGAACCTTGGTTTAATGTCTCATCCAAAGGACGGAGGACGGAGGACGGAATTTATTATTATCAATATTTAAACAATTTCAACATGCTGCTTAATATTTTTGTTCGTTTTTTAGGATTCTTAAATGGATTCTTCAATGAATAGAAAGTTTAAAAGAACAGCATTCATTTAAAATAAAAAATTTTTTTACATTATAATTTAAATGTCTTTACTTGATCAATTTCACATTTGATCAATTGAATGCATCCTTGCTGAATAAAAGTATACATTTCTTTAAAAAAATGTCTTACTGACCCACACTTTTGAATGGTAGTGTATATTCCATATGAATAGATTGTCTGTAAAGTTGCATTTTTTGCAGCTAAATGCAGTTTGACTTCATGATTTGCTTTCTAAAGCTCTTCCCAAACAAAATAGATTGTGAAAACAAAGACTTAATTCCACGTCTCTCTCAGCTTTTAGAAGCTCTTTCTGATTCGATGGGTTTGGAAGTTAGTGAGCAAGCCCTGGATCGAAGACCTGGATTGTCTGCCTGCCATTTCCTGTCAGATTACCTCACCCTACACTTCCAGAGTCAGATGACCCTTGCTCGGAGACGCCACATCCATGCCCTGCACCTTGGCTCAAAGGTAACAATGTTCGACCTAATCAAATAACACATTGCCAAAAGAAATAATCTCGACACAATAGTGTGTGCTTGTTGCAGGTTCTACTGACTTTGCCGGAAGCAGCTCGTCAGGATTATTTTTCCCTGCTGTCTGATCCACTTCTCATGCTGGAGCAGCTACTGATGAATCTGAAGGTAGACTGGGCCACCGTTGCCATCAGCACTCTACGGAGCCTTCTGCCAGCTCAGGACGCTGGCATCACCAACCAACACATTGACACCCTACTGGCAGATTACGCCCGAAAGGCTCTTGATTTCCCTTATGCACCCAGAGAGTGGTCACGTTCTGGTGAGTCAGAACAGTGGATCAATTCATTGCTATATTGCTACCTGAAAACAAACATTTCTGTTAATTCTTTGTATTATTAGAAGTTTGAGATCATTATATGAAGCATTGTTGTTTTCGCTAATCTATTTCTCTCCCTCTCTTCATCTGCCTCAGACTCTGTCATTAGTCTGCAGGATGCATTTCTGCAGTGTCCAGCCCAGGAGAGCTGCCCATCTTCTCCAAGCCACACCCCTCCTCCATCAGCAGGTAAAAGCTACACCTCTTTCATTGATCACACTTTTTCTTTCTCAGCCACACCCTATTTGTAACAGCACTGGGGGGACATATTGTTTTTATTTACTGATAATATTAAAATAGATAAGTATGTGGCTTAAGTATGCATACACATCAAATTAATTGGGACAGATTTTAGAGCATCATTTGGTTACAGAGGAAAAACTGTGCATCATATACTTAACAACTGAGCATCACACACTAACAGACTTTCAAGTCATTCCTAAGTGCTGGAATACACTACATGACTTTTGCCCAAATTTTTGACCCGATTTACAATCTGGAGAAGTCGAAGCTCACTGTCCATCAAATGCGCACTTCAAAATCTCAGCGGAAGTAGTAGTTTGTCTGGGTACTTTTCACCTACTGCTTTTCGAATACTATGTATTAGTATTCGTTATTTTTCATTCGAATACTACGTATTTGAAAATACTACTCTGTTGGCGTACAGTTTTTTTTTGTTGCGTAATATATAGTAGGGAAACATTCGATATTGGATGCAGTGCGTGTTCTAAAATCGGCTCAAAATTTACAACGCATTTTATATCCTTCTTTTTAACGCTAGGTGGAGTGTTGGTCTTATTGGCATATAGTTTGCCAGAGAGTAATGTTGCATCAATACTACGCCCCAAAAGTATGTACTCTTTTTGTGATGAAAAAGTACATACTTTTGAGTGTGTAGCAGAACAAGCTTTGGGACATACTATCACATCATAAAATTGAGGGCCCTTTTAACAGACGCTCTCACATAGTTAGGTGCATCCTTTCTGTCACTGTAAACTGGCCTGTCTATATCCTCCACATTTAATTTCCTACCATATTGCAGAGAAATGAAGTAGCATGTTGATCTGACAGTCATGGGTCTTTCACGCGGAGAACTCTCCATATATTTTTGCATGATGCACTTAAAAGTTATTGGCCAAATGTTTTTTATTATTATTAAAGTTTTCATAGTTTCTGCAGATGAAATATAACAAAGATAACAATTTTTTTTATAAGGTTAAATGTTAATTATTAGTCACTCAAACCCCTTTATCTAAACCTCTCTAGTTAACAGTTGAACATGTTTTAACACTTTTTATTCATGTTTGTAGTTTTGAACCAAAATGTCCTAAATATAAATATAAGAATATTTACTGCAAAACAGTCTTGCTATTTACAGATTCAGTACAATGCAGATGCTTATTATTAACATAATTCTATGATGACCTCAAAGTTTAGTTTAAAAGTCATGTCTGCACAAATTTGTTTTCAGGCAGCACTCCCATGCACACACCCTCCAGTGAGAGACGCCCCAGTGGGAAGAAGATCCGGCAGCTGGTCACACCTTTCAACCCTCCGGAGAAAACCCCTGACCGCAAGGACTGGATCCCAGACCACAAACGGCATATCTGTATGGTCTGCCAGAGGGAGAGATTCACCATGGTGAGAGAAACAGAGTGTGAGACAGGTTGTGAATAAGCTTCTGTGATAGGATGAGCTCCTGCTGTTCTGTTAATTAGGAATCTCTATAAGAATTTGAGTCTTAATGTAAACCGTATCCTGTGTCAGTTTAACAGACGGCACCATTGCAGACGCTGTGGCAGGCTGGTGTGTCATTCCTGCTCCAGCAGGAAGATGGCTGTGGAGGGCTCTGAAGAGCCTGTCAGAGTCTGTGACCAATGCTACAACTTCTTCCACACGGAGTAAGACACATGCCTATAGCACATTTCAGAAGTGCACAAAGGCTACAGAACTTGTAGATGTTAATATCCTTCATTTATGCCACCTTTAAAAAATCTTGTCAAGAATTGTTTTAAATGTATTATCTCATGATTTAACAGTGGAGTTACATTTCATTTTTTTACAAATACACTACCATTCAAAAGTTTGTGGTCAGTAAGATTTTTCGTTACACTTTATTTCAGTGGTCCACTTACTATGCACAGTACTTTGCAACTACATGTTAACTAACTCTCATTAGAGTATTAGTAGACCTTATTGTATTTTTAGTAGACTATTATGTTTGGGTTAGTAGAATAAGTTGACATACAGTTGCAGTTACTTATAGTTAGAAGGATGTCTATAGTGAACTGTCAGAATAAAGTGTTGCCACATTTTTTTGGGGAAATAAATAAATAAATACATTTTAGTCCATAACGATGCATATATTTTTGAAAAGTTACAGAAAAAATTTGTATTTCAAATATATGCTGTTCTTTTAAACTTTCTATTAATCAGAGAATCCTAAAAATCACACTTTACACAAAAATATTAAGCGCCACAACTGATTTCAATGTTCAGTGTTTTAAAATATATTAAAATAGAAAAAATGTACTATTTAAAATTGTAAAAATATTTCCCAATATTACAGTTTTACTGTATTTTCATAATCAAATAAATGCAACCTTGATGAGCATAAGAGATTTCTTTCAAAACATTAAAAAATCTTACTGACAAACATTTGATTGATAGTGTCATTAAGAAATCGAAACGTTTTTATATGATTTCATTCCTAGTTGTAGCATAGCTGAAAAAAATCAACTTCTTACTCTAATCATAGTAACGTTTTCTCTTATGTTGTGTTTATTGCAGCTCGGATGAGGAGCTTGATCAAGGAGAAGGTAAACATGTCTCTGTTTGGGTCATGTCACACATACACACATTTTTTTCTCATCTCATGAGGTTTCCATATCTTCTGTCTGAATGGCAAAACGTTGGTGCCTTTACTCAGATGATTACAATATTACAAACTAAATGTTTCTTAGTAGCTGGCAGCCCTGCATCCATTGATGGAGTCCTGAATGGGGTTCTCAGTCTGCCTGAGGTTCCAAGAAAGCAGTATCGCCTGAGTCCAAACCCAGCAGAGAACCAGCAGCTGAAGAGCGAGTTCTACTATGAACAGGTGTGATTCTATACTCACAATGGAGCTGAACAATTGCTTGTTTTTTTTAAGGAATGAAAGTTAAAAGAAATCTCTTTTGTATTTTCATTTATATTTCTTAAAAATGGTCACTCTGTGTGTTATAGGCACCCAGTGCATCCCTGTGTGTCGCTATACTGACTCTACACAGTGATCACGCAGCCTGCGGGCAGCAGTTGATTGGCCAGTGTCGCTTACTTTCTCGCAAACTGACCAATCCTGAGGTGGATGCGCGTCTGCTGACAGATGTGATGCGGCAGCTGCTGTTCAGTGCCAAACTTATGTTTGTAAACGCAGGATGCACCCAAGAGCCGGCACTCTGCGACAGGTAACACCTTTACTTGTGTAATCTGAGTGTAATATGTTTTGCATTTTAATTTTAAAAGCATAAACTGTGAGAGTGAGAGAATTAAATTGATAAAAGTCTCCTTTGCTCAACCAGGTTGCATTTATTTGATCAAAAATACAGTAACAATTATGAAATATTACAATTTAAAATAAGTTTTCTCTTTTAATATATTTTTAAAATGTAATTTATTCCTGTGATGGCAAAGCTGAATTTTCAGCATTTTTACTCCAGTCTTCAGTGTCACATGATCCTTCAGAAATCATTCTGATATGCTTATTTGCCTTATCAAGAAAGATTTCTTATACATTTATTATCAATGTTGAAAACATGTATTTAAATTGCTGCTTAATATTTTTGAGTAATTTTTACCAGGATTCTTTAATGAATGGGGAGTTGAAATGAACATTATATGAACATTGTAAAAGTCTTTACTCTCAGTTTTGATTCCATTTCTTTTTTACTTTTACTGACCCCAAACTTTTGAATGGTAATGTATCTTTACCTCATTTGTCTTTTAATTCATTAATTCATAGCTACATCAGTAAAGTGGATGTGTTGAAGATCCTGGTCAGTGCAAACTACAAATACATTCCATCTCTGGACGATATTCAGGAAACAACTGCAGTGACGCGCCTGCGCAACCAGCTGCTAGAGGCCGAACACTACCAGCTGGCTGTGGAGGTGAGACTATTTACTCAAGATTCAGAAGTAATAGTTTAATCAATTACAAACTCATACTCAGGATTTTCTTGCATCCATGGAACACAAAATCTGATTTTATGCAGAATTTTCATCGCCTGTCTTTTCCAACAACCGAAAGTGAATGAAGTTTAAATGGCACAAAATAAATGGCAATTACTAATCTAGTCACGTGTCTTGATTTTGGGTTTCATCTGTTTTTGTTTATAATGCTCAGGTGTCGACTAAGAGTGGCCTGGACCCGAGTGGGGTTTGGCAGGCGTGGGGAATGGCGTCTTTGAAGGCTGGAAATCTGAGCGGGGCCAGAGAGAAGTTTGCCCGCTGTCTGAAAGCACCAGTAGATCGGAACCAACTAAACCATGGAGTGAGACTTCTGCAGGAGATCGTTCAGCACGTGGAGTCCACAGTCAAACCTACTCTAAGCACGGTAACGCTACACTAAGACCCTTAAGGATTCTTGACTTTCCTTACAGGGTGTTTCCGAACACATTGTGTGTGTTTTTGTGTGATATAGACGGTGGATGAGGACATCTTGGCCTCTTTGCGTGAACTGGAAGAGGCTCTGTCTGATTCTGCTCCTCCAGATTGTGCAGAGAGCAGAGTTCAGCGGTCCGGCTACTATCAGGAGTGCCTGTTTTACCTGCTCACTTACGGCACACACTTAAGCCTCATCAGCTTTTACCTGCGCCACGACTGCCTGAGAGACGCACTAACCCACGTACACAACAAGGTTCTGCAAAGTTACTGAGCACTTTACACATTTCGCCACCATGGAATTATAAGGTTTTATCTGACATTTTTGTCAATTGAGTTATTCACATATTCTCTCCTAATTTTATGGTGTGTACATTTTGGGCCTTTTATTTAGAAAATAAAAAGGTTCTACCTACAAAGTCGAATGGAATGCAAAAACTTTGGAGCTCAATATCTCATAACTGCTTAGAATGTGGATAGAACCAAATACTTTTTATATAGGAAGATGGTGCACTCTGATTACCTATGAATGGGAGAAATTGTTGACAAATATGGCGAATAAGCTAAATGAAAGAGCCAATCTTAGTAAAGTCACTGCTGTGTTCTGAGATGTGCGTTTAGGATTGTGCATGTGCATTAGCTTTGCCAGGCTGAAAAATGCCGTTGTTTTGTTATCATGATTCAAGCATTTAAAAACAGAATTTATGAGACCGCTGTCGTCAGATTTCATTGGTGATTTCAAATATGAAATTTAATTGTAAGCTTGGCAAACGGTTTTGGATAATTTGATGTTTCCCCATTTAAAGAGATGGGAGCTCCATTTGCATGCCTGAGAGGCGTTTCAAAGATGGCCGCAGAGTGAAATGACTTGTCTTAAAGGGACTTTGGTTAGAACCTTATAATTCCAAGGTGATGATTTGTACATTTATTATTAATAAGATTTTAAAAAATAATAATAATTCAGCAAGGATGCATTCATTTGAACAAATTTGACCGTAAAAGAGATTTTATAATGTATATTTCTTTTTGAATTTTCTATTCATCAAATAATTTAGAAAAAATAAATGCACCACGGTTTCAACAGAATTATAAATATACAAATAATAAATGTTTCCTGAACACCAAATCAGCCTATTAGAATGATTTCTGAAGGGTCAGGTGACACCAAAGACTGGAGTAAAGATGCTGAAAATTCAGCTTTGCCATCACAGGAATAAATTATATTTTTAAGTTTATTAAAATAGAAAACAATTATTTTAAATTGTAATAATATTTGACAATATAACTGCATTTACTTAATCAAAAATACAGTAAAAACAATCTTGTTGAGCATAAGATAATTATTTCATAAACATAAAAAAATTGTTTCTAAACTTTTGACACACATTGTATATTAAAGAGAAACATGTACGTTTATGTTTATAGTTTATCTCTTTGTCTCTGTCTGTCTGTTTCTAGAAGTGTTCAGAGGATGTGTTTCTGGAGGGCATCTTTCAGCCCTGTCTTGAACGTGGGCGGTTGGGGACATTGCAGGGTCTGTTAGAAACTCTGGACCCCACACTGGAGACCTGGGGCTGTTACCTTCTTTCAGCCTGTCAGTTACTGCAGCGCAGGGGACACTACCACTCTCTGTACCAACTCCAACAGTTCATGATGGTACTTAAAACACATACACACTTACTTTCTCTCTCTCTCTCTCTCTCTCACTCTCTCTATAAGGTCAGCATCAACATGCTATTAATACATTTCTCCTCTCTCTTTGTAGGATCACGTTCGTGCCGCTATGACGTGCATCCGCTTCTTTTCTCATGGTGCTAAGTCCTACCTGCAGCTGGGAGAACAGCAGCGCTGGCTGATCCGAGCCAAAGAGCACCTGAGAACTTACCTGCAGGAACAACAGAGCCGCAGGAAATCACACAGCTCCTCTTTCAGGAAGAAAATGAGCTCCACGGATGTCTCAAGGTATTAAAAGGAGAGGAATTAAACAGTACTATACTATACACTAATATAATTAAATACAATTTGATTTCATTATGTATAGTAACAGTCAGATACTGAAATAATGAAGTTCCTCATTACATGTGGTAACAAAGTATATGTTGCAGACACATACACACAATAGAGCTGCAGTTGGAAGTGACACGCTTCTTACATCGCTGTGAAAGTTCACCATCCAAGACAGCTGTAGGCCCCGCCCCCACAGGCAGCAGTGGCCCACCCACTCTGTTTGGAAACAGCCCCATGAAGGTGGACGTGGCCTGCAAGGTGAGCTAGGAAAACATGCTCTTCTGTTTACAGTTTAGTCTTTTTGTTGCTTCCCCTTCCATAACTGTTCTAAAGGTGCGGTTATATGAGTCAAATTTCGGCAAAATTTCAAAGGCAAGAAAGGTCTGTTGTCAATAGTGTAGCGATGTATGAAGCCAGCTCACACAGAAGTCTTTCTGCTTGTCAACACGCCGAATCCGTGTAACCAACTGGAACCCATTGTGAAATGTGTGGGAAAGTCTTTTACTGCAAGTTCTCAATCTTGTGGATTTCTATTGAAATGACTGGATTTCACCCGTGAAATCTTATGAGATAGAATCATTCTGAGTGAAGAGAGGTACTGGTGCATATCTATTCAAATGAAAATAAGTGAACTATCAAAATTGATGATTCAATTAAATCAATACATTTTTGTTCTTTTCTGGTCTGTATTATGTGTGTATATTCTGTTTGTAAGTGTTTAACTGTAAGTATTTCCCTGAATTCCACACATTTCAGTTTGAGCTGATTGCGTGAGCTGATTGCTTGTTTTGAATCACGCAAGACTAAAAGTGTGTGTGTAATGCATTTTGTAGGGGAAGAGATACTGTATGCATGTGGTTAACAGCATTAACTGAACAGAATACTGAAATGGAAGCAGTGTTATGAACATTAACTGAAAAAAAAAATCCTATTTCCTAACATTTAATGTGCACATCATGCTTCAAGTGTTGTACTCTAAGGTTGCATTTTACACGCATGATTTGATTGTTTTTCAGTATGCTGAGATACATGTATCAGATTTAGAACCACATTTGCAAGTGGCCCAAATGCCCAAGATGCCAAAAATTCAGACGTTTTTTGCTGTTTAAACGCATGCAACTTGATTCAGTCTGTGCCAAATATATATCCATTAAAACATTTGGGGTTGGTAAGATTTTTTTTTAAAAAAATTAAGTCTTTTGTATTTAAAAATGTAATTTATGGCTGTTATGGCAAAGTTTATTTTAAATAATAAAGACTTTTACAATGTCAAAAAAGATTTGTCACTTTTGGTTGACACTTATGTGGAATAAATCTAACAGACTATAGATGAAATCTGATTGAAATAAACTACTGTATTAACAAATCTGGCTGCATTTTGCACAGGTGATGCTGGGAGGCAAGAACATTGAGGAAGGTTTTGGCATCGCATATCGTGTAATACAGGTTAGCATTTACAACACCTCTGTTACCGTTTGAGTCCTTGTCTAATTCACATCTGACTCTGATTCTTGTTTTCTTTCACGTGGTGCAGGACTTTCAGTTGGAGGCACTGGCAGTGTACATAAGGGTTGGACAGCGCCTGATCCGACAGCGGCAGTACTCGTCTGTGCGACAGCTGCTGAAGTGTGTAGGGGAGTCTGGAACGGGCTCTAAACACGACTGTGACGCTATTGTGCTCAGCTGTGTCTCTGTGGCTGATAAGAGTCCTGCAGATGTGAGTTCCCAACCTAGTTATCTCATTGTGTTGCTGCTTTGTGTATATTTGTATAATATATATATTTTATATAAATATATCATTAAATATGAAAGTATGTCATTTGCATATAGCGTTTTGTTCTGAATATAAGGCAAAAAGACAAATTTGAAATAAATTTAAAAAAAAGACAGATTTAAAAATGCAAACAGTCAAAAAAAAAAACTTACCGTCTAAGAGCCACGTGACTTTCATGTTTGCGTGCCTCGCTAACAGGACCAAGCTTCTCCTGTACGTGATTTTAATGTAAGATATAACCTATATCATTTATTGTATTCACATGTATATATAATCAATATATTATATAATATATAATTGTTTTTTTTGCTCAGGCTAAAGAACTAGAGACCCTGATTCTGGAGTGTAGGAGTTCAGAAAACAAGGTTAGGTTTCTCTTTTTTTCTCAGTCTATATATTTTTTTCACTCAATTTCTTACCCTCATCCACATTCTTTTCTTTCTCTGTAGATAAAGGCATATCTCCAGTGCAGTAAGTTGCGGGCAGCCTATCTTCAGGCTGTGAAGCTTGAGCTTGTAAAGGCGGCTCCTTTAGTACAGGACGTGATGCGGGCTGCTGAAAGCTCAGGTGACTCTGTAATGCACAACATCTGTCGCCAATGGCTCTCGGAGCACCAGGAACAATCGTCACGGCAACAACACGGCAATAACAGATAACCACTACTAATCCCCATTGTGAACTCGAATTCCAATTGGGCATCGAGTTATCCTGCTCTGCTTTGATTGGTTAGAGTGAAATAATAATATGCCAGGAAATGAATCACCAGTGTGCCACCTGATGTCCATTCACATTCAAGCTCAGTTTGGGAGAACTCCCATCCCAGAACAAAAACCTGGGTTTGACGAAAGGGGAACAAGGCCTCCCAATCTACCAGTCTCTATCAGAAAGAAAAATGTCCCAGGTTATATT
The DNA here is from genome assembly GCA_023029165.1 of Gobiocypris rarus. NCBI lineage: Eukaryota > Metazoa > Chordata > Actinopteri > Cypriniformes > Gobionidae > Gobiocypris > Gobiocypris rarus. Next base: position 19,374,340 of record CM040927.1, read on the forward strand.
TCACAAAGCCTGAGGCAAACTTTTACAGATTAAATGACATTCACATCTCCGTACTTCTCCAGTATTTGACTGGGCTTATTCTCCTACCTCAGGAAAAGGGAGTTTTTTCTTCTCGTCTATGTTACAAAGACTAATCACTGTGTCAATCTCATTCTGATGGAACGAGGTAGTGAAGTTACTCTGCACCTGCCATGAAACTAATTCTTATTTGAGTTCATGGCAAGTTTACAATGGTGTCACTATAAATTTAGTGTCTCTTCAGCCCTAAAAAACAAAAACAAGGCTGTTAATTCTGGTCCTCACTGAGAGATGATGTGGTTGAACTACAAAAAACATTGTTAAAAGGGAAGGTGTGATTTACAGGTGAGCTCTGAGAACAAACATAAGCAGTATCTTAGATATTGCACAACTCTAAACTAACAGTTACAACGGGAAAGTAAGGGATTCTGGGTATAACATAGCAATTTGAAATATACTGTATCAGTGAAACATTGCTTACGTGTTTGTCTATAATGCAAATTACCCTACAATTCACACCCTGAAATTACGTGCACTCTTTATGAATGTCTGAGTGTGTGTGTGTGTGTGTGTGTATATATATATATGTTAATCAGATTAAACTCTCACTGATCCTCCTGTGATTTGTTTTATAATGTTTAATCTGTGAATGTGTATAAATGTTGTGTAAAGTAAATCACAGGTTTAAAAGGGCAGAGGGTTCCTTCTTTTTTTAGGGATATGTTATCCAAGTTTACCAAAGGATTTAAAATTTGTCATTTACTTCATTTCAAACCGGTTTGACTTTTTTTATTCTGCAAAACATTAAAGAAGATATTTTGAAAAACACTAGTAACCGAAGAACACTGGAGCTAATTGACTTCAATTGTATAGACAAATAAAACACTGAGATTTCTCAAAATGTCTTCTTTTATGTTCCACAAAATAAAGAAAGTCAAGATGAGGGTGAGTGAAACAAACACGTTTTATGGTTTGGTGAACTCTAAGGGACCATGTCTGTTTTTGTTTGTATTTTCCCTTCAGAGAACAGAAAAAAATTGGTTTACAGAACCTATGAGCATATTAAAATTAATAAAACAGTTACAGATGCTGCCAAAGATTATTTCAAAGAAATGTCTACTGAAGGGAGATATTAAATAAGAGTTTTTAAAAATATATTTAGCTTTATAAAAAGCTATTTTCTAAAGAAAACAAAAAACAATACTGACTTTTGAATTAACTTATTTCAGGACAATTAATTAGATTAATTTTGAGTTCTTTTTTTGTTTTAATAATGAACCTCCTAATCATATCCTTGTGTATTTGTATCTTTTAGCAACTAAATAAAGGAACATACAAAAAATACACATTTTTTCACTGTATATATTTAAATATTTATCTCTAGTCATGAATGTTTCACAGTAGTTAAAAGCACATCTGTATAAAAGACTTCAGTATGCAGCTTCATGTGAGAATACTGAGATGGGAGATAAAGCAGTGTTCAAAATACAAACAATAAACCAGTAAAATCAAAGTTCTTCACAGATTTGTTCTAGAGTAAAAAAAAAAAAACTCTTGCTTGTCACAAGGGCATGAAAAAATTTGGCGAAAAGACCGAAGGTGGATTGTGCTATTGAAAGATAGATTATAGAAAATGTACACAATTGTTTCAAACCAAGTAAAACATAAGTGATCACTGATAATGTCTAAGAATAAAGGCTGGGAAAAAAAGAGAAGAGAAATTAAGCGGGTCAAATGTTTCAGTCCCACTCAATGCCTAACAATTCACAGCTTGCATCCCACAGTTTCCGCGCCGTCTCCTCACTCCGTCCCTGAGGGGCCACAAAAGCAGGGGCACAATCACTGCGTGGGAGAGACGAGAGAGAGAAAGAGAGAGATGTTTAATACGCCAATACCAACAAACTATGCATGTAATCTACCCATTTAATAATACTTTTATGGTGTTTGACAGCACCTGTCCCCATCCACTTTTTATATGAATAACAATGGTAAGGAATGATATCTTGAAAAATTAAGGAATAATTGCCGAACACAATCAGAGTTCTATTCAGAGGTGTAAAGGGACTCTGAAAACCATACTTGAGTAAAAGTACAGATTCCTTACAGCCAAAATGACTCCATTACAAGTTGCAAGTCACCAATTCCAATACAACTTGAGTAATAGTCTTAAAGTATCTGATTTGAACAGTACTTAAGTATTTTACTCATACTGAATGTAGGCTCAGAGACGCACTAGTGCTCAACACCTGAGACATGCCAGTATAAATAAGAAACAATTGATTTGTAAGATGAGAAATCATGTTTATTTTCTAAAATCTAATTAAACTGAACACCTTAATATTGCAATAAATCAAAGTCAACACAACAGCCTCTTAAACGTCTACAAACTCTCAAGTCTCAGTTAAGCTCAAGAGCACAAAAAGCCAAAAGTAAACCAATATCCTTCAAAAAGTTCTCGTCAATATAGCGGATAAATAAAATAATGTTACGTAAAATGAAATAGTCAAAGTCTACATTGGATGTGATGGTTTCAGTCTCCTCCCCGACTGCAGTCATGTCCTCATCTCATAAATCAAACACTTGCGATTCATCAACTCCCTGCTAATGCACTCTCATTCATGTAAAGTAGCATTGTTGACACGTTTGGGTGAGTAAAGGCAAAACGCACAAGATATAGTTCCTTCAATGCCTTTAGATGGCAATATATCGCTTTTTTTATAGCAGAAACAAACTGCTGCAGAAAAAGTTAGGTGCCATGCTAAATGTAATGTGTAACTGCATTAATCAACACAAATGTAATGGAGTAAAAAGTAAACTTACAAGTAAGTAGAGAGTAAAAGTTGCTAATATCTTTGATACTCATTACAACTACAAAGTAGCCAAAAGATACTTAAGCACAGTAACTAATTACATTTACTCAAATACTTTAAACCACTGGTTATATTAAATAATATCCTGGCTCTTCCTAACTTTGTAAAGGCATTGAATAGAGTTTTTGAAGCGCCAAAAAGTGCATCCATCAAAAAAGTAATCCATGCTCTAGCCTTCAGCATCAAGCAACCGGTCTGAAGTGTGCTGTACCTGAAATGTTTGCCTGAGATTGACTGGAGCTCCTCAGCGACGGCACAATAAACAGAAGTTTGAGCTCCTTCCTTCGGGGTCTTCAGGAACATGGAGAAGACCGCGAACAGCAGCGACATTGCAGTAGAATGACGCACCAGCTCTGACCTCACCGTCCCCGGGTGCAGAGAGTTCACAGTCACATTTGACCCTGATGAAATATAAGTCAAACTGATATTTGCTGCAAGGCAGGATTCAGAATGTACTATTTATTTCTTGTTTGATACATAAGAGTACGCACCGTGGAGCCTGCGCGCGAGCTCGCGTGTGAAAATCACGTTAGCCAACTTGCTCTGGCAGTAGGCAAGGCCGCTGTTGTAGCTGCCCTGACTGTGCAGGTCGTGGAATCGAATCCAGCCGAAATTATGTGCCAGGGAAGACACAACCACGATTCGTGACGGCGCGCTACGCTTCAGCAGACCGATGAGGAGATTTGTCAGCAGGAAGTGACCTGGATGATAAGAAGTGCAGACGTGAGTTGTCAAAACATCAGTCCTATTTTTGTATTATTTATCGTGACTGTAAGAAAAGCTTTTTTGTTTGTGAAATTTTTTTCATGTTCTGGTTTGGTGAAATGTCTACAAAAAAAAAATACAGGTATTCACACTCACCCAGATGATTGACCCCAATCTGCATCTCAAATCCATCAGCCGTTTTCATATAAGGACACATCATGATACCAGCATTATTTATGAGGATGTGCAGGTGATCTACCTCTGAACGAAGAGACAAAAATCATTAACATCATTAATCATAAATATCTGGAGAACACTCCTTGTCTGAGATTATGCTTTTGGATCTTGGTGATTGAACTGCATCAGACAGCATAAGGCAGTACCTCGCAGGAATCTCTGAGCGAAGGCTCGGATGGAGCAGGTGTCAGCCAGGTCCAGTTCCCTCACCTCCACTTTAGCTCCACCCACTCGTGTACGGATTTCTGTCGCCGCCTCTTCACCTTTCTCCACATCACGACATGCCAGAATCACACGTGCACCTGTTAGCAAACAGGTCTGAACCTTTACTTCAGCTGTACAGTAATCCTTTCACTGTTTAATTCAACTGAATTAATACATTTATTTCATTAGACAAAATATAAGGTATTTAGTAAAGGAGTTGAGGAGTTGGACAGACCTCGAAAGGCCAAATCCAAAGCGGTTTCCTTCCCAATTCCTGAGTTGGCTCCTGTGATCAAGGCAACTTTTCCATCTAACCGTGCTGTGGATCGACACATTCCTCCTGCTGCATATTTCCTGCACAAACGTTGAAAGTTTATACAAATAGATTTATTTATGGTCAATCACTGCATTCAGATATCAAAAATCTGAATAAGGACTGTCCATGACAACAGTGCATAACTGACCACTCATCCAGGAATCTGTTTCTCCATGGTCTCATGCAGTGTGTCTCAATCAGCTCCCTACTAGCCCTAGGTTGGGAATCAGTATATCGTGTGCAGAAATTCGAGCACTGGAAAGGACCCTGACTCGTTATTATGAAACGTATGATGATATGACAACATCCTTGTTGTACAACATTACTACTGGTATTTATGATCAACAGCAGAACTGATATTTTTCAGAAATTGAATTTTTAAATGTTATTTAAATTACATTATGATAAATACATTGATTGTTGCATAATATCAACTTCGGAGGAACAGAGGCTGAATCCGAAATCGGCCCCTAAAGCCTAACCCTCAAATAGGGCATTGTCTGAGGGGACAGCCATTTGTAGTCATGTATAATTCTATCCCACATTGCACTATGTACGAGTGTACAACCGGTGTACGCTTAATGGCTGTCCGAATTTACTCACTCGTTTCAAGTGAACTGTATTAGTGGACTAACATAGAGAAAAGTGATTGAGGGTTTAGGGGGCGATTTCTGATTCAGCCATAGTGAGCATCGATGCTCGCTTGTTTTCACAGTGCATTGTGGGACATTTTAGAGATCTACTGTTTTAGTGCACTGGAAGGATTTTGCGATTTGTTTAAAACATTTTTTTTAATTTAACCTTTATTTAACCAGGAAAAGTCCCACTGAGCTACAGTAACTCTTCTCCCAGGGAGACCTTGCCAAGACTGGCGGCTTAAAGTTTCAATACATAAAAAACATAAACATAAAAGACAGGACGTAGATACATAACACACCACAAATATCTATACATACACTATACATACTGAAAGGCTTTAAAAAGTGATGCCGGCTTGTCTGGTTGAGGACAAAGAAAACTTTTTGCAGACGACGTCACACTGAGTGAATCAACTTAGAATGGCTCTAATTTACATGTATTTATTTCTCCCCCCATCCTACTTCCCCTCGAACTGTGACCATTGAAAATATACCCAAAATCTATATGATCTAAAAATGAACAAATACTAAACAATATATATGTGTTTGATATCATTGGAAATGTCTTAGTGCGACTGGTACAAATATCTCATCCCCACAGAAATATTCAAGAAGATAACAAGGGTTTTAAGAGTTTAAAGAGATGTTGCATGGTATGGTAGGTGTGGCTTTTTGTCAATACAGGTCTGTCTGTATCAATACAGACAGTGATTAAATGTAAATTCCCTTTGTTAACATATGTTACCATTTGAAAGAAGTTATTGTCAGGTCTGAATACTTAAGGTAGTGTAGCAGAAGAGTCAGGGGCAATTTTGTATTCAGATTCGCCCGTAACGTTGTGTCCAGCCAACGTTACGTAACCTATGGAAAGTCAGGAACGCATCTCTTTACTTAACAGTATTCGATGTTTTGAGGATCTTTGAATTGATTATGTAATTGGAATTATACCTGACTGTTTAATAAATTGTTACATTTTGATTTATTCTGACTTACTCTGGAATTATTAACGATCTCTATGAGATCATGAATGGGTACTTTCCACAAAGGGTTAAACGGAATAATTAAATGTGTGTCTAACTATTAAATATGAATGACCAAATAACCAAATTGGCATTCTAATCTAAATTCTAAATTATAATAAAATGGAGTCAGATAAAGAGGAATTGGAATTAGATCCATTTTGCCCAGCTGAGAACATCGAACGCGCAGATACCTTCGCCCGCTCTTCGCTGCCGCCATTGGAGCGATTTCAGCGGTCTTACAGCTTGGTGACCCCGACGTGATGCTGCAGTGCTCGAACACAACGCAGCATGTTTTTCAGCGAAGTATTGGATTCTAAAATCATCAAGAGGTTTGAGCTTCTCTTTCTTCAGCTGTTGTGGTAAGTCAAATTCATTCTGTCTTGTTTAGAAATGTTTTGGGAAAACCCGAATGTTTGAGCGTGCCGTAAATCCGGAGTTTGTGAATTGATTGAATAGACATAACCACATCAGACATGGTTAACAACAGCGCAGATAAGAAATGAAAACTCTTGCTATTAATTGTTAAAGATCTCCTTGTCGGCATTCGCGCAACAAGAGATTGAAACTAAACAAAAACGATCTATTATCTGAGACTCGACGAAGAATTAGAGCCTAATGTGATAAAATCAGCTAAATGAGTCTCCATTGTCTCATTAACTATGTGCAACGCGCGATGAGAGCGACCAGACAATAGAATGAAAAATCTAAGTTCAGAAACAATTAAAAAACATGCGATTTGATAATGCATTTGTTTATGAAAAGCAAAATGGGGAGAAACAAGGGTGATGCAATGCAATATGTTAAAGCTAAGAAAACTTTTTGTTTGACCAATTGCTGTTACTGCTACAAAATCGAAAATACTCGACAAAAAATAATCAAGAGGCGGTAAGATTAAAATCTAAAACTGATAAACAGAATGATAGTGATGTTTGTTACTATTTTTGTCAAGAAAACACACGATTTAATGTTTCTGAGTGGCTCAGCTGAGCCCACGGGCATACCACGCCCACTGGAGAACACTTTCTCTCCACGTTGCATGGGAGCGTTTAGCCAAAGAAGTAACTCAAGCTAAATCTATCACATTTTGTAAATCAGTTAAAATTGCCACTGTGCCATCGTGCAGATTAGTCTTTAAATAGACTAAATCAAGCAAATAGGCATTTGAAATCTAAAAAGAGATACAATGAATGTGCCACATCATCCCTGAACCACAGCTTTTTCATATTCAAATGTATTGACACGAAAAATACAATACGAAACTTCACTCTCAAAAACAGAATTTGAGCAGGATTGGACTGCACCCAGCATGTGCTGCTAGTTCATTGGATGTTAATGACAACAGAGTCCTCTCATTGGCCTTAATCCTGACTGTTGTTGTGCATGCAATGAACATGCCAGTCGGCTGTGACTGCAGGGCCAAACCAAAATCACGGTCTTTAATACACTTTGACAAATATGTTGTTGCGTTTGACTTCGTTCTGATTTACTCCGAAAGTATTGATTTTAGTGCATTATGTGTACCCATTGTTTCCACATATCTGTGTCAGGTTAGTAACGGACTGCAGTCCGGTTTGGGGTGGAGCTTTGAGGCACACCGACTGAGATTGCAGAGCTCCGCCTAACATTTGGCATTAATTACCAAGACTGACAAGTTATGTGATCGTGGGCCGCATAATGGAAAGTGCGAGGACCCTGTGCGACTCTGAGAACCTAATGAACGATTTCAATAAATGTAAAGAGTTTAGTAGAATAATCAAACGTTTATTCATATTTGTAAAGTATTAGAAATCAGTAAAAACCTTTTCATTAATTGAGCCAGCTCAAATAACAAGGTAACATGGACCAGAAATAACATTAATATTTGATATTCTTTGTAATATAATTGTATTATAAATAAAAATATAATATACATTGTATTACAATTGCCAAGCAGGACATTATGTGGAGAAAGGTGACACAAAACTGGGGAAATCTGTAAACAGAACTCCCACACTTGTGCTGTTTGTAATGTTCTGCTACCAGAAAAGAATTCAAAATCCTTGATTTCGAATGATTTGTTTTATACATTTGAACTTACTATGATGTATGTTGTGTAATAACTCAGTAGATCATGTTGTGTCCATGACACCACAAAACTACGCTCAGGTTAGTTACACGGACTAAGATGCGGTTTTTGGTGAAACACACCAGACTGATGTTTTAGAGCTCCGACTAGCAAATTGGCGTAAGATGCGTATACTTGGACTGAAAGGGGTTGATAGATCAAACGAGTCTATTCTGTTTAGAACAATAATAAATTGTTAGACCAATCTAAATAGGGCAACCTCAATTCCTAATTATTGTAACGTTGTTCTAATTACGTAAACGTGGAAAACCACGGCATGATTACAGAAAGTTATCATTAGAGTTATAACAAGTTGGTCGCTTAATTCATTGATAATGGTCATGGCCTCTGATTGGAAACAATTTTGCATTAATTAAGCGAAGTCAGATCCAAGAGAACTGAATAAAAATATTCTGGAATGATCACAGTGGTAACGGACGTCCAGAATATCAGTGTGTCACCTCTGCCTTAATGACCAAGACTGACGAGTTGTGGCAAGAGATCGTAAACCCGGCCGGTGCGAGGCTTAATGTTATCGGAATCTTGATTGCTGAGTATAACACAATGTAAAAGATTTGACATGAATATCCTCAACTGCAGTGTTCATGCAAGATCTTCAGCTATTGATCTCTTTATAGTGGTCAATAGCAGTGAGTTTAATAATTAAAACATCCAAATTGCAATGATCCTGTCTGTATTTTCAAATTTGTAATTGTACTAAACACGTGCGCATAGAACACACATTATAGTTGTTTGTGCTAATAGATGCACATAGGCTAGTTAAGTTTATTCTTTAAAACACATGATTGCTTTACTGTAAATGTTGCATTAAACACTTAGGTAAAGGATGTAGAGATGCTATGCATTCTAGGCCACGTATCTTGTGTAAATTGGAATAATCGCAATACTGGAATTGTATAGCAATTTCAAGTTGCATGTGTGTCTGTCTATGTTGAATTTGTTTGTCTTCTGAGTGGAACACTCTGCTATTTCCCATATAGCTGCAGTAAAACCATGTACAGGAGCATAGAATTGCCGTCTGGCTACAGTGTGAATTACAATTGCACTAACCATGAAAATGTTTCCATCACAACAGGACTCAATAACTCTGACCTTTGCAATTTCTAATTTGAGCAAGTTCTAATACTTTTCATTGGTTCAATTCCCAGTGCCAAAATGGAGGGGAGTTGTGATATTATCTTATGCCTACAGAACTAGAAAAACTAGAAGTGTGGCACAGATAATAGAAAACCAATTCATCCTTCACTCAAACTAACTGTAATGAGAGCAACTAGAAGTTTCTGATTAATTCTGAAAAATTCTCCAGCAGAACTGGAGTTTATAATGCTAAAACACAGAAAAATTCTCCAGCAGAACTGGAGTTCATAATGCTCAAACACAGCAGATTGTGAAGGCTTGACTGCAAGAGCAGCTTTAAGTGTTAAAAAACTGAAACAACAGCAGAAATTAACTGTGTTTCTCTCTAAATTGTTTTCTCTCTAAATTTGTTTCTCTCTAAATTTGTTTCTATCTCAGGTTGACAATTGCAATTCCTTGGAGGATGGACGACCAAAAGTCCCCCTCCCCCTGCATCAGAGCCAGGGCAACGGAAAATTGTCAGAACTTGAGATGTGAGAGATGGGTGCGAATATAAATATGATGGGGTCATTCACATCTCACAATATGACTACACGACCTCCCAGTGTAGCACTGGTACTAAATTATGCAACACAGATTGATATTGATTAGATTCCACCCATCTCCCAAACATGAACATAGAACACCCTACACTCACGACAACATCACCTGGAATAGACCAAATCTATTCAGGCTGAACATTACACATCATAGACGATAAAGATGGCATAGAGTCTAAAAGTGTACTTCACTAAAGATCTATTGCCCATTTTTACACACAAACGCACACACACACACACACACACACACACACACACACACACACACACACACACACACACACACACACACACACACACACACACACACACACACACACACACACACACACACACACACACACACAGTTACCAGGAATACACAATCCCCATTATTGTATGACTAATCATATTTAGTTAAACGGAGGGTTAAACGGAATAAAAACGGAATAAAGGGTTAAACGGAATAATTAAATGTGTGTCTAACTATTAAATATGAATGACCAAATAACCAAATTGGCATTCTAATCTAAATTCTAAATTATAATAAAATGGAGTCAGATAAAGAGGAATTGGAATTAGATCCATTTTGCCCAGCTGAGAACATCGAATGCGCAGATACCTTCGCCCGCTCTTAGCTGCCGCCATTGGAGCGATTTCAGCGGTCTTACAGCTAAAACACAAACAAATAATTTACACATACAAACATACAATTGTAAAAGGCACCTATTTAAAAGCAATTACACTGTTCAGTCAGAGTTGACTTTAAAAGCAATCAATACCGATTGAGACAGCTCTTAAAATATCAGTCTCTCTTATCAGTGCCCTGACTACTAAACAAGTGAGGTGATTGAGATGCACCCACTGTCTCTACAAGGGTACACTCACGGGTCACTTTATTAGGTACACCTGTTCAGCTGCTTGTTAAGGCAAATATCTAATCACATGGCAGCAACTCAATGCATTAAGGCATGTAGTCATGGACAAGACAATCTGCTGAAGTTCAAACTGAGCATCAGAATTGGGAAGAAAGGTGATTTAAGTAAGTTTGAACGTGGCATGGTTGTTGGTGGGCTGGTCTGAGTATTTCAGAAACTTCTGATCTACTGGGATTTTCACGCTCAACCATCTCTAGGGTTTTTAGAGAATGGTCAGAAACAGAGAAAATATCCAGTGAGCGGCAGTTATGTGGGTGAAAATGCTGGTTTGAGCAGATAGAAAAGCTACAGTAAGTCAAATAACCACCCGTTACAACTGAGGTCTGCAGAAGAGCATCTCGGAACGCACAGCACGTCAAACCTTGAAGCAGATTCAGGGCTACAGCAGTAGAAGACGCACCAGTGCCACTCCTGTCAGCTAAGAACAGGAAACTGAGGCTACAATTCACACAGGCTCTCCAAAAATTTGATTGATTTCAGTAGTTGTCTGGTTTGATAAGTCTCTATTTCTGCCACGACATTCAGATGGTAGGGTCAGAATTTGGTGAACGCATGGATCCATCCTGCCTTGTATCAAAGGTTCAGGCTGCTGGTGGTGTAATGGTGTAAGGGATATTTTTCTTGGCACACTAAGTACCAATTAAGCATTGTTTAAATACCACAGCCTAGCCTACCTGAGTATTGTGTTGACCATGTCCACCCCTTTATGACCACAGTAGATCTTATCTCAAACTGGTTTCTTGAACATGACAATGAGTTCAAAATACTCAAATGGCCTCTACATTCATCAGATCTCAATCCAACAGAGCACCTTTGGGATGTGGCAGCAACTGCGCGTTGCTATCATGTCAATACGGACCAAAGTCTCTGAGGAATGTTTACAGCACCTTGTTAAATCTATGCCAAGAAGAATTATGGCAGTCCAACCCGGGATTAGCAAGGTGTATCTAATAAAGTGGCCAGTGAGTGTGTATGTATTTGTTTATAACAATAATCCACATATAACCAATAAGGGGAAGAAAAACGAATCTTAAATTCAAACTATTCATTCATAATTGGAAATGGAGGTTTCAAAGTATTCGTTTTTTTTCAGAATATCATAAAACTTCCTCATTGTTAACTACAAGTTAATGACAGCTGCCAAAATTGCTCTCAAAAAGCTATTTCAAGCCTATTATTTATTATTTAATATAAATTCTAACTATATATAACAGACGGCCTTAAACTATGATTATATGCTTTTATCCAACACTTATGGCTGTCAAGGGATCACTCCCACTGGAGCCAATGACGTGGTTACGCGGAGGGGCGGGGCGATCCGCCCATGCTGTTATTCAATTGGTTGTTTTTTTATAGCAGCTCATGTCAAGAGGAGGCGTGTCCACGAAGGGGCAACCTTCATCAACATAGTGCCGATTGCTGCGCTCATTTTACAATCGATAAATAAAATCATGTCGTATGTATAATATAATATCATTATTAAAAGGTTGAGCTCGGTAGTTGTGAATATTTAATATGGTTTTCGGACACTGTACTGAGCTGTACGCTTCGGTGGCTGCAATGCTTTCTTTACATCCATAGACTGATGTTTCTGTCTCCCACATCATAATGTTCTCATCCCTTATGCACACTGTGCTCTTGTTTTACAGAAATAATAAATGTTCCCATGCATAGTCCTTTAAAAATAAATTAATCTAAATAGCATTTTCAAATCTTCCATAAAAGGCAAAATTGCTTACCTGATTCGAGGGGACAGCAGCCTTAAAATCAGCGTGACCACCCCTAAACCAGCCGCAATAACTACGAGCATAAGCATCATGAAACTGCTTTGCTCCCGTCTGTCTCTGTCGGTGTGAATGTGTTCAGCCTCCCACTCACATCTACAGCTGTGGTCCCAGGGAATGATGGGATTGTAGTTTCTTTTGTCTGCACAATATATTCTGAATAGTATTTCACATTTTTTTTTATTTACTTGTACTAGCACCATCTTTTTTGAGTTATTATATAATTATTGTATATATCTCATGTGTTGGTGTGTGTGTGTGTTAGTGAGTATTGATGTTTTTGTGGTAGGCTATTGTTAAAAATATATAATAATAATACATTCTTATAATATCTTGAAAATGAAACTGAATCATTTTTAGGTACTAAAATCATGAAATATGATTATCTGATTCTTGTTTAATTTGGGTAAATCAAAATGGTACAATAAGTCGTTTATGCAAGTTAATTACGTATATTTGTGCGTTTTTTCCTGTCAGTCTGCGTTTCGACTGGCCGATCAAATATTCAAAACCAGTTTATTTGGGTTTTCTAGAAAATGTAAACTACAGATCCCATAGTGTATTTATGACGCAAGCTGTCTAAATATTTGCCCTGATAAACTGTTGCAAATTTTTGTTAAATTTTGCAATACAATACATAAAGTATAAGTCATACACGCACATATTATTAAATAACTGCCTTTTAGGTGTTAATATTTTTTTTAAAAATGTATTTGGTCTTTCGCTGCCTTTTGTTTTCAGGCAAAATCTAAAGCACCTATAATCACGAGGTCCGACACGGAAGCATCAGCTGCTGTCCCGAGGATCTTGTTATTGCCTGAGTAGACGATTTTATTTTCATTTTCAGACCACAACAAACTAAATTATCAGTTATTTTATAAAATTCTTATTGATTTTGAAAATTCCCGTTTATTTGCTTTAGTCTTCGTTGAAATCTCCCCCAATATGTCCTCTGAGGAGTTTGAAAAGCTGCACGAGATGTATAAATGTCTATATGACGAAGTGAAGTTGATGCCTGAACGGGTGCAGAGGTGCCAAGGAGGTGAATAAAGTCTTTATATCTAGAACTGAATTATGAAAGCAGAATGTGATTCCACAGCGAGTATTCAGACTGTTGAGTGGAGGTAACGTTACTAGTATGTTTATCAGAACAGGACACAAATACGGTTTTGGTTTTTTTTTTTTAAGCATAAGTTTTTGCTTTCAATATTATTTTACTCAAAATTATTATTATTATTATTATTATTATTATTAGGCTGCCGATGGAAACCGTAAGATGTTAGTCTACCCCCGTCCCCCATTGTCAGTTGTCTGCCTTAAGGTGGCTTTCTGGACTAAACCTACATCTTTATCACTCTTTTTGTTTTTCAGAGGAAAGGAAGAGGATTGTAAGGGATTTTGATGAGCGTGTTTCAGAGGCTGAAGAAGTGGTATGTTACAATTTTAACTTTAATGTCAGTTTTCTATTTCAATTCAAATTATAGATAAATGTTTGGGCTCAATCTTAAAACGGTGTTTACTTACTAGTCCTGGAAAAGTCCAATAAAGAGTCATATTAATTCCTATAGTACATTTCAAACCTCTAATACAGTTATATTATAATTCTTATATCATTTATATTAAGCTAAGAAATTTCTTTTTGAGAGTGCAATCTAGTGTAGACCAAGTCCAAGACCAGACCATCACTCCTTCAATTCATAAAGATCCTCGTTACCACCTGAGGAATGACTTGTTTTTAATCAATAAATATAATTAGAATAATACACTATATAGAGCTGTTACCAATCAAATAAAATAATAACAACAAAATTCATTTATGCACTGCAGAGGTACAGAAGATGCACCTGCATAAATAATGTTGAGAATAATGTTTAAAAAGGTTTTGTTAAATGTTTGTATAAAATCAATATCATGTTTGTAGTCATGCTCAAATTTGTGAAAACAGCTCTCTTGTTCTTGTGATATTGCTTAATTATATCACGTTATACAATTAAAGTCTCATACAAGTACTTTTTTGTGAGCATTTGTATTATTTTTAGTGATATTATGACACAATCCCTCACTAATCTCTGAACCGCAAAAAATAAATCAAATTAGAAATAATCTGAAGCAGTTTTACATTCAATCACATTAATGATGTTAACACATATTTTGATAAATAAATATTTTGATATATAAAAGGTCATGGTAATATAAGAATTTCCTGTAAGTTTTAGAGCTGAAAACGTCCTTGTTAGTCAAAGAAAAACTTTTATTGACAGCAGGCGCAGCAAACGATTGATCTACGAATGTGCTTACCTATGACATCAGAGTTCAGTGAAACACTGCCTTAACTGAAGAAGACAAACGCCTAATTCTGTATACTTAATGTTGGGTATATAAACCTGAAGATTTTCAATTAAAAAATATTTTTATAACAAACTTCCACAATAAATATATGTAAGCAGCTTACTTAATGTGTTAAGAATAATGCCTTAAAACCCCAGTGAGCAAAATAAAGGGGACTACAGTGAGGAAAAACTCACTAAAGATACAAAGCAAACATTTACAATTCTAGAAAGCATGTGTACGGCAAGAAAGAAGAGAACCATTTAGAAATGAAATGGTTAAAATGTTCTGTAGACTTTATCCATTTTTGCTTTTCTTTTTTATTCTCTGAACATTTCTGGGGACCCTGTAGAACCTTCTGGAGGACCCCAGTTTGAAAACCCCTGGACTGGGGAGCCGAAACTCATTATAATATGCAAAACTGTTATCCAGTCATAGCAGTGGGCATTTACTTCAAGTCTTCAGTGCAGCACACCCCTCAGACAACATTATAATAATAATTTTTTAAAAAGCAGCCAGTTCATGATCTCTTTCATTTCGCAGCAGTTACGGTCTTGACTGGTCTTGAAAGAAAATCCTAAAAAGTCTTAGACCGAATCTTCGTACTCTACAGAGTACGAGTGTGGTTGAGAATGCTTAAGACCACTTTCAAGACCAAGATCGGTCTCGAGTACTACAACACAAGTGCAATCCCTATAAAATATTAATCTCAATAAAAAAACAAATTACATTTAATTTGGCAATTGTCATTAACTTCAAGCAGAGGTTAATGATGGGAAAGTATTATGATATTCTGATATTGAAATTTTAGGCATTGACAGTACTGTTGCATAAAATGAATTATAAAAGAGAAGGAACCCAATGAAATTTACATTACATTTGCATTTTCATGCAAACCATGCAAGGTTTATTAAAAGTCTAGTTTAGGAAACAAATTTATGGTCTCAGCAGATAGGGTGGAGGTTGGCAGCTCATTCCACTAAAGAGGTGCAGAGGGGGTGAGAGGTTTGGAGTAATACTTGAATTCTTATAATTATCATGAAAGCTTTGATGAATTGCATTGACTCAGTTTGTTTGGATCAGTTTGAGACACCAGGTGGCAGTAGTGCTTCAGACATCAAGTCAGTATGCCTTGTTAGGACATACTGTACAAACCTGTGCAAAAAGTTTTAAATCAGTTTTGTGTAGAACATTGTGTGTAGATAAGTTATTATTGCTGTATTGTACTGTTGTTCCTACTGTTTATATAGATACTATTATTTTTTGCTGTAATAATAACAAAACACAGTACATTAGCTCATTATTATTATTCTTCAACTATATAGCACTTTACTATTGAAAAGTTTGGGGTCAGTAAGATTTTTTAAATTATTATTTTATTTTTTTTACATTTTTTTTGTAGTGTACATACACTCACCTAAAGGATTATTAGGAACACCTGTTAAATTTCTCATTAATGCAATTATCTAATCAACCAATCACATGGCAGTTGCTTCAATGCATTTAGGGGTGTGGCCCTGGTCAAGACAATCTCCTGAACTCCAAACTGAATGTAAGAATGGGAAAGAAAGGTGATTTAAGCAATTTTGAGCGTGGCATTGTTGTTGGTTCCAGATGGGCCGGTCTGAGTATTTCACAGTCCATCATGCCTTGGATCCTTTCATGGATCCATCATGCCTTGTTACCACTGTGCAGGCTGGTGGTGGTGGTGTAATGGTGTGGGGATGTTTTCTTGGCACACTTTAAGCCCCATAGTGCCAATTGGGCATCGTTTAAATGCCACGGCCTACCTGAGCATTGTTTCTGACTATGTCCATCCCTTTATGACCACCATGTACCCATCCTCTGATGGCTACTTCCAGCAGGATAATGCTCCATGTCACAAAGCTCGAATTATTTCAAATTGGTTTCTTGAATATGACAATGAGTTCACTGTACTAAAATGGCCCCCACAGTCACCAGATCTCAACCCAATAGAGCATCTTTGGGATGTGGTGGAACGGGATCTTCGTGCCCTGGATGTGCATCTCACAAATCTCCATCAACTGCAAGATGCTATCCAATCAATATAGGCCAACATTGCTAAAGAATGCTTTCAGCACCTTGTTGAATCAATGACACGTAAAATTAAGGCAGTTCTGAAGGCGAAAGGGGGTCAAACACAGTATTAGTATGGTGCTCCTAATAATCCTTTAGGTGAGTGTAAAGTGAGAACAATAATAATGCACTATTCAGACTTGAGAAAATCCAATTACAATTTGGATTGTACAATCTAATTACAGTTTGGAATTGATGAGATTTGGACACCAGCTGGAACCAAAATTTGAAACATGGATTTTCAGGGTCAGTAAGACTTTTAAAATGTTATTTATACTTTTTTTCAAGAACACTTTAAAAATAGATTAAAAATGACAGTAAAGACATTTATAATTTTACTTTTAATTTCTATTTCAAATAAAAGTTCCTTCTGTTCCATCAAAGAATCCTGAATTTTTTTGTTTACAGTTTTCAGCATTGATAATAATAATTTCTTGAACAGCTTCTGAAAGATTATGTGACAGTGAAGACACTTTAAAATATAGGAAAATAGAATAGAGTTATTTTAAATTGTATAAATTTTTCCCATTATTAGTGTTTTTATTATATTTATGATCAAATAAATGCAGCCTTTGTGAGCCGAATTGTGATATTTCAAATGTTTTTTTTGTTTTTTTAACTTACTGACCTCAAACTTTTGAATGATGGTGTATGTAAATACACAGTATCGTGAGCATTAACCAACTGAAAGTGTGATGTCTCTCCCAGCTTCAGGGCATGGAACAGGAGCTGTTTGGCACGCCGTCATCCTTCCGAACCCCCATGTCAACAAAGATTCGACTGTACCGGCGAGATTTGGCCAAACTGCAGAGAGACATACGCCTCTCAACAACACCAGGGTTTTCGAGTCACATTGGAGATGGCAGACAGGGGATATATGCGGCACAGAATGACCAGAGTGTAAGTGAAGTCTTGCCAGACCTTCATTAGAAAGAAGTAGTTCATATAATAATGAAGATTCTGTCATGAATTATACACATTCACATGCATTAGAAAGGGTTAGGATTAGAAAGTCTTTCTGTGGAATCTGAATTCTGTGGAATTCTATGTGGAAAAATGTTTCATGGAATAAGATCCATCGAAAGTGAGCAGCTGATGACAGGGTTTCCTTTTTGACAGCAAAAAACAGGTTTATATTATGTCGACCTTGGTGTTACTGATGACGGACAAATGTTACCATCTTTGGTAAACTTGATTTGAATGAAAAAAGAAAGAAAACACTGTACTTAGAGCATACCTTGTACTTAGAGAGGATGTTGTGTTTACATCTAAGCTACTCTTCCTTGATGACACACAAGTCTTGCTCAATGGTACAATGATGATAGAGAATTTCTACATCTCTCCAGTTGGATCTAGTTTTCAGCAGGCTAGAACTGGTTACAACCCATCATCAGAAATGGGTATACCAAGAAAATTGAGTACATACATATTTTGATCACTAGAGATCTCTATCTATCTTCCCTGTGTTTTTTTTATGACACACCTTGCCGACATTCCACAAGTGTTATGTAAGTTTGTAAACTGAAACCAGACATTGACCTATAGCGTGTTCATCAACAATAGAAGGTACTTGTTCTTTTCGTTTTTTTTTGTTTTTTTTTATTGATGCATGTCTTAAATATTCACTCAAAATAATTGTCGTTCAATTATTCAAATAAAGTCGTTTATTGTCATTAAAAAAATAAGTATCTAAAATCCACCCATTTTGTCATTGTGTGTACACACACAAATGAGGAGTATGAGATGCAGGTTAACTCCCTACCACTGTACAAACAAAGATGCCTGTTGCACTGGAGTGGAATTTTTTTTCTTCTTCTATTACGTACACAGGAGGTTGCCTTGAGCAAGGTCATGCAGTGTGTCCCAAGAGTGCTGTTTCTGAACTCTCTGAAACAGGGGAAGTGAAGGTCATAAGAAAGACCTGAAAAGAATAGTGTATGCTTCCTTTTGAGTGGACTTTATGAGGACTTTAGGAGGCACTTGTTTGATTCCGTGACACTCATTAGTGCAATAGTGATGGAACAGATACTGCTCACTTTTTCATCCCCATACATATTTTTCACATTCATTTTTTTCTGGCTTCAGATGTTCTACGGCTGGAACCAAACCAGCCATCACTGAGATCAATTACAACATTACAGAATTTAAGTCTAAGCTAAAAAAAGTATTTGAAAATTAGACAAAAATACAAAGACACGTTCCACGAAGAATTGTCAATCAATTAATTAAACCAATAACACTTTTACGTTATATACGATTATTACATACTATTAATCGATTATACAATATAAGTAATTGATGAAACAGTGTATTATTATAATGTAATATACTATTTAATCAATTACTTATATTCTATAATAGACTTATGTTATTATGGATTATACAGTGTCTGTAACTACTAAAAATTAACTAAAAGTTGAGCTCTGGTGTAGTATTATCTGTGTTTTATGTCAGTTAACCAGATCAGTAATTATTGCTAAAGATGGACACCTGGTATTATAAGCGAGAATGCAGCAGGTTTCAGTTAAAGAGTTACCAATTGTTGAATTGTTTTGTTTGTTTTTGCAGACTCATCTTCAGTCCCAGCGTGCTTTGCTCATCCAGGGGACAGAGTCTCTAAATAATGCGTCAAAGAGTATTGAGCGAAGTCAAAGGATTGCAGCAGAGACCGACCAGATTGGCACAGACATCATTGAAGAGCTTGGGGAACAGAGAGACCAACTGGACCGCACAAGAGACAGAGTAAGCAAGAGATATCAAGGCCATTCCCCATTATTGTAACTGTTGAACAAGTAGATAATACACAAATGAAATGTCTAGAATGAATTCACTTCTTCTTTCTTTCTCTCCTCTTACCACCTCATTTCTCTTCTATTACTCCCTCATCAGTTGGTTCACACTGGAGAAAACCTGAGCCGCAGCAGGAAAATCCTGCGTGCAATGTCCAGGCGGTGAGAATTTCACACATTTTACGTCACTAGAATTATTTCCAAATCCCCTTTTGAGAATATGCTCAATCAAGATTCTTCATTTCAGACTGGTGACGAACAAACTGCTACTATCAGTCATTATCATCATGGAGCTGGCCATCTTGGGGGCGGTGGTCTACCTGAAGTTCTTTCGCAAGTAGGAAATGAGACACACAACACTGTATAAGACTCCACCACTCCCTTTTCTCCTTCCTGATGGTGTCACTGGTGTCTGGCCCCGTGACAATGTACTGGATGCTTTTCTGACTGTGAGTCTCACATGGACACGTATAAGTGGTTATTTTAAGTGCTAAACTGTATTAGCAGTGCTCTCAGGGTGAAAAGAAGATGGTGACCATGGTGCAATCAGACTGCTGGAGGATCAGGACGTGTATAAAGAGGAGAGATGGCATTACTCCCTCCTTAGCTGTCTTAATCAAGGTGCCACAGTTATCTAGCAGATGTATGGACAGATGGATGGTGTAAATGAAGCAACCAGTTAAAAAAGAGTGGAAAAAGAATATATGTCTATGCAATCTATCTGCATTTTATACATATCAACCACTTAAATAGTTAATTAAAAAAATATATATAATTCTGTCATCATTTAATCATGCTCATGTCATTCCAAACCTCATTTTTGTGGGGTGAACGACACCAGGGTGAGAAACTTATGAAAGTTTTATTTTTGACTATCCCTCTTACTAGTTCTGACCTTTTCTCACTAAGTGATCAGAATTACATTGTGTACAAGTGAGCCTTAACATGGCATTAAAGCTAACAGCTCTTAGGGGTTGGTTCTTGAAACGGGTGTGTTTTCCTTTAGTTTTTTCTCAAAACAAAGCTGACTGTATTCTAGGCCGAAAGAATGACAGCTATAAACATGCACGTCACTTGCTTCATACGCCTTGGTTGGTGGAGAAAGGGGTGTGTTTAGCCTGTCAGATATGGGGGCAGAGATTACTGTAAACATGACAGAGAATAAGTGACACAAACACCTGTTATAGTGAAAATACCAATGTCCAGTGCTATCAGGTCACCTTGAAATACTGACATTTTGCCAGCTGACTGTTGGTATATCTTGTTGTTTTAGGACAAAACAGCAATGTCATTGGAGACCAATCATTCACAATCATGTTTGTGAATGATTTGAGGTGTGAGTAGGTGATTGATTCAATTTCTTACATATTTTATAATCCCCATTACATTCTGCAGTCAATCTCGTTGATGAGATTAATCCCATATTTAAATGTTCATGTTTTGTCATAAAATGACAAAATTGGTTTATTAAAAAAATGCAAACATGAAAAGTCGGGTGTGATTATAAGGTGTGTGTATGTTCCAAATGCTTTTAATGTAAATGTAAATAAAAGTTAGATTAACGCTTGATTGCTCAGCCTAACTGATTCAAAACTGCTGATCATATTTGCCATTATTCATCATCCATCTAAAAACATAACATAACTGTTTATTCTAATCGTTAGAGGGGAGGTTTCCAGGAAAGGGTTTATATTAAGACAGGAGTAGGCCTTAATCTATAATAGTTAATCGTTAATCTGAAGCACAGATTAAAATAAACAAGATTAATTTAAAACCAACTGTGCTAATCTGATTTAGCATGAGGTTGCCTATGAAAAGCTTAAAATTGCATGGAATTTAGATGCAAATCCAATGAAAAGAAATAGCATTCAAATGCAACCAAAAATAACTTTACTAAATGAGAAAATTCTTTTTAAGCTTGCAAAATAAACTGCACACATTTGTGGAAATGCATGTAAATCTGTTTGTAATGAAGTGTGTGTGTGTGTGTGTGTGTGTGTGTGTGTGTGTGTGTGTGTGTGTGTGTGTGTGTGTGTGTGTGTGTGTGTGTGTGTGTGTGTGTGTGTGTGTGTGTGTGTGTGTGTGTGTGTGTGTGTGTGTGGACTGGTAATCCCTACGGTATGGGGACAAAATGTCCCCACAAAGATGGCAATATCCAAATTTTTGTCCTTGTGGGGACATTTTTTGGTCCCCATGAGGAAAACATCTTATAAATCACACTAAGTGATGTTTTTTGAAAAAGTAAAACTGCAGCATGTCTCCTGTGATGGGTAGGTTTAGGGGCAGGGGCAGTGTAGGGGATAGAAAATATAGTTTGTACAGTATAAAATGCATTAGCCTATGGAATGTCCCCACAAAACATGGAAACACAACATGTGTGTGTGTGTGTGTGTGTGTGTATACAGTTACAGAAAAACAGAATTGTTGACATGTTTGCAGATTTATTAAAAAAGAAAAACTGAAATATCACATGGTTCTCAGTATTCAGACCCTTTGCTCAGTATTTAGTATAAGCACCCTTTTGATCTAATACAGCCATGAGTCTTTTTGGGTAAAACATGACAGCATGATGCTGCCACCACGCTGCACTGTTGGGACTGTATTGGAAAGGTGATTAGCAGTGCCTGGTTTTCTCCACACATACCGCTTAGAATTAAGGCCAAAAAGTTCTATCTTCTAGATAATCTTATTTCTAAACATCTTGGAGTCCTTCATGTGTTTTTTAGCAAACTCCATGCAGGCTTTCATGTGTCTTGCACTGAGGAGAGGCTTCCGTCAGGACTCTCTGCCATAAAGCCCCGACTGGTGGAGGGCTGCAGTGATGGTTGACTTAAATGATTTTAGCAAATGGCTGCAATATAGTATTAGCATCAGTTTTAGGATGTATTTGAGTTCAATTGTGAATTGTAGATCTGTACCTGTGTTGTGGATCTCCTCTGTTACGTAGATGCCCTCTCTATAGGTCAGTCCTCCATTAACAGGAGTTCCAGTGGCGGGAGCCAGGGATGGGTCAAATGCATCAATGTCAAAGCTCAGGTGGATCGGCCTTTGTTTCCTGATATAAAAACAAGTGATAAATTACATAGGTTGTCTCGTCTGATTGTGAGGTAGCATACACTGATTCAACTGAGATAAAGTGCCACGTTGTATTTAAAGGTGACACAAGTCAGGTTAAATAAAGCAGCATGTGATCTTGTATGACATTGGTTTTAGCAAACTCCATGCAGGCTTTTATGTGTCTTGCACTGAGGAGAGGCTTCCGTCGGGCCACTCTGCCATAAAGCCCTGATTGGTGGAGGGCTGCAGTGATGGTTGACTTAAATTATTTGAGCAAATGGTTGCAATATAACAAAGAGTGGAAAATTTAAGGGGGGTTGAATACTTTCCATACCCTGTGTGTGTGTGTGTGTGTGTGTGTGTGTGTGTGTGTGTGTGTATACTGATATGTGGCCCTGTTTACACCTGGTATTACAGTTTTTCTGAATTGCTAAAACACATTTCTTGAAACTATCACCCATCAACTTCAACCATCAACTTTCTCAAAACCTTAAACACAAAAGCAAATCTTCAAACTACATTCAGAGAAACTGACTCTTCTGGCATAATCAAAACCATGTTATCTACTCAAAATCAAACAATGCTTTCAGATTATACACACAGCGAGTCAATATTATAAACACTTCCGATCATTCATTAGACACTGCATCAAACAATGGAGAACACAGAATCCAGGGCATGCATGTAGTTACAGAAAAAAAGTATATTATAACAAAGTAAACAAATTTTGCAATACATAAAAAAGAAAAAGTATTAATCACAACAATAAGGTGAATAAATTGTGTACTGTACGCACTGCAAGTATAGTATTGAATATTGTATAGTAGACCTATTGACTTTCTGTATCTTTAGCACGTGCATGCATACTGTGAATACAGTAACCCAACAGCAAAAGCCAAAAAACGTCAAATAAAACTCTAAAACTCTAAAAAGTATGTTACACTCCAAAGGGTTTGTGCAACTGCTAAATCAATTCACAGTCATGTTTTTGAGTGATTTGAGGTGTGAGCAGGTGATTCACCTTTTACTTGTTGTTTATAATCCTCATTACATTCCGTAGTCATACACAGATGTTATTGTGTTGATGAGATTAATCCTATATTGAAATACTATAAAATAAAACATAAAATGACAAAACATGAAAAGTCAGGTGTGATTATAAGGTGTGTGTATGTTCCAAATACTTTCTGTTTTACAGTTTTTCACAATTGCTAAGACATTTCTTGAAACCTTTACCCATTTCCCCACAACATTAAACACGAATCCAAATGTTCAAACTAAACTCCAAACTAAAGAAAACCCTTGACTCTTCTGGCAAAGTCAAACAATTGCTTCAAAACCATTTCACCTGTACTCAAAAGCAAACAGTGCTTTCGGATCATACACACGAGTCAAACATATAAGGACTACAGATCATTCATTAGACACTACATCAAAAAATGGAGAACAAAGCATCCAGAATGTTACAGAAAAATATATATTGTATACAGTGACAGTATAACATTTTTGCAATTACATAAAAAGGTATAATTGCAACTGTGTAAGGTGAATATATTGTATACTGTATGTACTGCATTTATAGTATTGTACTGAATATTGAATAGCAGGCTACCGAATGTCTTTATATTCAGCACTTGCATACTGTAAAACTGCAGTCCAACTGCAAAAGCCAAAAAGGTCAAATAAAACTCTAAATGGAATACTGTTAGTTGAGCAACTGCAAAATGAAGGTCAATGAGAGACTGATTCTGCTTCAGCACCATGTCTTCATGCTGGCTCTGGCCTGAGGACTATGTCCACCTCTCAGGCAATGTCATCTCTTTCCAGGCAAAGGGAAAACACTGTGGTGTGCCAGATCCAGCCTTGACAACACACCTTGCTCTTTCTCATCCTCCTTGTTCACCCCCACGTACTCTTCCTCTCCCTTATATTGTTTCCATCCATTGTTGATATCATTTACATGTATGCATTTGGCAGACGCTTTTATCCAAAGTGACTGAAATTGCATTCAAGGTATATGTTTTACAATTTTGTTAGTTTTTGCTTTCCCTGGGAATCGAACCCATGATTTTGGCATTGCTAGCGCCACGCTGCATTGTTTTAGCTACAGGAAAGCTTTCAGTGCAACATTTTGAGTCAATTTTGGCACTCTGAGCTGACTTGTATTGGTTTGGTCACATCATTAGAAATAAGTGTGAACAATGACAACTGTGTTGTAGTTGTGTTTAACTTTTGCCAACCTGTGTTTAGTGTTTTAAAACATAAATGCATCAGTGTGAAATGTGTTTAATTTTGCAAAAAAAGAAAAGTGGATGAGATTTGCAAACGGTGTCTTAACTACCGTTAATATTTTACAGAAAGAGTGATTTATTTGAAAAATTGGTTTAGGCTATTGAGAATATGGTTCAGAGAATGGGATTTAGTGTTTTAGCAATTCAGATATATTCAAATATTATTTTATGCTTAAGAAGAGTCTCTCATTTAAATGTAGTTGACCGGTCATCAGGAGTTTCAAACCACTCAATGAATCAAGGACAAGTCACAGTCTGTCTCCAGTACATTAGTTTATTACAACAAAACATTTTTAACGAAAAAGAGAAATACAGTGAGAAATGCTCCCTTCGTAAGATAAGATATTGGTACTGGTGGTGAATTCAGTTATGAAAAGTTGAACGAAATGCATTCATAAATGATTTTTCAAAGGGTTTAATTAAATACATAAGAAAATTACTAAAATAACTTATTTCAAATCCACTATTTTAAAAAAAGATCAATCAGTCTCAACCTAACCAAACCTGTAGGATTAGATTAGCCATTAAAAGCAGTCCTACGATACAAAAGAAACAAACAAACAAACAAACATAGAAATACAACAGAAACCAGTTATGGTCCAAAAGTGCAAACATGTTTCAAATGAAAGTAAAATCAATCAGTCCACCACAGTAAGGAGTCACCTCAACCTCCAAAAATGTTAAGCACATTTTCTTTTATGTCACTTTTTCCTGCAGCAAATCCCAGAGAGCGATCAGGGGTTACCCACTACTCCCATGACAACTGACAAACATTAAAACATTTAATTTTCAGACGGATTAGCCCTCAAATACAGAGAATCCAGATCTCAGCTGTCTTCTTTTTTTGTTGTTGCCAAAATTAATGGCAGGTATAGAATAAATCTCACCCATGCACTTAAAGCAGCACTTTACCAGTGAGGTAATATTTTTTTCTGACCAAGACTACAGTAACATTCAATTTAAATCTTCAGTCTGGTGCTCAGTCTCTGCAAATCCTTCAGTGTTGTTCTATTAGACTTTGGAATGCAAAGTGGTTTGTTTGTCAAAGTCTTTGATTAGCTGGTGCTTTACATCCTCAGCTCAGTGTCCTCTTTTGATTCTGGAATCTTCGGGAAGGCAACATGTGCACCTTCACGTGTTTGACCGAGAGCAGATGCGATGACATCAACGGCTAGGCTGGTTGTGGCCTCCACAGCCTCAGGCGTGGCTCCTAATGTTGGGTTCACTTCAACCACATCCATCACAGAGAGTAAACCTGTGTAGTCCGGAAAAGGTAGTATTAGCATCTGTTTTAGGATGAATTTGAGTTAAATTGTGAATTGTAGATCTGTACCTGTGTTGTGGATCTCCTCTGTTACGTAGATGCCCTCTCTATAGGTCAGTCCTCCATTAACAGGAGTTCCAGTGGCGGGAGCCAGGGATGGGTCAAATGCATCAATGTCAAAGCTCAGGTGGATCGGCCTTTGTTTCCTGATATAAAAACAAGTGATAAATTACATAGGTTGTCTCGTCTGATTGTGAGGTAGCATACACTGATTCAACTGAGATAAAGTGCCACGTTGTATTTAAAGGTGACACAAGTCAGGTTAAATAAAGCAGCATGTGATCTTGTATAACATTGGTTCACCCAGAAAACTATTCAGCCCCCACGGGAGGACAACATGGAGCAACATGCAATCTGCTGCTGGCTGTTTGCAGAAGCACCACTACTAGTTAAACAAGTGTGTATGTTTTTTGCAATAACACTATACCTTGCCAAGAGGTGATCCAACGTGACCTCCATTACTCTCTGAATGCCCATTCTGTCAATATCCCGCATGGAGAAGTACTGAATTCCCAGGGTCTTCAGGATTATACTGAGATGAATAAAAATCGAATTAGTAACAAGTATTAATACGGTTTTAAATTGTGTATATTCATGTGTATACTCTCAGTTAAAAGTTTTGGGTCAGTTGTTGTTTTGTTTTTTAATAAAGGATGTAGGATGCATTTAATAGTAAAAGTAACAGTAAAGACTTAAAAAATTATTAATTAGCACGACCGCTTTCAAAATGGATAATAAGAAAATGTTTCTTGAGCACCAAATCAGCATATTACAATGATTTCTAAAGGATCATGTGACACTGAAGACTGGAGTATTGATACTGAAAATTCAGTTTTGCCATCACAGGAATAAATGATATATTAAAATAGAAAACAAAAATTATTTTAAAGTGTAATAATATTTAACAATATTACTGTTTATACTGTATTTTTGATCAAATAAATGCAGGATTGTTGAGCATAAGATACTTATTTCAACTACATAGTTTGTACGAAAACTCATGTTGGCTTTATTGTATACCTTTCTGTTTTGTGCCCTGTTGACAGTTACATGTAACGTCAGTCATATAAATAGCCTATGGAATGATAATTGGGGATTAGGCTTTGGAACAGGCTACAGGTGGCAAATCCTGGATGTCATTTTGGGACAGAACATAGTGTGCTTACTGCTCGCCTGGATCCACATCTCTGAGCCCGATGTAGACCAGATCTCTGGCAGACAGGAAAGGCTTCATCCAGGAAAATCCAGGAACTTCTGGCATCTGCAATTTACAAAGCAGAATATAATGGCTTTAAGTTTAATTGTTCTAAAGGACAAAGCTTATTAGATATTTTCTGGAGACAAATGACTTGCAATTGTAATTGGAAAAGTCTTATTTGAGATACATGAATTAAAGTCATGACAGAGATTAAACGATATCCACATTTGTTTTGTGCATTAATGCTAATTACCTTGTTCTGCAGGTCCTTAAGTAAGAACGCTACAGACTGGCCGTGGAGGTTTCCAGAAGGTGAAGTCAGAGGCGTGTTAATATCCGCATGAGCATCCACCCAAATCAGACACAGGTCAGGGCACTGCTGAGCGTGGCCTTCCACGGATCCAATTGCTAGGCTGTGGGAATGAAAGCATCGCAAATGTTATCAACAAACGCAGCCATGCTTTGTTGAATTTGTTCTATTAAAAGGCCAAAATCAGCACAGTATGAGATTACACTGAATAATTTTGTTTACTTTTTATTTATCAGACGGTTTTGATCGGAAAATGTGGGAATCAGCTAGGTGGAAATGCAAACAGTTTCTCACAACAAAAATAAAAACCTTGACCTTTTAGAAGTAAAGTGATAAAACTGGCTTAGCCACAACATTACTTCATGCATGAGCCAAAAAGACAAAAATGGAAAGACTTGTGGAATAGGTAACTAAATATAAACTCTGAAATTTTCCATTGGCAATGACCCATAACTATATACCAAGATTAAAGGCTTTGTAGGTTTAACAAACAATAAAGACCATCATACATGAATCAGATTTTTAGATTAGTCTATACCAAATAAATGGGAAACATACACAGTAAAATTGTGTGTACCTGTGGTCTCCCCCCAGCATGATGCAGGTATGTCCTGCCCCCACTGCACCGCTCACAGCTCCCGACAGCAGCTGATTGGCACGCCCCACTGTGCGTGGGAACGGCACGTGCATAAAGTGCTCATCTTTTTCCAGATGCTTGAAGGTCAGGTCTCCAAAATCATGCACAGGGTAGTCTACAACAAGACAGGACATATAAATAAACTGACATGTCACTTGACAATTACAGTTGAAATTGGCATTAGCCAGACATTCCGCTTCTTTCCCACACATTTGATTGACAGGTCAAAGCTGTAGGTGACAGTTTTGTCACTCAATCGCAGAAAGAATCTACCCAAGCCATGTAGTGGGCAGATAGGATTGTAGGTTGAGACTCCTATTAGAGGACACAAGTGAAGGTCTAAACAGCTGATGGGGCCCAGCATGACAGAACTAGACCAGCCTCAGTGACAGTGTTGAATTACTCATCAGATTTTAAAGCAACCTATGATAGACGTGTGTACCATCCAGTGGCCTCTTAACAGGAATAGACGTGAACACTGGACCCAGTTAAGGTTTTAAAAATATTTAAAATACTACATGCGTTTTCTTCTGTTGGCCTTGACAGAAGCAAAGGGGTTTGGTCGCCATAAGCAAAGACAGATATCAAGTTCAGTTCTTAACTGTATTTTAAAAACTTCAGGTTCACGTGTAGTTCTTGCTTGAGGTTTTGTGTTTCTATAAGCACCGAGCATGTAGCATCAATCAAATTACACCTCTCGTGTAATTCGTTAAACATCTTGCCATATGCATATGACATACACAACCAACAGTTACTAACTGGAGCAAGCATCTATATTTGTTGCATTGGATAAGCACTGATATAGTTTAGTCAAGAATGCTTGCCATATAGGGTGTATGGTTATTTCCACAGCTCCAAACACCTGATGCCAAGCTCTGTAAAAGTGATGCAACAAATCAACATTGCATCAGCAGGTTATAAATATATTTTATGTTAATTGAATAATATTCATGGATAAATAAAGTTATGCTTAATGATTCAAAAAATATTTTTTTTTAATAACAAAAAAAAAATGGAAACCTATAACGTCCAACAAAAATACAAAAAATATATACAGCGATAATAAGGGAAAACCTCCACAGCTAAGGTGAAACGGGGTCTTCGAATCTGTCATATATATGCCATTTGTTCATAACCGCCGACGGAAAAAATGTCAGGCTTAAGATAGCAGGAACTATCATATTACATGGAGAACATGTAGTTACGTAAAGCGGCCCTGAGCTCGGCACGATGTTTATGTGATTAACAGCTGACTGACTGACTGACTGAAGGCGAGACTCATGAAGTGACTTGCACATTCCAATGAGCAACTTTGGAATCTCATGACTCAGATAAAGCAATTGACTGTAATAAGGAATTACACGTTCTCCATCATTTAATTATTATTATTAGTAGTATCCATATGCCAAAAGTAATACTTGGGTAGGCAAGCAAACAAATAGGTAGCAAGTCGATACTAAAGTTTAAAAGATGAAACGACACTACTCTCTCCCTGCTCTTAAATGCTAGCCTTTAACATTTACTTTTAAAATACTATTGGTTTTTGTTTAGGTATTGAACAATTTAGAAACAGTGAACAGTGAACTTTTTTTTCCTTTCCACCTCATTCTTTCCAGACAGAGAGAAACAATGAATGCGACGTTCGTTGTTTATTTAGTTTATATGGAATAATTAATTATGGAAACTTGTAATTAAAAACCTCGAATGTTCCCTTGTAATCTGAAGCCAACTGCCCCAGAGTTTTTTGGTAGAGTTCTGACTGGAACCGAGTTCACATTTTACTGGCAGGCAATGGTTAATCCACGACAGAAATCCCATGACCTCATCAGGTTCATTTCTGAGTAACTTACCCAAGGGAAAGAGCTAAAATAACTCCACACTCAACATTCAGCTCCACATCATTGATGCATGACTGCAGCTTGCGTCAGCTCATCTCCAACTATCCTCACGTCAAACCGAATAGCACAAAGACCGATAAAGCCATTAAACTAACTTACTAACGTTATATAAAAGCGCTCTCCAACCCTTGCTGCGGTGTCGCCTACAAGCACGTACTCTTTTCGTTGTGCCACTTCTCATGGCTGTCCTTTTGTGAATGCAAAAACGCCTTTTGTGTGGAAAAGTAGTCTCTGTTAAATGAATATATGTAAATGTATGATCCCTACTGAGCCACCCCAAGGCTTTTGTTTATGACATAATACCCTATTGTTATGTGATGTGGCACAGGTTGTCTCAGGGCATCTCTGAATGCGTGGTGAACTGCAGTGACGCACATACTTACTGTAAATCTATACCCCTCCCTCCCTCGTTCTCTGCGGCCAGGCAACATTAAAAACTCCCCAAAACTCTTTTATTTAAAGTTTGAAGCATTAAACACATGCAAAGTGAACTATTGCTACGAACAGATGCTTCATTGTAAATTAATTCACTGTTTTAGTTGGATGATGTAACAGCTAATCCAGTGCCAGCAGTGAGCTCGCGAACAAGTCATTTAAAGAGATAGTTCACCCCAAAAAGACATTTACTCCCAGCTAAAATTGAATACTCAAATTCACACATACATGTGTATGTGTATATGTGTGTTCATTCAAATTTCAAACGAAGTTGATGACTTTATTTGAGAAGACATTTGACAACCGTTACATTCACTTTTATTGTACGGGGGAAAAAATGATGCAATAAAGTGAATGGTTACTAAAGCTGTCAGTCCATAACATCCTTTGGAGATTCCGGGGTACATCATTTATTTATGACAAACAAATATAAATATAAATATATATATATATATATATATATATATATATATATATATATATATATATATATATATATATATATATATATATATATATATATATATATATATATATATATAAAAGATAGTTCACCCCCAAATCTCATCAACCAGACACCAGAAAGAAAACAAATATGTACATACCAAGATTCGAAAGTCTCTCCACCAAACCCGCATCCCGGATGGCTTTGGGTCCATGCTCCACCCCTCTCCTTTTCTAAGTCAGATTCGTAAAAATGCTGTCACGTCACTTTGTTGTACATCGGTGATTTTATCAGAGTTCTTCTCGAATCAATATATTAATTATATATTACCTGTCCTTTGGAAAACGGAGCTCCCAAAATGGCAACAGAATGCGATCGGTTCTGCTGGCAGGAACTCAACGTGGATCTCAATAATCTGGACAGTGGTCTTCTCAATGCCATGCTGACTCAAACGTTATAAAATTAAATACAAAAACGCAACGGAAGGTTTGTCTCAGGCAAATAGTTTGTCGACCGGTGTGCTTTCTAATCCTCTAACTCGAAACTGGCACGACGTTCTTCTTTAAATCTTTCTCTTAATTCATATTTATGAGTTGGTAAATAGCGGAAGGTGAAGCCCAAGCTTTAGCGTGAAATCTCAAGACCGCCCCCCCAAAATCTAACAGTCCTCCAGCATCCAATTGTTTGTTATACAGCTTTATACATCCGCTCGCCGCTGCGCGAACCACGTTTTTCTATTCATAGAGCCGGCCAGCCTGCGTCACACCCGACGACACACCTTTCTCCCAGCCAATCAGAAGCCCCGCCAGTGTGGGTTTGTTTTGATGGGCGTGGCTTGGACAAATGAGTGGCGTGAGAGATGGGGTGCCTTTTTTGTGGCGTTGGAAATTTCCATCGCTGCACGATCGACTGCATATGTTTTTTTTTGCTTGCCTACTGTCTCGTCAACAAATTCCCATCTTGCTTATTGAAAAACAGATCCAGTGTCCATAGCATGGCTGCATGACTGATGATTTATGTTCTATAGAAAAGTCTGGAATACCCATGATGGGGGTACCAAGCTGTTGACAACATAAGATGTTCTTTGGCCTATTTTCAGTGTTTACATCCACCATCAAGGCTGATTCAAACACATAACCATATCTTGGTAATTTAGATGGATGATTTATTATTTGGTTAGTGTAGTTGTTAGCTCATTAATGTACTCACTGATACTGTAATATTATAAATAGAGATCAGTGGATTTGGTCCATATTCTTTGCACTTTGGCTCCATCTGGTGTTTTTTTTATAGATATGTTGTAGACACGTCTCTACTGCTATTAATCATAAGACAGATTTCCATTATATTTAATGCCATGTTGAATTTTTTCTGTGTTTATGTCAGAATCGTAATGCATTATTTGGAAGATATTGTTGATTTGAAAATAGTTCACTATGTCTGCATAAAAGAAAGTCCGCTGAACGTTTGGTGGCACTGTAGCATTGACGTGATGTTGCGCACTGTATGTCAAAGTAGTTCCGGGAGATTGTTCTCGTTGGGCGGAATGTTATTAGTTTTTTCCTATGCACAAAAAGGCGTCTTCCTCTAGGGGGCGCTTGTAGGCTCAAAAAGGATCCCATAATGGTTTTGTCCTATTGAGCACATTATTAACCTAAAAAACTGCATTCAAATAAATGCATTAATTTCAACGATTTATATCTTACATATAAATAAACATCCGCATAATCTATCTCGAAAAAGTGAATAAAAACCGTGGCCTTAATCAAGGATCCTGACTTGCGCTGAGAAAGGTATCAAGGCCGTCATCGTGCTATTTCAGTAGCCTTCTTTGGCAATGATTTACACCCGAATAATCACACTTACTACCTTTAACAACCATTAAATTGAGAATTCTCGGTGGGAACTGAAAACACGAGAATAATAATTATAACCCACCCTATCAGATCACTATAAGCCCCGCCCATCTGTAACACAAGTTCATGCTAAACTGCCATTCCTGTCGATGACGATATTTCTTTGGGTTTTCTATGGATGCTCGTTATTATCAGAGGAACGCATGACCAAATCAAAAGAGAAACATTGTTTTATTGAACGTGGGGTTGTGTATCCATTCCTGTGGCGGGTAGGAGGTCACATTATTTTTAGCGGAGTTGATACCAAAGCCGAATTTGGTGAGTCTTATTCAATAATATAGTAAAGAGCAAAAAAATAAATAAAAAATATATATATTTTCCAGCTGGTGTTCTGACCGGCCTCCTAGTATAATTAGAATATAATGGACTGTAGTAATTTTATTTTGCTTTCAAAATAAACGTGGATGCAGTGGGTGTTGATGCAAACATTGTATTTCCTCCGCACAATATCTTGGGTAAAAATATAGCAATCTGGCACTGCTATGATGCTGGACAGTTTGCATAGATCCTATGTTTACTGAATGTCCTGTTTATATATATATATATATATATATATATATATATATATATATATATATATATATATAGTGAAATCACAGTTATATGACTTTGTTTGGCTAAACACTTAAACATTTCTCTGACAGATCAGTGTGTCAGCAGAGATGTCATTCCCTCCTCACCTGAACCAGATAGCCCAGTTACCCCCTGGTATTTCCCCCACACAGTTTGCCGGGTTTCCCACCACTGTCCCTACAGGTACGTCATGGAGATGAGAGGGATGTATATTCATATAGACATATGGAGTACTGTTGACGTTCTTAATCTTCAATTTAATTAATTTATCTTTTCCTCAGCAAATCAAATAATCCCAATGCCTGTAGGAATGATGACTCCCTCTCCAGCGGTATGTACCAAGACTGCTGAAATGTTTGTTTTGGTTTCCTGGGAAGGAGAATTTAGTCTAAATATCTTATTTCGAATAGTAACCCTGTTACCACGATGAGAGAACATGTAGGTGTTAACTTTCTTATATTCTGTTATATTGTGCTGTACATGTGTAATGTCCTGTTTTTTTTATGTAAGAAATTTTGTATACCCTAATGACTAATTTACATATTCATTTTCCCCCCTCTTCTTTCTTGTTTTACTTCTGGACTTCTGTTATTTTTTTCATTTATTATTTGTCTTTGGTTATTATATTTCTTTTTTTAACAATGTTAATGATATGAAACAAACCATGCAGATGATGGTGAGGGGGTGGGGGGCAATGGTAAAATCTGAACTTCATTTCATTAACATTATTTATTTGTATTTTTATTACTTACTTTTCTTGTTAATTGTTATGTATGGAATGTACTGTTATTTCTAGTGCATTTACATATTTCACACTTGAATGCATAGGAGAGGGGAGGGGGATTTGGATGTTATCTTATAGGCTATGCAGTTCACAGGTTCTAATTTCAGAGAGACCATCTCATGGTGCAGTATGCTTACATTTTCAAATAATAAACAACAAACCTGGTTTCAAATTCAGATGCACGGATCTGTGAGCCAGGTATAGTCTATTAAATGCTGTGAATTAATCACTACTAATTGTTCCTAAAATGTATCACAGGTTTTGGTTCAAACTGCAATGCCAGTGGTTCAGAAGGTGCCCAAGGAGACCATTGCCACCCGTAACAAGGACTCAGAGGAAGGTACGGCAACCAGCACAGGGCCGACCACCACAGTGTTTGTGGGAAACATCTCAGAAAAGGCCTCAGATATGTTGGTGCGGCAGTTGTTGGCAGTAAGTGTGGGGACTTTATTCACCAATTTTGTCTGCACATTACATATTTTAGACACCTTTAAATGGTAAATTCTCCCAAAAATGAAGATTCTATCGTCATTTAGTCACCCTAATGCCGTTCTAAGCCCATGAGACTTTTGAAACACGAATGAAGATTTTGTTTATTGAAATCTGATGCTTGTATTCAACCAATGGAAGTCCATTCACCCTAAACTTTGATGCTTCAAAAGTTCATAAGACTAAGTAATCCATAAGAAACAAGCAGTTTAATCCAAGTCTCCTGAACAGATTTAATGTACACTTTTATTCATATAAAAACATTGATCAGTCAGTTAACATATTATAGAACACATAAAATATGCTGAGCGGAAGCTCAAATGTACTTGCTTGATGCACGAGCAAGCAAGTACAGCCGAGCTTTACAGTATTTGATGAGCTCTATGTATAGTATTTGCATTGATCAAAAATATCTTCATTTGTGTTTCGAAGATGAATGAAGAATTTATGGGTTTGAGAAGACAAGGGAAGGTAAATCATGACAAAAAGTTCAAATTTGGATGAATTATCCCTTTAAGTTGATTTCCATCCATTTCTTGACCTGATGTTCTTGGGAATGTCTGTGTTTTGTAGGACTTAGCTCAGGATGTTTTCATAGTCAGCAACATATTTTTTTATTCTCTTCTGCAGAAATGTGGTTTGGTCCTCAGCTGGAAAAGAGTTCAGGGGGCTTCTGGAAAACTGCAAGGTATAAAGTAACCCTAATAATCCTCAGTGCATCACCTGTCAGTAGTTTGTAGTCCAAAATTATCAACAAACATCTTATTTGTGAGCTCTAACCATGCTAATTTTATAGACTTGGTTATTTTCAAATTTATTTTGACTGCTTTTAAATAATTTTTCGGAAGATTCCCTCGCCGCAATTATTTTTTTATAATTGTAATCAATCAATCAAATTTATTTATATAGCGCTTTTACAATGACGATTGTTTCAAAGCAGCTTCACAGTGTTAAACAGGACAACATTGCAACAAATTTTGATTTGGCTAGTTTAATTTGGATAGTTTATAGAATTATATATGACCAAATTAATAAATTCTATTTGTATATTTAGTTGAGTAACTTGGATCATAATTTGAGTGTCCCCAACTGAGCAAGCCAAGCCAAAGGCGACAGTGGCAACCAAAACTCCATCAGGGCATGATGGAGAAAAATAAACCTTGGGAGAAACCAGACTCAGTCGGGTGCCAGTTCTCCTCTGGCCTATTATTAACAGTGTATAATTATTACTCTGGCAACCTTGCAGGTCATAAATCATATTAGATAGGAATATTCAAATTTTGGGTATGACGCCTTGCGACGGGTTCATTTAGGATGGCGCGTAGATTACACAAGAATATGAATACTTGAAAGATCGGAGTTATTGCGCTGGAGGCGGGTTAATTGAGGATGGCGTTCGGTGAGGCAAATTCAGAGGAGACACTAATGGACACGGTCTCAGCAGACACTCCAAGATGAGCTGGTCATGTCCAGATGCAGGTCCACCATCCGATCCGGACACGGCCTGGATCCGGCCGACTGCAGTAAACCTCGGGATAAACAGAGAGACTAACATTAGTGTGGATGCCACTCTTTTTATGATGTAACGAGTACATCAGGTGTTATGGGAAGTGTTCCGGTTCCGGCTGACCTAGTTAATGCAGCCTAACAATCAGTCATTTGATTTGAATAAGAAAGTTAAAAATGTTCTATATGTATGCCATAGTAAAGAGATGTGTTTTTAGTCTAGATTTAAACTGACAGAGTGTGTCTGCTTCCCGAACAATGCTAGGAAGACTGTTCCAGAGTTTAGGTGCTAAATAGGAAAAGGATCGACCGCCTGCAGTTGATTTAGATATTCTAGGTATTTTCAACTGGCCAGAGTTTAGAGACCGCAATTGACGTGATGGAGTATAATGCGTTAAGAGCTCGCTTAAGTACTGGGAGCTAAACCATTTATTGCTTTATAAGTAATAAGCAAGATTTTAAAATGTATGCGATGTTTAATAGGAGCCAGTGCAGTGTTGACAGAACTGGACTAATATGATCGTACTTCCTGGTTCTAGTAAGAACTCGAGCTGCTGCGTTTTGGACCAGCTGGAGTTTATTTATTAGGCGAGCAGGGCAACCACCCAGTAGAGCATTACAATAATCTAGCCTTGAGCTCATGAACGCATGTACTAATTGTTCAGCATTTTGCATTGAAAGCATGTGACGTAATTTAGATATATTTTTAAGATGGTAGAATGCAGTTTTACAGATGCTAGAAACGTGGCTTTCAAGCGAAAGATTGGTATCAAAGAGCACACCCAGGTTCCTCACTGGCGTGGACTTGACAGAGCAGCCATCGAGGGTTAGACAGTATTCTAGGGCACTACTTGTGGAGCTTTTCTGTCCAATAATTAAAAATTCAGTTTTATCTGAATTAAGTTGCAGGAAATTACTATTCATCCAATTTTTAATATCAGCTATGCATTCCGTTAATCTTGTGAATTGGTAAGTTTCGTCAGGGTGTGAAGAAATATAGAGCTGAGTATCATCAGCATAACAATGAAAACTAACGCCATGCTTCCTAATGATATCTCCCAGTGGTAGCATATACAGGGTGAAAAGCAACGGTCCTAACACTGAGCCTTGCGGTACTCCATACTGAACTTGTGATCGGTGTGACATCTCTTCATTTACTGCTACAAACTGATAACGGTCAGATAAGTAAGATTTAAACCATGCCAATGCAGTTCCACTAATGCCAACATAATTTTCGAGTCTATTCAAAAGAATATTGTGATCGATAGTATCGAATGCAGCGCTAAGATCGAGTAACACTAATAGAGAGATACAACCACGATCAGATGATAAGAGTAAATCATTTGTAACTCTAATTAGAGCAGTCTCAGTACTATGATACGGTCTAAATCCTGACTGGAAATCCTCACATATACCATTTCTTTCTAAAAAGGAACATAATTGCGAAGACACTGCCTTTTCTAATATTTTTGATAGAAAGCGGTAGATTCGAGATTGGTCTGTAATTGACTAATTCTTTAGGATCAAGTTGCGGTTTTTAATAAGTGGTTTAATTACAGCCAACTTAAAAGTTTTTGGTACATATCCTAATGTCAAGGATGAATTAATAATATTAAGCAGAGGATCTATGACCTCTGGAAGCATCTCTTTTAATAGCCTAGTCGGTATAGGGTCAAGCATACATGTTGTTGATAATTGTAAACAGGGGCTTTCTTAGGCAAGTGTCCTCTACTCTTTTTTTCTATCCTAGAAAGCAGTTATAAGATCAATAATATGTTTAAAAAGCTTTAGCTATCTAAATTTGTGTTGTCTGTCTGACCCTATGTTGTGAACTTATTAAATGTTTACTTGCGTTTGTAGCTTTTGGTTTCTGTGAGTACAAAGAGCCAGAGTCCACACTGAGAGCTCTCCGATTGCTTCATGAGATGCAAATTGGTGATAAGAAGTTACTTGTAAAGGTGGATGCAAAAACTAAAGCTCAGCTGGAGACCTGGAAGGCCAGTCAGAGGAGACGAAACGGGGTAAGATGGCTTTCAGGACTAACTGCTAAATCGAACCACAATTTTTTAACCACAATTCAAAAGTTTGGGGTCAGTAAGGTTTTATTTTATTTTTTTGCAAAGAAATGTATATTTATATTTTGCAAGGACACATTTAATTGATCAGTGAAAATAATGACATTTATAATGTTACAAAGTATTTCAAATAAATGCTGTTTTCTAGTCATCAAAGACTGAAAAACTGTATCGCGTTTCCACAGAAATATGAAGCAGCTGTTCAACATTTGATAATGATAAGAAATGATTCTTAAGGACCAAATCAGCATATTAGAATGATTTCTGAGGATTTAAATTACATTTTAAAATGTATTAAAATAGAAAAGAGTTATTTTAAATTGTAATAATATTTCATGCAGCTTTGGTGAGAATAAGAAACTTACTGACCCCAAACAGTGGTGTA
The DNA here is from genome assembly GCA_023029165.1 of Gobiocypris rarus. NCBI lineage: Eukaryota > Metazoa > Chordata > Actinopteri > Cypriniformes > Gobionidae > Gobiocypris > Gobiocypris rarus. The sequence continues at coordinate 19,413,389 of CM040927.1, forward strand.
CTAAATTACTAATATTAAAGTTTAATATGAATGGTCCTTCCCTGGTTCGTTGAGATTTTGTGTATCCTGTCAGTCTACATTTTTTTAGAGAATTTCCCTAATTAGAGGAGTTTGTGGAAAGTGATAATTGTCAGATGTAACAGAAATACATATCCCCTATACAGGCTCCTCAGACTGAGGAAGAGCCTAAAGATGAAGAGGAGGAAGAGGTTCTGGATGAGGAGACGAAGCGACGTGATCAGATGGTGAAGGGTGCCATAGACAGTCTGATCCGGGAATACTCCAGCGAACTCTCAGCTTCCTCACAGGATGCTGAAGCCCATCAACGCAAGAAACGTAAAGAGAAGAAGGAGGTATTTTTGCTTTCACTATGTATATAACCATACTGACCTGGCAGGCCTGTCATAATGGCATCACTGAAATATTAGGACATTTTGCAGAAAGTTTTACTTAACATATTTTGGCATCATTTATTCACCCACATGTTGTTTCTAACCCAAACACTCACTTACTTTCAAAATAGTTATCATATGACTTAAATGCAAAACACTGATGTGTGTCCACAGTGTGTGTAAACAACTCATAGCGTGCTGTTTCATATTTCCCCCTACTCCTACATAAGAGTAGGGAAACCCCGCCCATGATTGTTGATGATCTGCCCTTTTAGCATAGACACACCCCTGAGTGAGAAGCACAGAGACATTTCTGTTTACTCGCTGTATTAGCTAGCTAGAGTATTACAATGTCTGCGCATTACAAATGTTCTGTTGTTGGATGTACCAATGAACATCCAACATCTGAACATCTGAAGCTTGTGTAAAAGATCCTCTTCTAGAAAGAGGGCCGGGAGCAGCAGCTCATTTGCATTTAAAGGAACACACACAAAAACGGCATGTTTTTGATCACACCCAAATAGGTGCAAATTTGACAAGCTATAATAAATGTTCTGGGGGGTATTTTGAGCTGAAACATCACAGACACATTCTGGGGACACCAGAGATTTTTTTATTACATCTTGTGAAAAGGGGCATAATATATCCCCTTTAAGTCATATGGACTGTGTTTATGATCATTTTAAGATGTTTATGGGTTTTTTAAGCTTGAAAGCTCCAGTCTCCTATTATAATTGTATGGAAAACATAAAATGGTAAATAATTAAAAAAAATCTAATTTTGTGTTACACAGATGAAAGAAAGTCATGTCTGTCTTGAACAACATGAGTGAATAAATGGTGACAGAATTTTCTTTTCTAACTTTAGTTTTTTTCTAGATGTATTTTGGACGGTCTGGAATACTAATTCAGATTATTGCTCTTAAAATTATTTTTTAAAAAGGTTGAATCTATCTGCTACTGCTAAGATGGACTAATAGATTTTACTATAATATCTTTCCCCAGGATGATATAAATGCCATGGAGCTGGAGGATGACAAGCGAGACCTGATTTCCAGAGAGATTAGCAAATTCAGAGACACACACAAGGTAACACACTCCTTTTCACCTCCTTTCTCTCTCTTCTCTTCTTAGCCTAGTCTGTGGACTGAAGACGGCCACATCTAGAGTACTCTAAACCCACTTTATTATAATTAAAAACTACACCAGAGTAAATTCACACAAATAAATCCTGCCCATTTTAGACAGCTGTTCTGGGCAATTTTCTAATCCAAGAAACATCATTATTGACATTTATTACAAATAATGCCACTTTCATTGTGTTTTTTCCCCATCTAGCAGCATCTAAGCGTAATATCTAACAAAACGGAGGCTTAAAAATTTGTTAGATGACAGCATTATAAGCTGTTCTCTAGAATGGTTATAGAAAAGATAGGGCAGAAGCCTCTTAGATTGTTCGCACTCAGAGAAACTGCAGATGGGCAGGACCAGTTCAGGCTAGTTTTACCACACAAAAAAGTGCATGAACGAACTGTAAACCTCCCTCTAAAGCTAATCTGTTCATTAAACCCCACCATTACGGTAGAGGTCATATGGTGACTAAAGCAAGATGAATCTCAGAGCTTTGGAAAAAGTTGCTGGAATAGAGGATGTAAGTATGAGCCTTCTTTTCTATTCTTCATATCTTGGGCGCCCCCTTCTCGAGGATTCACAAAGGCGCAACTGGCTCTGGGCTTTAGAAATGCTGCACTGAGGATGCTGTAGTGTTAAAATGACCCGCTGAAATGAAACACACTTTCATATCTTGACCTCAGGAGACAAACAGTAATCCTGAATGTGTATGTTCAGCGGAAGTTGTTCGATAAACCATATTTTTGGAAGATGTTGTGTGGGCAGAGCTTAGTAAACCTTTGTGAGTCCTCTGTTTAAAAGCGTGGTTTTGGTGAGAAACTCAGTACTGAATAACCACTGCAGTATTTTTCACTGCAGTCCGAGGGGGGCGCCATTTCACAGCACGCACAAAGCTGAAGATTGCTCAGGTAAGTCATATTTCTGTCTTGTTTCATTCCCTCTTTCTCTCTGTTTCTATCTATTGCTTTTTTGTTTTTATCTGTTGGTATATTACATTTGATAAAGTGATACATTACAACCAATACATTATCAGATTGAATTTGCCTATATATAAATATATGAAACAGAATGATTAAAACATCTCTAATGTTTTAACAATGTAATGGCGCCTATGGCGGATTTACAAAGAGACTTACTGAAAATGGGGACAGTTAAAAAAACTATACTGAACATGACAACAAACCTTTAACTTAATAAGAAGTTCAGCAAAACATGTGAAGAGGACCTTGACATAGGACTCTTAAAGGCACATGAGAAAAAATGGTCTCAGAGAGGGTAGAAAGTGTAACTTGTTTAAGTGGAACAAAATTTATAATAAAAATTATGGTCTGTCACCCACATTAAATTAAAAGATAAAAAATAAATAATAATAAAATCATTTATTCAGAAGTTCATCAAAACTGTTGGCTCATTAAGAATTCAGTGAAATGAAAGTCAGTTCCTTACAACCCCCCTTCTATCTTATCTTTACGTCTCTCTCTGTTTCGCCTCCCATTTCCTCTTTTCTTAGCGTTCACCATTCAGAGAAGAGAGTTGCTCTCCACAGTAATCATTCATTATCTCTTCTATTGTCACAGCTATTTAAAATGCTTCATTTTTCTGTAGCCTCTCTGTCTCTGGACGGTCAGCGTCTGTGTTTGTGTTTATTTGTTTATATTTGTTGGTCGACTGAGGCTTGAGGGACATCAGAAGACGACCCTTGGGTGAGACTCCACCTCTCTGATTTCATTCATTTTGCCAAAGTGAATGTATTTGGATGGTACAGTGTATTACAGATCTCTGCAAAACTGATTTAAAAATAAATCAGTGAATGGAAATAACGAACACTGCTTTAAAATCCACTGTTGCACTACGAGAGAAATACACTGGGTTTGTAGAGATTAAGGATGTACCAGGTCGATACTAACATCAAAGAGTGTAATACAAGTCAAATTGGTACCCAAGGGCTGTCTGACTGAAAGGTGCGTATTTCTGTGTGTGAACGGTCACTTCTTGGTCCAAGTGGACCTTTGGAGAGGTATTCATTAAAAGGGTCAGTTTTATAGGAATGGTCAAAAATGTCTTTGTGATGTAAATGCAGCCAAATAGATGTTGCTGTGTATTTTATTAATATTATTCAAACACCTCTGTTTACTTCAATAATTAGGCTATAAATGCTTTCCTTTGTTTTATTTTGATTTAATATATATATATATATATATATATATATATATATATATATATATATATATATATATATATATATATATATATATATATATATATATATATATATATATATATTTTAACTGTATAAATAAATGTGCGTAAAGTGTGCAAATATGTATATTTGTCTATAAATGTATGAATATATACACTACCGCTTCAACGTTTTGGGTCAGCAAGATTTCTATTCATTATTTTGTGAAAGAAATGAATACTTTTATTCAGGAACAATGTATTAAATTGATCAAAAGTACCAGCCAAATCAGCATATTACAATGATTTCTGAAGACTGGTGTAATGGCTGCTAAAATCACAGAAATAAATAAAAAATATATATTAGAATATACATTTCACATGTTACTATTTTAAAATAAATGATACATTGGAGAGCATAAAATATGAATAAAATAATGGAAAAATCTTACTGACCCCAAACTATAAAGCATATTAGTTTTGCTGTGGTAATGAAATTGATATTGAGAAATTAACTCTTATTGGTACAGACTAGAGAAATGGTATTGCAGCAACCCTGGTAGGGAGAATGTTTAAATATATTTGTATGTATGTGAACTGACCCACCTTTCCTCCTTGAGGTCTAGTTTTAATGTAATTTCTGGCAATGAAGCAATATCTGACCACAGAGAGAAATATTTGCCATAGACAACTGTAAAATCTTTTCAGAACAATAAAAGAGAAAATGTATCTTTAGTGCAGTGTTGTCTGTTTATCTGCCATCAAAAATAATTTTAAATATTTCAGATGTTGTAAATAGTCTAAACATGTAGGATGATGTTTTTACTGAAGTATCCAATAAAATGTGTACTATGAAACTTTATATGGGAGAGGAATACAGTGTGTGCATCTGAATGTAAGTGCTGAAATCATGAGATTCTCATCACACTGGCTTCATTATTTTAAACCTTATTTTGTTTCCAGGGAGATTCTGGAACTTTGCTCTTGTTCTATATGTGTTTTCTCACACTTACATGAACTAATCTCTCTCTTTCCCCACCGGAACACTGCAGAAACTAGAGGAGGAGAAGGAGAAAGAAAAACAGCAGATTGAGAAAGAGAGGAGAGAAAGAGATAAAGAGAGAGAGCGAGAGAAAGAACGACGTGACCGAGAGAGAGAGAAGGAGCGGGAGAGAGAGCGACAGAAGGAGAGAGAAAAGGAGCGAGAGAGAGAGCGAGACCGCGAACGCGAAAGAACAAAGGAGAAAGAGCGGGAGAAAGAGAGAATTCGTGATTGCAGTAAAGACAGAAGCAGATCAAGGTGTGTATAACTATAGAATCTTTTACAAACATCTTTATTTGATCTTTGACTGACACGTTACTTAATAAAGCTTTGCACATTTTAAAATTTAAGATTAAAACATTTATTTTGGCATTTATTTCCCATAATCAGTTTCACTCAGAAATTCATCACATTACATATTGCGCAGCAAAAACCCCATTCCATGTTATCGTCACATCATAAAACTGTACCCTTGGTTCCCTGAGAAGGTACTAAGGCGCTGAATTTCAGCGATGGTGCTATGGGTACGCTTCTGCATGATTGCATCTGAACACATGTCCAACTAACAACAATGTTAACGTCACCCTGTACCACCGAATCTATAGAGGTTAACTGGAACACAACAGCTTCTGATTGGCTGAAGCAAGTACCTCACAGGCAAGGCAACTCAAGGAACCATGAGACTTCCAAATCAACTCCTCCACCTCGGGGTAAAATCTCAGTTCCCCGGGCCTCAGCCCCTGCTTTGACAGGATGTATACTCTCTGATTCAGTGCCCAGGATTTGTATTGCTCTCAAGGAGAGCTGCTTGCCCTGGGACCACAAGAGGATCTGGTATGCCAGTCTGCAATAAGGGCGTGACCGCAGACCCCCTGATGATTTATGTAGACTACAGATGTGTTGTCTGTGTGGACAAGAACATGATAGCCTCAGAGGTCTGGGAGGAAGTACCTTAGTGTTAGAAATACAGACATCCTCTCCAGGCAATTTATGTGCAACAAGATAATGACCTCTTCATAGATCCCAAGTTGAGAGGCCGTCTAGGGCCGCACCCCAGCATGTGAGAGACACATCTGTTGTTAGCGTCTTGCGATGACAAGTGGCCCATAGCACAGGTCCTTGCAACAAAACCAAGGCTTCTTCCACATCACTAGGGTATTAAAGGCACCTGCACGTAACCCTGATGAAGATAAATGGCCTATTTTGATCCTGTCTCCAGCTAAAAGGATCGACTCACCTGCATGGTAAAGTTCCAAACTACTCCTAGAAAAGTGCTCCTCTGTAGTGGAGAAAGCACACACTTCTTGGAGTTTAGTCTTAGGCCAAGCACCTCATGTGAGCGAGGACAACATCTCTATACCGAACCCCAATATCCTCTGACTGTGCTTGAATTAACCAGGCATCTATGTAGTCGAGTATACAGAGTCGCAAAGGAGCCAGAGCTAGGCCAAAATTAAGAACCCGATACTGGACACTTATCTCCGAAAGCAAACCCAAGGAATTTCCTGTATTGAGGATGGATATATAAATGGAAGTATGGGTTTAGATCTATTGTGACAAACCAGTCCTCAGATCTGATTTGAATCACGATTAGGCTGATGGTCAACATCTTGATGTCCTCAGTGTATGGGGACGTACTGCAGAAGATCTAAGAGGAAATCTGGAATCTCTCCCTGGAAGAGGGATATATTCTATGGCCTCTTTCACCAAGAAAGACAGAACCTCCTGTTCCTGCACCTGAACCTGCTCTAGGCTAACTATAGTGAATAGTACTCCCTTGGTGGACGAGAATCAAACTGGATTCGGTACCCTTTCTTTATAGTCTGCATGACCCATTGAGACACGTTTGGCAGAAACATCCAAAAGTCTGACTTTTGGTGCATTCTGAGTAGTGAGTTTGATGCCTTGAAGCAGGGAACAACTGAACGCACTACTCTATAGCCTTCCTCGGGGTGAATCTTCCAGTGCCACAGCGGGTTTGGGCAGCCACTGAGCAACGGGCTCAGAGCAAAAGACCAAGGGTGACTGGGGTAGCAGACCGATTTCCTAAGAGCACTGAGCTGTAGCTGGTGCATTTCTAGTAGTACATCCGATGCCCTGAAACGGAGGACCAGCAGGGACGAGTCTCCCAGTGCTGCAATGTGTCCGGTTCGGACACAAAGTAATGAACTTGCTGGAAAACATTTCACCCCAAAACATAGAGGGTTGCAGGTGTAGCAGATCCTCAGATCCGTCTTCTCCTGGGCTGGCTTTGGGTGAGAGTGCCATCTTGACCCCCAGTCTTTGTGAGGGGAGGCTCGAGAATAGACACTCTCCTTTTGCTGTTGACGGTGCATGGAGCTAGCTGCCAGCTTGGGCTTTTCCTTTGCAGCAGCCCCAGGGGCCTGGCTCTGGTGAGGAATGAACCTCTGGAATGCCGCTGTTTGCTTTTTGGCCTCCTCTGCAAGCTCCATTTGGGGTGTCCATTATCTGAGCCGCTTCACCACCTCGGCATATGTGGGACCCGAACCACAAGGGGAGCAAGCCTGACCGCTCTCCTCGAAGAGGGCCAAGCTCCCTAGCAGATAACACAAAGATCGTGTGTATCCCCACCTTTAAGATAGCAAAGGCATGGGGGTAAACATGATCTAAACTTCTTAGTCACTGCATTTTGTTTTTAACATAGTGTATTATTTCATGTCTATCCATGACAAAGAGGTCATCTGTTTGCCTAGTGTACTCTTAAAAGTTCAGATACATATACATTGAAATGTATAGTCTTTATCTTCTTGGAAAACAGAAGCAAACAAACCAAAACAATAATATAGCACCTTTCAAGCAGTGTTTCTTGTAGTGCTTAACATGACAGAATATACAGAACATATGCAACAGTAGCTTATAAATAAATAAAATAAATAAGACAAATTAAAAATAAATATTTCACTAAAACATAAAATGGACATACAATATATTAAGTAAATAAAACAAAAAAACTGTCCATCAGAAAACATATACCTACTTATATTTGCAGTATTTGTAAAACCATTTCATGGGGTCTTTAAAGAATTGAGTACATGTTTATTTTTTAAAAGTTGTTTTTCTAGAGTTCCATCTAAAAGCTTTGTCTAAAACCTTTGTCTCTATATCCTTTGTAAGTGTTGTTTATCTTCTGTAAGTAGTGTAATTGCTAGTTTCTAATGTATAGAATAAATGTTGTGTGTGGGCGCGATTTTATGTTGAAGGGAGAAGAGTCGAGAAGAGAAGAAAAGGGAGCGAGAGGAAGATGAGGAGGAGGCTTACGAACGACGGAAGCTGGAGCGGAAGCTACGTGAAAAGGAGGCAGCCTATCAGGAGGTTTGAAATCTTTATCTTTCTTGAAGACTATAAAAGAACATCACAAAAAACATGATTTCCTTGCTCTTTGCAAATGAAGAATTCTATCTACTTTAAATGGTCATGTCAAAATAAATTGAGGTTTTGGGTCCATTCTGTGCCGTTTGCAGAGCACTGCTTTTGTCTCTGGAGCTCTGTAGTATCCTTCTTCTAAATCATATGACCTCCCTTATTCTCAAATGCAGGACAAACAGAATTGTACTTGAAATTGAACGCATTAAAATATTGTGATGTTTGTCTTTCATAGCGCCTGAAGAATTGGGAGATCAGAGAAAGGAAAAAAGCAAGGGATTACAGTAAAGAAACAGAGAGAGATGAGGAAAGACACAGAGAGATGGTAAGAACAAATGGATAAACTATTAGCTATATCATTTTCCTATACATTACTGTACATATTGAACTTATATACTGTATACTGTACATGAGGATTCAAGTAAAACATTAACATCTTTTTTTTGTTTTAACATATATTTATGCTGAAAAGGCTTAATTTTCTCAGTCGGATAAACCATCATTTCAACCAATCAGCCATTCCATACTTTTTTAAATAGAAAATTAGCAAAGGAAAATATTTAAATTATGTTCAAGCATTATTATTTTTATGCACCAATATAATAATACATATTATATTTGATGTTTACTTGTGCTATCATTCAAAAGGTTGTGGTTGCCTTTTAAAAGTTCCCCGGGCTCACCAAGACTGCTTATTAAAATTAATCTTTTAATATATTTTAAAATGTAATTTATTCCTGTAATGACAAAGCTGAATTTTTACTAGGCATTACTACAGTCTTCAGTGTCTCATGATCCTTCAGAAATCATTAAACATTTATAAATGTATTACTCTGTAAACATTTATTATTATCAATAATATAATTAATATAATTCTTTGATGTGTATATATAGTGCAAAAGTCCAAAAAAAGCATTTATTTGAAATAATAAATGTGTATATACACATTTATTATATATATATATATATATATATATATATATATATATATATATATATATATATATATATATATATATATATATATAATATACACATATATACACATATATATATACACATTTATTATTTCAAATAAATGCTTTATATATATATATATATACACAGTCCCTGACAAAAGTCTTGTCGCTTGTGTACAAATTGAACTGAAGTGCCGCTGAAATATATTTCTTATCAAGATTTTTTTACAAGAAATGGCTCATTTTAATCCCAACAGCTTTTGTAATAATGTTTCAGTGCAAAATGAAACTGTCAAATAATATTCTAATATTCACAGCTTGGTAAAGCCCATTGAGTCAATTTTTGCAAAGACATAAGTGATGTCGCCTTGTCATATGAGCTTCACCTGTGACTAATAATGGATAAATTAGGTCTCAGGTGTGTATAAAAAGAACCCCAGTGCACTAGACCTTCACATCAACTGCAACTAGACCTCTGCAAACATGACTAAGATTCACTCTCAGACTAAAGTTTTGATTATCAAGAGGCTGAAGACCAGATCCACTGCTGATGTGGCAGACACCTTCAAAGTGTCTCAGTGTCAAGTACAGAGGATAAAAAAAAGATTTGAAGAGACTGAAGACGTTTATGACAAACCCAGGTCAGGCAGACCCTGCAAGAGAACTGCTCTAGAGGACCGTTTGTTGGCTAGAAAATCCAAGGCCTGCCCATTTTCCACTGCAGCAGAGCTCCACGAGACCTGGTCACCTGAAGTCCCTGTGTCAACCAGAACATTTTGTCGGATTCTGTCTCGAAATGGCCTCCATGGTTGAATCAGTGCCCAGAAGCTAGCACTAAACACAAGACAATTGAAAAACCGTGTGGCATTTGACAAAGCCCACAGCCTGCTAAAAGGATGGACGCTGGAAAAGTGGCAGAAAGTGGATTTTTCAGATGAATCTTCTGTTGAATTACACCACAGTTGCCGCAAATATTGCAGGAGAACTACTGGAGCCCGCGTGGATCCGAGATTCACCCAGAAAACAGTGAAGTTTGGTGGGGGAAAAATCATGGTCTGGGTTACATCCAGTATGGGGGTGTGCTAGAGATATGCAGGATGGAAGGCAACTTCAATAGTCTAAAATACCAAGAAATCTTAGCTACCTCTTATATTCCCAACCATAAAAGAGGCCAAATTCTGCAGCAGGATGGTGCTCCATCGCATTCTTCCATCTCCACATCAAAGTTCCTCAAGTCGAAGAAGATCAAGATGCTCCAGGATTGGCCAGCCCAGTCACCAGACATGAACATCATTGAGCATATGTGGGGTAGGATGAAAGAGGAAGCATGGAAGACGAAACCAAAGAATATTGATGAACTCTGGGAGGCATGCAAGACTGCTTTCTTTGCTATTCCTGATGACTTCATCAATAAATTGTATGAGTCCTTGCCAAACCGCATGGATGCAGTCCTTCAAGCTCATGGAAGTCATACAAGATATTAAATTTGGATCTCACAGCACCACTACTTAATTTGCTGACATATTTTTGTATTTGCAGTAAATTTGTTCAATTTCTGTATAGGCGACAAAACTTTTGTCTTCCCAAAATTTGACCTTTCTGTCTTGATTAAATGATAAATTAGTTTCACTGAAAAAAGATTTATTTCAGTGCATTAAACGTCATTTGGGAGGGTTTTAGCTTTTCATATGTGCTATTTCTAACACCAATGATGAATTAAAAATCAGGTTAATAGCAGGTGTTTCTACAAAATAGATAAGCGACACGACTTTTGTCAGGGACTGTGTATATATATATATATATATATATATATATATATATATATATATATATATATATATATATATATATATATATATATATATATATATATATATATATATATATATATATATATATATATATATATATATATATAATATGTACTAATATATATTAGTAAATTATATTTTTACTAAAACATTTTTCCATATTTTGTCTGAACACGGTCATATTGTTAAGTCATAGTACAAGGAGTAAATTAGTCTGACACACTCTTTAGGAAAGACTCATAAAATCAGCTTAGATATTTTGTGAATATTCAATATATCATTCTAGTGGCAAGAGAAAATGATGCAAGTAAAGCTTTCTGTTTTCCTTCAGACTAAAGAAGCCAAGCGCCTGAAAGAGTTCCTTGAGGATTATGATGATGACCGAGATGATCCCAAATACTACAGGTACAAACTTATAGAAATGGTGGTATTGCTGCTCTTTTACATGTCAGGGTAACTGAATAGCAGTGTTTTCAAGTTTTGTAAGATTACACAAAAAGTGTGAAAATATTATTATTTAACATTTTAGGTGACCATAGTTGAAGAAAACCCTGTATATTGTTCTTGTTTAATAACATCTGTCACCCTGTCTATTTTACTTGTCTTGCTCTCTCTTTGTCTCTCTCAGGGGCAGTGCATTGCAGAAGCGATTGAGAGATAGGGAGAAAGAGCTGGAATTAGATGAGAGAGACCGAAAAAGAGAGAAAGATGAGTTGGAGGAGATCAGACAGAGACTCCTAGCAGAAGGACACCCAGATCCTGATGCAGAACTTCAGAGGGTAAGTCCGTGTGTGTGTTTTTATGTCTGCATTTATAAATGTCTGTGTGTGTAACTGTGTGTGTTTTTTGCCTTAAAGATAGAGCAGGAGGCCGAGAAGCAGCGTCAACCTCCTCTAAAGCAAGAGCAGATTCAGGAGGTCCTGCACGTCTCTCGTGAGGAGCATCAGAGAAAAGGAGGTGTGGAGAAGGAGGCGTACTCCTCGGACAATAACATCACTGACAATAACATCACTGACCAAGAGGAAGATGAAGATGAGGATGATGATGACCGCGAGGCCAAGCCATGCCTGAAGCCCACACTTAGACCAGTTACCACGGCACCCTCTGTCTCTTCAGCCAGTGGGAATGCTACACCCCTCACACCCAACAGCGAATCACCTCACGGCATCATCGCTCCGCATGAGAACTCCTCACATGAGGCCCCACCCACAGAAGAGCTCAGGCCTAAAATAGGCCTCAGTCTCAAACTAGGTATGTGTTATTAAAATGACTTGGCTATCTGTAATGAACTGCCACAACAGCATTTTAGCCAATGTACAATATTGTCTTGTTCAAAAGTTTGAGTCAGTAAGGTTTTTTAATGTTTTTGAAAGAACTCTTATGTTTTAAAAAAAAAAATACAGTCAAAGCAGTAAAATGGGGAAATTATTACAGTTTAAAAGAACTGTTTTCTTTTGTAAAATATTTTTTTAAATGTAATTTATTCCTGTGATGCAAAGCCTAATTTTCAGCATCATTACTCCAGTCTTCAGAGCCACATGATCCTGCAGAAACCTTCTAATATGTTGATTTGCTGATCAAGAAACATTTCTAGTTATTATCATTGTTGAAAACAGTGCTGCTTAAAGTCCCTGTAAAGTCAAAATTAAACATGTGTTCTGAGTTTCTCACACCACAGATAAATGTGTTATTAACCAACTAGCCAAATTTGAATCATAAAAAAATCCGCTAAGTACATTAAATATCTTATCGAAATCTTGAAAAAATAAGCAGCAATCTCTGCTCTCAAACGCTGGGGGCGTGTCCGTTGATCGGCGCCGAAACCACACCCACTCGCGGGAAAGCGGCCGTAAACACACAAGACAACAACAGCACTCAAGTACAGCTCACGAGTCACGATGGCACCAGATGTCGGCGGGACGGGAGGATGAATGTCATGGCGGGAGATAGTCGGTTCGGCCCTGTTCTGCAGCGGATTATCAGTGAATCCCAGTTGTTGCCGATGAAAGTTTGTAAAACTATCCGGTGTAAAGACACTGCAGAGGCAGTTGTTGGTGGTGATCGTCAGCACTCCATCAAGGTAGCTGTTCACAAAATTAATCCACCTCTTCTTGAGATCGTCTTTTTTTGTTTGTTTTGTAGGCTGTTTTGTAAGTTGTAGGCTCTATAACTAACGGTACTGACAGTAACTCGCAATCTAGCGGGTGAACTGATGCGAATGTGCTCTAGTTATGGGGGAGGGGCCACATGCCAAGCAGCTCCAGTGCGTAATCGAGCCACCGTTTTAACCCCGCCCAAAAAATCCGGAACACAGCAATGGTGAAAAACGTCTTAACGGTCTAACTTCTGAATTCAGTACTAGGCTACATAGTTCACAGTCTTTGAAATGTGTTTCAACAACACATTTCTAACATTTCTAATGTGTTTAGAAACAAATCTCAGAATTGCTTTTACAGGGACTTTTTTGTTTTGTGAAAACCACAATACAATTTTTTTTTCAGGATTCTTTGAATAGAAAGCTTAAAAGCACAGCATTTATTTGAAATATATTGTAATATTATCAATATATTTACCATCAATTGAATGCATTCTTGCTAAATAAAAGTATTATTTTATTTTAATAAAATATACTGACCCTAATCGTTAGAATTGTATTTTAAATTAAGATTTAGTGAAAACTACATTTTGACAGTTACCTCATCCTAACCACTTAGCAACTTGATTCAAACTTTTTGTTTTTTTAAAGGGGTACTTCAGCGCTGGGAAGATGAACCTGTATTTAAACTGGGTCATTAATGTTGTAGAAATATGAAATTATTTTTGAATTAGGTGCCTTCTAGACTGAGAAAACACAGAAAATGTATTTTTGTCTCATGGGGATGAAAGACAACAATTCCCAGAATGCACTTCGCTACCCTAGGCACGGCTAGTGGTTTACTGGATCACTTGCCCACCGCGTTCCTTTTTTATAAAATCAGTTCTGTTAGAGACACTACAATTAAAAACTGAACGTGTCTGTTCGATATAATGTGAGTGAGCCGATTGGGTGTCACGGCACAAACGCAGCAGGAGTCGGATTACATTCATCACATGAGCTGAGGTAATGGCGGGATTCGTGGCTGCGGCTGCATTCACAGCACGTGATCAGTCTGGTGCATTTTCAGATCATGTCTTTGGAAGCTTAACTTTCAGATGTGAATTCATTTGAAAAGTTGAAACACTCACTTTGCTCTCCACCGCTCCGTTTATATGAATCTCCGCAGCTCCCCGAGCCGGGTGCTGTGAGTGTGATGTTGAAAACATTTGGAAATAGCGCCTCCTGCTGGCTGTAGTCTTTAGGCTCTGGCCAAAAACTCCAAAAAATGGCGATATTTGCGTCATTGGAGGAATTTTTCCAGAAATAAAATACATAATTCTCTCATCTCAGGGTCATATGAGGGGGAAAGTACGATAATTTGAATATACTCCTGGGTTTCTACTGATACAAAGCTTAATGCTAATCGCTGAAGTCACCCTTTAAATTTACCCTTGGGGTGATGCGTTATTATAATTAACTGACAGGTGACATCATCAAAGTATTTGCATACTGAATTGCAGTTGGTCTTTTATTTTACATTTGCATACTGAATTGTGATTGGCCTTGTCTTAAATGTTTATCTATGGCCACTTGCCCATCATGTCATTTAAATCACAAAAGTTTTCCTTCTCTTTCACAATGAATTGCTTTTTGTCTCTCAGGCGCCGCAGGAAGCCCTAAAATGCCGCAGGCAGTAAGACGAAAGGCTCTTGCTGTGGTGGACAGTGTCTTTAATAAATTTGATGATGAGGAGACCGAGGAAGCACCCAAGAAGAGGAAGCTGGTACCTCTCGATTACAGTGAGGATGAGAGGGGAGGCCTTAGCCTAGATGGAGCAGAGGTCACGGGGTCACGTCCTGGTGTAAACACAGAAGAGAAGCGAAAACATATCAAGAGTCTGATTGAGAAAATTCCCACAGTCAAACAAGAGCTGTTTAATTATCCACTGGACTGGAACATGGTGGACACGGTGAGAGACAACATGCTATTAGACAAGCCATTAGAGTGACTGCTTTAAATTGCAGTTTATTTGTACAGACCCCTTAATCGCATACGTCTCTGTGACGTCACCACTCTAGCTGGAGGCAAAACATAAGGAAGAACTCATAGCAGGCGCGCTAAAAGTTTGATGTTTTGACTTTAAAATGTCATCTTGTTGTGTTTTTGGCTGCCAGAATAGAAGGAGCAGTATTTTTGGTTCAAAACTAAAGTTTGACTGAATCCTGGCAGACAATTCTTTCATAGAAATCAAGAAGACAACGTGGTTGAATGCAATACGGTGCTCAGACTGGACAGAGACGATCATAAATAATGCTTGTGTTTGCAGTGCACACTTCATATCAGGAAAAATAATCTATGCATATGTGTTGGTGTGTTGGTTTTATCTAGTACAAATCAGCAAATTTCTGTTTTATTGGTGAAAAGTCATCAACCTTCAGCGCACCAACGTTAGCTAGCTTAAATGTTAAACAAACATACAGCGATAGATGTGTGTGCCATCCTTTGGATAGTCTCATGAAATAATCCACATTGCTAATCCTAGTTAGTCCAGCAATATGTTACATTAGACAATAAACCTTGACAAAATTCCCCTACCCACCCGAAAGTAATTCATATGTTGTCTTGGAAATATCCAAAGCCTGGTTAAATTAATGAGAACAAGATACAAGAACTACACCAGTTTTAGCTAATTTACAAAAATAGCTGTCATGGTCCCGCACTGTTAGTGACTGTACATATTCAGACAGTTTCGAACCTTCTTCTGCATTCATGTTTAAAAAATCCTTCCAAAAACGCGCTTGTCAACATTGTGTCCAGTGCCTTTTTTGCCTCCAGCTAAGCCCCATCCACCATGAAACGTTGCAATGTTTACAAACTTTTAAGGGGTCTATAATGTGGCCTTTAATAACTCAGCCTAGATATTGAACAGTAACGTGTGTGTGTGTGTGTGTGTGTGTGTGTAATCTATTACACCCTTTTCCCCACACAGACATTGATGGACAGGAGGATCCGCCCCTGGATCAATAAGAAAATCATAGAATACATTGGAGAGGAGGAAGCCACACTAGTCGACTTTGTCTGTTCAAAGGTATGTTTGTCTTTCTGTCAAGGTGGTTATGGTGTTTACTCTCCTTTCTTGGCATCAGTTCGTTTCTTTTGTCTTGTTGCAGGTCATGGCTCACAGTACACCAGAGGGAATTCTGGATGATGTTGCCATGGTAAATAGCACATGGAAGAGTGTCCACGCGCGTGCACGCACGCACTCTCACGCACGCGCACGCACGCACACACGCACGCACGCACACACACACACAATAAATATTATTGGGTGAATCTCACAAAACTTGTAAAGTGAGTAAATGTAAATGTCAGTATAATTTCTTCCCAAATTCCAGTTGTTGTATTATAATGTATTGTATTTTAGTATATTATATTCAATTGTATTATAGTAGAACCTATTTCTTGCATTGTGAAATTATTTTGTGCCAAAAATCGTATTAAATCCTATAAAATGATTTTTCTCATGAAATCAGATTTTTATAGTTTTTATAGTAATATGGTTAATATTACTATTACATTTTTGATGATAACGAAAGAGAATATTGGGAAATGTGCTTAGTTGTCAAATTCAATAATGCAATAAATCTTAATGATTCTAAAATAAACACACTAGTAATATTAAGTGTTTCACTTAATGTGTGATTATAATACAATATGCAAATACAATATAAAGGTCCAATCAGTGGCAGGAAAATAACGCAAAGTGCATGTAGTTCATTAATATTACTCAGTGATATTAATAAGTATCAACTTTGTGAATACACAGTAACAGGTTTTTTTCTTTTTCAATTTTGTGACTGGGACATGTTTTTGTGACATTCACCCTTTTACTGTGTGGATAATCAGATATGTGTTTTCTACAGGTACTGGATGAAGAAGCGGAAGTGTTTATAGTGAAAATGTGGAGACTTCTGATCTACGAAACAGAAGCCAAGAAAATCGGCCTGGTAAAATAACATGAACTGAGCGAGAGAAGCAAGCTGGAGAGAGGGTGAAGTTTACCTGGCTTCTCCTGCTTTTAGAGCCTTTAAATTCAAGTATGGTGGTTGAACGCCACAGACTGATGCACTTCAATTCTTCCTATATACTTCAGAGGATTAACTGCACAGCTACGTGTGTGTGTGTGTGTGTGTACACTGCTGTGAGGTTGTGTGTGTGTGTGTGTGTGTATAATAGGCATGTGCCAGTTGGTCTGAATGCATTGCCAAAACTGTGCAAAAGTTGAAAGCTTCTTTCATGCCCAGATTAAACAGGGAGTCTAGTTTGGCTGGCTGTTTTCCATTCGACTTAGTTGTAGGTTTTATTTAATTCTCTTAAGTCTCAATTTTAGCACAACCAAGTTCAATCAGCTTAAATTTTTTCTTTTATTATTTGCATGAACTTGGTTGGTTTTTACTGTCTACCTGCCTCATTACAGAAAGGTATGATGATATTTTGTGTGTATGCTGTATCAAAAAATTGTTTAAATAGGGATTAAATATCTTATTGTAAACAAGCTGATTGAAGCCATACCTGTGGAGATTTTATCCAAGTTTGTCTGGTTTTGCAGCAGTGGTTTTGAATGTGGTGTATTTTGCACATACCAGCCCATTTGAAGGTTTGTTTCCATGGTGATTGCTTTGACTTTGAAAAATTAAAATGTTTGATTTTCTAAACTGGAACTAGTACTTGTTTGCTACTTTTTATCTCATTCATTTTTAATATAGTTTTTTTATAGAATCATGCAGATACAAGTTGCTTTGAGATTTCACACTGTAATGTTGACCACAGAAGTCGCCAAATATAAGTAGGCTTCTTGTAATGCATTACTTGTTAGATCAAAAAGTAATCTGGTTGCGTTATGCATTATACTTGTAATGCATTCCCCCAAAGCTGCTCATTTCAGATGAGATTGAAAACACCTGATTGCTAGGTTTTCTCAGAGGAGAGCTATGGTAGAAATGTGTCCATCTTGAACAAAATCATAATTATCAGCTAATAATGGTAAATCGACATTGTACACTGGAGGAAGCATCTGGAGGAGTTGGGTTTCACAGTTGACCGGTTGTAGAGGTCTTTGATGGAATCATGTCCTCATGTTCTGATCTCAAAGATACGCAAAACGCAGCTTGTTGGAAGTCCAGTTGCGTTTGCAATATTTCACATCTATATTATTTTGTATATATTTTTTAGTTTTCACATGATTTTACATAATTTTTTGATTGGTTTGTTAAATAAACATTGTAGTGTGTATTGTTTAATACAGTATCTAGTGGACATTGAAAGTCTCTTGAGAAAAATATGTAACTGAGGTTATCATAATTCATGCATGAAAGGGTGAAATATCTAAATAAAGTTCATATATTATAAGTAAGTTTTTGACTATGAACAGTATTGACAGCACAACTGTTTTATTAGAACATTATGCATTTGTATCCACTTTTGAACAGTTATAGAAAGAAACCCATGAACATTGATAGGTGTTAGATATGAACAATCAATCATTTTTTTCAATTACAATCATATGTATTCTTAGATTACAAATCAATATAAAAGGATATATAAATTTTAAAGAAATACATGCACAAATAATTGTGTATGTAACATTCAGGTGTTAATCAATGTGGAATATCATGATTATGAGGAAAGGAAGCTGCTGATTTTAGACTGATTGGCGTTTCAGCGATAAAAGAGAAGCACGGCTGCTTCGGTTATCTCTTTGGAAGCACTCCATGCTGCATTAGTACCATAGCCATCCCAGTCAAAACTCGTAAAGTCCCCACACTGTCTGGGGGCCCCCTCAGGAAAGTGCCCACCTCCACCAATACAGAACTGCAACACATATGAGTAGATTACTAACAACAAAACATACATATGCACTTCTTCAAATGACATTGGTGCACTTGATTTATTTCCATTGTAATGTATTACTATCAACGCATTTACTATTTATACACACTGTAATGAATCATTGTGCTGTCAAATGCTGTGCATTGACAATAATTTAATTAATCCTAATATTATTTTAACTCACATGTTCAGTGTGACAGCCGGTTGGTTTGACACCAGAACAAAGAGCCATGGCTGCTTTTTCAGTATTGAAGACTCTGAATGCGATGAATCCAGGCGTACTTATTGCTGTGGAAAATGCACAGAACATATCATTGATGATAACCTGTCATGCACACATGGCTTCGCCCAAGTGAGTGGTTCTCAATGATGATGATGCCTTGTCAATTGTACACCATCACTTAATAACACACAGATTTTCTGACTGTTCATTGATGTAGCCACTTTCACTAAAATATTAGAAAGATATTGGCTGGTTAAATGAAGAAAAAAAAGCCTTACTTCTTGAATGGGGACCATACAGATTTTTGTTGAATTCCGCATTTCCGATATCATACACTATTGGAATAGCAGGTCCATTATCAGTGAGACATGACCCTATTCCAAACCTCACAGGGAATTTCTGGGAAAATTGAAAGGGGAAAAGAATCTGTGTTTTTGTCATTTCAAATTTTATTTTTATCAATGTTTTAAACCACAAATTGTTGACGTTTATCTGACCTTGAATAAATTGTAAAGGTTTCCCCCATGGAGAAATAAGAAGTGATTCTCAGTGTGGTATCGCAGGAGGGCGGTAGAGGACCAGTAGTCCAACTCCATATTATTAGGAACATGCCACACAGACACATCTTTTGCTGCAATGTCAAAGTATCCAGGATTCTGTGGCAGAAAGTAAACAGACTGTCATTTCAGATTCTAGATAAACATCATTTGATCATAGTGTCCTTTCTGTTGCTTCTATTTGGAAAATAAAGCCATAAAAATACCTTATAATCATCACTTGTAGAGGCATCTGCAGTTCCAAATGTGACTGTGTTTGCCCATGCACCGTCACCATCAGGCCAGTTTGGGCTATTGCCCTGCTGACTAGACCAGCGATCACCTACAGTACATTTTCCATACATGTTGTTTTCATGAACACTAGCAACCAGCGTCCAGCCTCCACCAGCAGTGGTCATATCACAGAATGTCTGGTAAAGGACCCCTCTTGATGAGTTCAGATAGTATAGGCCATCTGCTTGGACAGAAGCAATCCTGAATCACTAAGATGCAGTTGTTGCTGAAGATAAAATATTTTATTTAAATGAGCGTACCATCAAAAACCTGATACTTTTCACGAAGTTCTTTGCAGCTTCGAGCAGAATATTGAATTCCGTCCTGTGGTTTTGCAAGTATATGTGGTGCTTCTTGTTGATCCACTGCAATGTGAGACAAAGATTTAGTGGAACATATTGTGATAACATTTTAAGATAAATTAATTTCAATCAAAAAACTTATTACTTACAAATGATAACACTTGCAGTCTCACAGAGCCATAAATTCAGTGTGAGACTGAAAAGGATCCCTAGAGACTTTTTTGTAAGCATGGTCTGCAAACAAAAGGAGAAAAGTAATTCACAATTACAATTAAATATTATATTTTAAGATTACATTTATGGTACACAAATTCTTACATTTGTTTCTTGTTTTGTGTTTCTCTCCTCTGAGTTGTTGAGCACTGTCGAGGCTTTTGGCTTCTGGGTGGGTCAGAGAATAAAGCTCAGGCATACTTTCCCGATACTTATACTCAGGAGCGGAACGCGAATATGCAGCTCCCGCAAATATTACACGTCATAATAGCCTACTTCATAAAGCACCCATTCTTTTGATTCATTTTTATTTTCATGTTGTAAAATGTAAATACGGATCTAATTAATTCGTGCATGGCTGTAGGCCTACTAACAAGGAAAACGATTAAATTAATAGATAAAGCTATATGCGTGCAAGATAACTGACAGATGTCTAAACTTTATCTAAACCTGTCATTGATGCCAAACAGCTCAACATACAACTGGATTTTAGGCTTATGACAAATGTTTGTTAAACGTGGCACTTTGGTAAATTTGACATTTGACATCGACATTGCATTTCACGTAATTCTAGCCCAAACAAACTTGAGCAAACTCTTTGCATTGCATTACAAGAAACTGACTCATCTCGCCGCCGTTGGGTCGGTTTTCCAGTTCGAGATACTGCACAGACAATCCGATCCAATACGGCTCAGTTTTTGTATATATCTTGCTCTGTCAAGCGGCAGAATTGGGGGTGGATTGGGGAATTTACTGTTTCCCCATGCCGAATTGGGGACTGGACTGGGGGTGGGGGGTCATTTGTTCAGCTAGTTCTGTGCGTACCCTGAGAAAAATCCTGCAGGTGCCCCTGGTTGAATTATGTATATGGTGTATATGGTATTGAGTAACATTAGCAACACATTAGCTTCTTGATAATGTAGTCAGGCAAAATGCTAATCATATTAATTACAAGCTTAACTAATCAGTATATAAGTATGTTACCGAACGAGGTTGTCAGCGCTGTGAGACAATCCAGCTGATTTAGCGCTGCGACTGCTGCATCTGTTTATTAAATTATCATGGTGCTGGAATGCAGTTCCAGACCGCTCCGGCCCACTTTAACCCTAGTATCCTAATATCCCATATCCTATTATCAAATAGGGCTAAGATAGTTCCTTATATAGGTAATCAATAATTACTGAATTAGATTAGCCTAATTCCTAATAACTATCAATTAGTTTGTCACAGAATGGTATGTAGACAAATGATAAAGAATGACTAATTAATAACTAATCACAACATTATCCTGTGTCTGAGAAATCAATATTTTTACTCTGAATATAGTTATAAAATGCATCACTAATTACTCAAGTGTTACCTAGTCACTCCGCAGGAACGTAACTAGTAACCTGGACCATTATTTTGAAAGCAAAAAAGAAAATGTAGGCTACTGGTAATTTTCGGCAAGGACATTAACCAGTAATTTTACGGAAATTTCTGTTACACCTTAAAACAAAACCTAGTGTAATGTGCAGTTCAAAATACAGGTAAAACACCTGTACTGTTTTTCGAATAGATTCAGACTTTTGGCATACAGTTTTTCGCATAGCATGTACCAATAGCGGCGGTGACATTTTTACCCGGATATGCTGAGCGACACTTTATGTCAAAAATGCACCTGCATGTTGGATGAGTTTATAATAAGTGCGTTCGTTTTGCTCTCTAGACAGTCTTAGCTGATCAGTTGCTTACTCTCATGATACATAGCAACACAGCTGAAAGTTTCCTAATATATCTGACCATTTATTGAAAGTAGCCTTCACATGCATTTGCAAAATAACATTGTGCCTGCTTCACCCATGGCACGGCAACAAAGTTCCTTGATTATTACGCAGGAATGAGAGTATAGTTCCTAGCCATATCGGTCTTGGAAATCACGACTTAATTTTCCGTCTGTCTTAGTACACGATATAACTATACACATCACAACATGTAAATAGGAAAATGTTCGACAGTGCTGGAGGAACTCAGGGCTTACTGAGAAATTCACTTGATTAAATATGTGCACGCATCCAGTCCGTGGAGCAAGCAATGACACCTGTGTCCTGTCCAGTTACTGGCCGCGAGTACACGGGAGGACAATGGCTCCACTCTGAGATTCTAGAATCTTGCGAATGTGTTAGGTGTCAACCAGCCTGCAGCTCTATAAATGTCTGTTAGCGAGGCACCATGCGCTAAAGCCCAAGAGGAGGCTACAGTCCTGGTGGAGTATGTCTTGACCCCTAGGGGCATGGCAGGCCCTGAACCTGATATCCCAGGACAATGGCGTCCACTATCCAGTGAGACAACCTCTGCTGGGAGAGAGCCTTCCCTTTCTGCTTCACTCCATAACAGACAAAGAGCTAATGGGTCCTGAAACATTATGTCTGGTCTATGTAATCGCGAGGGCGTGTACTGGTCAGAGCAGTGCCAAGGCTGGGTCTGTCTCTCCAAAGGCAGTGCTTGCATGTTCACCACCTGATCCCTGAAAGAAACCTTGGGCAGATATCCATGCCGGGGTCTCAGGATTACGTAAGAGTTAGCCGACCAATTCCAGGCAAGCTTCGTCCAAAAAAATAAAAAAATGAGAATATTATTGGGCAACTGACATCATCAACTTCAAATTTGCTTTGTAAAATGTAAATACGGATCTAATTAATTCGTGCATGGCTGTAGGCCTACTAACAAGGAAAACGATTAAATTAATAGATAAAGCTATGCAAGATAGCAAGAAGAGAACTGACGGATAGGTCTAAATTTTTCTAAACCCTTGTCATTGATGCCTAACAGCTCAACATACAACTGGATTTTAGGCTTATGACAAATGTTTGTTAAACGTGGCACTTTAACATTGACATTGCATTTCATGTTATTCTAGCCCTAACAAACTTGAACTTTGCATTGCATATTCAGAAAAACTTTTCATAGCACAAGACAAGTTGTATGATCATTTTAAAACGTTAAATGTATGTAATACACAGCCTACATTAAATCCATTAAATTCAGGAACACGGAGTAAAAATTTTCATCAAAAGACTGGGTGATTTATGAAGTTTTTATTAATTTTATAACCATGAATTTCCAGTGTGGGGAATGGACTGTTTTCCCCACAAACCACATTATATTTTCAGATTACATTTATGGTACACAAATTCTTACATTTGTTTCTTGTTTTGTGTTTCTCTCCTCTGAGTTGTCGAGCACTGTCGAGTTTTTTGGCTTCTGGGTGGGTCAGAGAATAAAGCTCAGGCATACTTTCCCAGTACTTATACTCAGGAGCGGAACACGAAGATGCTGCTCCCAAATATATTACACGTTGTAAGGTCCATCCGTTAGCTCAAAAACAAAATCTAACGGCCTGGTTGAAGGACTTCATTTTATCTGACTCAATTTTATTCGACTTCATTAAATTTGTTATGTTTGTAATTTAACAGCTGATCTTAAGATTAGTTGTGATTTCATTTAGATTGTTGATTTCTCTTAGTACCTCTTAATTTCAAATATTCCTTCCACCATGGGAATTGCACCGAGCCTAATGCTTGCAAATTACATTACATCACGGACACAAATTGGTCAGTTCTCATATTATAGAGGATTGCAGAGTGAACTATTTTACCTTTAAGTGAGTCCCACACGCTCACTACTAAAAGTATAATTTTAGTAATAGTCACGAAAAGCTGCAACTGGTTAATTACAGTGACAGTGAGAAATCGGATTTTCCCTCATGCTTAGTGCCTTAGCCATGCTTAGCGCCATGCATAGTCATGGGGTCCTCGGTATGAATCTGCCCTGACGGAAAAATTTGTGGAAACTCCTTACTCCTCATGTGACACTACTAGAATAATGATTTCAGAAAGATACAGAATAAATCAAGATTAACATTTATTTTGGCCAGACATAACCTAAATAAATATAATTCAACACAAATCCATGGTATACAACTTTCAGCATAACAATTACAAAGTAGCCTATGAAAATAGTTTCGAAGAGTCATATCTGGCACAATACACAGAGTGTGTGCGGGGGCCTCTGGACGCTCACACAACACAGCATGGGGCTCTGGCTACAGAATGTTCCTAAATGGCAGCTCTGCTACCCATACCCAGAGAACAAAAGGTTGTAAAAATTTGCAACACAACACCTAGGGGAGAGGATCAGATATCTTAGAGGAGACCACTCAAAAAGGAGAACAGAATTCTCATAGGTTTCAATCTGTCTCATCCTACCAGTGACTACAGATGAGACAATTTTACCAATTGCACTGAGACCTTTAAAAGACACCAAACATGAAAGGGATAAAACAATAGATTCACAATAGATAGATCATCTGTAGTATCTGCATTCTGTGACTTAAATCAAGGGAGGAGGGAGAGGGGGGATAAGGTTTTGATCAGGGTAGTTTCCAGATTAGTGTTTTATTGCATGGTGTTAGATCTCAGCTTTTGTCTTAGCAGTAAAACCAATCCTTACAACATCATAATAGCCTACTTCATAAATCAATCTTTCGATGAAGACAGTTGCTATGAAAAAGCAAAAAAAAAAAAAAAACTTTGCTATTGTCAGTAATTTGAGAATAGTGTTGTGACTGACAATATCACCTCCAAATTTGCTTTGTAAAATGTAAATACTGAACTTATTAATTTGCGCATGGCTGTACTAACAAGAACACCGATTAAATAAGCAGATAAAGCTTGCCTATGCGTATAAGATAACAAAGGTCTGACGGATGTCTAAAATTTATCTAAACCTGTGACCGGTTTTCCTACAACCGGTCTCTGGGACCGTTGATTGCTTCGCGTGCGCTGAACGGCAGCACAAAGTTGTCCCAGGCTATGCAACACTTTAACCAAATGCTCCTAAATCAGTGCCAGCTCAGCAGCAGATGCCAAGAGACAAGCCGCCACCCCCTCCGGTGCGACAGGGCCCGACCCAAGATAGTGTTGGACCCTGCAGCCCACAAGCCATGGCTGAGAAAGGAAGAGGAGGAGGCTAAGTCCCGCTTTGGCTGGACCACCCTCCAAAATGCATTGCCCAGTTTTCCTGCCACCCCGTTCAGTTCGAGGTGTTCGAGTGTTTGTTGCCCACACAGAGCTTGTTCATATGCCCTGGTTGGGAGCAACTGTTTTAGCGAAATAAAAATCAAACATACTCAAAAAGAGAGCAAAATTCCTCTTCCGCTACACACATGCACCCCAGTCCCTCACAGTGACTTAGTTCCTGTATCAATTCAGCCCCTTGCAACATGGGACAAGGCCCGGCAGCCCATCCCTGGAGTGTCAGCCTGGGTTCTGAATATAATAAAACAAGGTTATAACATAATAGAACCAGGTAGACTGGTTCTTTACCCTGGATCTGAAAGATGCTTACTTTCACATTCAGATCCTTCAAGGAGTGGCATATCAATATACGGTCCTGCCGTTCGGCCTATCCCTGGCCCCCCACACTTTCACGAAGTGCATGGATGCAGCTCTCTCCCCTCTGAGACAGATGGGAGTGCGCATTCTAAACTACCTCAATGACTGGCTCGTTCTGGCCCAGGCGGAACAAATATTTTTTCAACCACTTAGAGTGCTTGTGTCTCAGGTTGAGTTTTGCAAAGAGCTCATTATCCCCCAGCAACGTGTATCGTTCCAGGGGATGATTTTAGACTCAACCCTTTTAAGGGCCACAGTCACTCCAGAGCACACTCTAGCCATTCAGCCACTCACGCAAACATTTACACCCAGGGTTTTTCTACCACTCAGAACGTTTCAGAAAATGCTAGGCCTTATAAGCTTAGCATCTACAGCTCTGGAGATGGGGTTGCCTTAAATGTGCCCTCTGCAGTTCTGGCTGAAAGCACGGGTCCCGCCCTCAGCCTGGCACCATGACCACCACTCGCTCAAGGTGAACCAGGTACATTGATCACTCTGCCTCTTTTCGACAAGGCGGAGCAGCTCTTTGTTTGCTTTGTTACAAAAACCTTCTCCAGAGTGCTCAAGATACTGGGCCGACGGTTCACCTTCCAACAAGACAATGACTCTAAGCACACAGCTAAAATAATGAAGGAGTGGCTTCACAACAACTCAGTGACTGTTCTTGAATGGCCCAGCCAGAGCCCTGACTTAAACCCAATTGAGCATCTCTGGAGAGACCTGAAAATGGCTGTCCACCAACGTTTACCATGCAACCTGACAGAACTGGAGAGGATCTCTTGGAGGAGACCTGAAGGAGGAATGGCAGAGGATCCCCAAATCCAGGTGTGAAAAACTTGTTGCATCTTTCCCAAAAGACTCATGGCTGTATTATATCAAAAGGGTGCTTCTACTAAATACTGAGAACCATGTGATATTTCAGTTTTTCTTTTGAATAAATCTGCAAAAATGTCAACAATACTGTTTTTCTGTCAAAATGGGGTGCTGTGTGTACATTAATGTAGGGCTGTCACTTTTTATTCGATATTCGAATATGTATTCGAATATGACGTGAAATATCCATAATCGAACTATAAATAAACTATCCGGTTTTTAAAGTGTCATGTAGCGCATTTAACAGTGATTAGTTTTTAGTTTATTGTTTGCCCTCTCTCATCCAATAAAGGCGCTCTAAGCGTATTGTAGCGTAGGCCTGTGACCAAATCAAGCGAATAATAGCCAGTGTGTTTTGAAAATGGAATGATAACTCTCATAACGGACAGCCTGAGCGGAAAATTCACCCTTCACAGCAAGTTCGATTGACAGTAGATCTGAGCAGTCAAACTGCGAATTTGCCATTTTGTCCGACAAAGCAGTCAGGACAGGAGAGTAGATTAACGTTGGTGGACTTGAACTTGAAAACGGTGTGTACTGACGTCTTTCCGGTTGAAACAACATTTCTTTTAGTGTTCATTCATGTTTATTTGATGCTTATCAATAAACTAGAAGGAAGAGATGATCGGTTCACGAGCAGCTTTAACTGAGGCGCTATAGCGATCATGGCACATTAAAGAGCCACAAAACCGGTTTATTGTTTACATTTCTTTAAAAAGACAAAATTTGAAAGTTGAGACTTTGTTTCATATCAAAAGTAACTTGCTCTGTCTTGTCTGCCGGCGTGTTGTCAGTGTCCTCTTTTCTCCGCGATGTATTTTCTCCTAATGAGAATGTGTGTGTGTGTGTGGTGTGAGGCGCCATGGCTTGTCGGACATATTGCAAAAGTAACTAAAGGGGCGGGTCTTTGCGAACGGTATATATATTCGAATATATTGCTTGATATTTGATATCCGTTGAATTAGATTTTTCTCAAAAATGACAGCCCAACATTAATGAGAAAAAATAACTTAAATAATTTTAACAAATGGCTGCAATATAACAACGAGTGAAAAATGTAAGGTGGTCTGAATACTTTCGTACCCACTGTATGTCTAAAATAATTGGTAAAATAAGTAAAGTAAGTAATTTGTTTGATCATGCGTGACCGTTAAACATGGTTCCGTTAGATAGCAGTCGACCTCCTTCAGGACTTGCCTTTTAATATCACGTCAAGCTCGTGATTTCCTTATTCACCCATTCATTCGTCTCATACTCATTATTTAATGAAGTAACTTCTGTTCTGCAGAGGAACTCTGTCAATAAAGGGATAGTTCACCCAAAAATCAAAATATTAATTTTATCTGCTTACCTCCAGGGCATCCAAGATGTAGGTGTGTTTGTTTCTTCAGTAGAACACAAATGAAGATTTAAAGACTAAATGCTTTACCTTTAAATGGAGCATCAATAGCAACGCAGCGTTAAGCTGTTGTTGATGGAAGGCTTGTTCAAGATACATCGGCGCTGTGCAGACCGATCGCGAATGACATCAAAGTACAACGAGAGGATACAACTCCTTATGCTTTTGAATCACTCATGCTGTATTTGATATCATACTGATTCATTGCACACCAACTGAAATATTTCAGGTCTTTTATTTTATTGTTTTAATTCTGATGATTTTGGCATACAGCTCATTAAAAACCCCAAATTCCTATCTCAAAAAATTAGCATATTTCATCCGACCAATAAAAGAAAAGTGTTTTAATACAAAAAGTCAACCTTCAAATAATTATGTTCAGTTATGCACTCAATACTTGGTCGGGAATCCTTTTGCAGAAATGACTGCTTCAGTGCGTGGCATGGAGGCAATCAGCCTGTGGCACTGCTGAGGTGTTATGGAGGCCCAGGATGCTTGATAGCGGCCTTAAGCTCATCCAGAGTGTTGGGTCTTGCGTCTCTCAACTTTCTCTTCACAATATCCCACAGATTCTCTATGGGGTTCAGGTCAGGAGAGTTGGCAGGCCAATTGAGCACAGTAATACCATGGTCAGTAAACCATTTACCAGTGGTTTTGGCACTGTGAGCAGGTGCCAGGTCGTGCTGAAAAACAAAATCTTCATCTCCATAAAGCTTTTCAGCAGATGGAAGCATGAAGTGCTCCAAAATCTCCTGATAGCTAGCTGCATTGACCCTGCCCTTGATAAAACACAGTGGACCAACAGCAGCAGCTGACATGGCACCCCAGACCATCACTGACTGTGGGTACGTGACACTGGACTTCAGGCATTTTGGTATTTCCTTCTCCCCAGTCTTCCTCCAGACTCTGGCACCTTGATTTCGAATGACATGCAAAATTTGCTTTCATCCGAAAAAGTACTTTGGACCACTGAGCAACAGTCCAGTGCTGCTTCTCTGTAGCCCAGGTCAGGCTTGACCTGGGAATGTGGCACCTGTAGCCCATTTCCTGCACACGCCTGTGCACGGTGGCTCTGGATGTTTCTACTCCAGACTCAGTCCACTGCTTCCGCAGGTCCCCAAGGTCTGGAATCGGCCCTTCTCCACAATCTTCCTCAGGGTCCGTCACCTCTTCTCGTTGTGCAGCGTTTTTGCATGGGCGTCGGAACCATTGTGTGTGGGTGGGGCAAGACCCACCCACTTTTAACGACCAATGATATTGGACCCACTCACTTTTATCGTCTCTAATTCAGCTCATGTCTGTTTACCTACCAATAACCGATAAACACGTATTATTAAACACATGTTAGACGCTTTATTTCCACTTTTTAAATATTTTCTTTATTTTTACTGAAAATAAGTGCCTTTGCGATCTGATATGTGATGGGAAAAGGAGCAGAGCGAGTTCGGCAAAAGGTGGATCCAACCTCCGATCGATTTGCGTCAAAACTTGATACCATGCGTCTTACCCCTACACTATTGCCGCGGTGAATAACTCCGTGATTTCCATAATTTTGTCTGGCCCAATCAATCGTTTAGTAGCTAAACGGCAGTATATTTGTATTTAATGTAAATGGCATCTAACGTTACTCCAGTAAAAAATATTCTGAGAGAGGACCAACCCACATTTTGTTTGCTTCCGACGCCCATGGTTTTGCCACACTTTTTCCTTCCCACAGACTTCCCACTGAGGTGCCTTGATACAGCACTCTGGGAACAGCCTATTCGTTCAGAAATGTCTTTCTGTGTCTTACCCTCTCGCTTGAAGGTGTCAATGATGGCCTTCTGGACAGCAGTCAGGTCGGTAGTCTTTTGAGTAATGAACCAGGCTGGGAGTTTTTAAAAGCCTCAGGAATCTTTTGCAGGTGTTTAGAGTTAATTAGTTGATTCAGATGATTAGGTTAATAGCTCGTTTAGAGAACCTTTACATGATATGCTAATTTTTGAGAAAGGAATTTTGGGTTTTCATGAGCTGTATGCCAAAATCATCAGCATTAAAACAATAAAAGACCTGAAATATTTCAGTTGGTGTGCAATGAATCTAAAATATATGAAATTTTAATTGTATCATTACATTAGGAAAATAATTAACTTTTATCACAATATGCTAATTTTTTGAGAAGGAACTGTATAGCCTACCGACTTAAATCGGTACCAAATTATATAATTATACCAGTCTTACTGCAGTACAGTTTAAATCGCTACAATTGTAGGCTATGTTTGACTAACACTTTTTCCTTTTAACATTGTAAAGGGCTCATACTGTCCATTTTTGTTAATTTTATAAACTTAATTGTTTTTACATAAACAAATAAGAGACACACTGTAACTGTAAAGATACTAATATACAAATATTAATAAAAATAAACTATAAATAAAAAGGTTATGTAATACACCATTAATGTCCTATATAGCCCTTTCAAAGTATGGTTCTCTATGGAACCTTATAAAAGGTTTCTATTTATCACCAAAAATGATTCTGCTATTATTACAAGCCGAAGAGCCCTAATTTGATACCGCTTTGAACCATTTTTCTTAAGAGTGTATGGATTTTCTCAATCGATTTTTGAGGATGCATTGCCTTGCTTGCCTCTTCAAAGGAAATGCCCTAACTGAGACAGACAGGTCTTTGTCTAAAAGGCCTACAGAACTGCCCCCGGTGCTGGTGTTTTTGCATGTGTATATATTGTAAAGTTTGTTTTTCTAGTGAGAATGAAAAATAGACAATCTTGTCGAGCAGGTACTGGACAGAGCACAAGCAGTATGAGAGTTGCTGATACACAAGAATAATTTCCAGTTCTCCAATAAATTCCAGTTGGTAAGTACCAACTGCCTTTTGAGGACTGATTTAACCTATGGTCTGTTTTACTTCATGCTTCCATCTGCTGAAAAGCTTTATGGAGATGAAGATTTCGTTTTCAGCACGACCTGGCACCTGCTCACAGTGCCAAAACCACTGGTAAATGGTTTACTGACCATAGTATTACTGTGCTCAATTGGCCTGCCAAATCTCCTGACCTGAACCCCATAGAGAATCTGTGGAATATTGTGAAGAGAAAGTTGAGAGACGCAAGACCCAACACTCTGGATGAGCTTAAGGCCGCTATCGAAGCATCCTGGGCCTCCATAACACCTCAGCAGTGCCACAGGCTGATTGCCTCCATGCCACGCCGCATTGAAGCAGTCATTTCTGCAAAAGGATTCCCGACCAAGTATTGAGTCAGTATTGAGTTATTGGTCAGATGAAATATGCACATTTTTTGAGATAGGAGTTTTGGGTTTTCATGAGCTGTATGCCAAAATCATCAGTATTAAAACAATAAAAGACCTGAAATATTTCAGTTGGTGTGCAATGAATCTAAAATATATGAAAGTTTAATTTTTAGCATTACATTATGGAAAATAATGAACTTTTATCACAATATGCTAATTTTTTAGAAGGACCTGGATAGGTGGATCGGTCTGCGCAGTGCAGATGCATCTCGAACAAGCCTGGTGTGTTTGTGTTTCAAGCTGCCCCGCTAGCGTTGCTGAGAAAGATAAGACGATACTTGACGTCAGACCTGGCTCTGTGGCGGCTCTAGCCAGTGGAAAGGCAACCCAGTTTTTAGAAGTCTCGTCAGTCGAGCTAACTCCGAGCCGGCACTAGCACTGGCTCTGAACTAGCATCCGGTTCATTCTGGTGGAAAGGTGGACGATGGTGATGATACATAGGCGCGAAGCTGCTGTGGAATGTTTCTGAGATTCTGCACGGATCTACATATTTGAAAAAATTACCGTCGTTTGGCAAATAAATAAATAAATGAAAGTTATATAATGTATTACTAACATTTATATCCTGTACGCTTTATTGTACACCTCAAAAAGGGAATTTATAGTAATTAATTCTTTAGTATACTCATAAGTCATTCGTAGAGTCTAAGCAGCGAGTCCACGGATGGTTTGTATCTGACGTAGTATAAAGTATTTGATTTCGGACGCAGCACATCTCTGGTCGCACCTACAGGTCCTTCTCAAAAAATTAGCATATTGTGATAAAAGTTCATTATTTTCCATAATGTAATGATAAAATAAAAATTTCATATATTTTAGATTCATTGCACACCAACTGAAATATTTCAGGTCTTTTATTGTTTTAATACTGATGATTTTGTCATACAGCTCATGAAAACCCAAAATTCTTATCTCAAAAAATTTGCATATCATGAAAACAAGGTTCTCTAAACGAGCTTTTAACCTAATCATCTGAATCAACTAATTAACTCTAAACACCTGCAAAAGATTCCTGAGCTTTTAAAAACTCCCAGCCTGGAGCCTACAGGTGCCGCGTTCCCCAAGCCTGACCTGGGCTACAGAGAAGCACCACTGGACTTTTGCTCAGTGGTCCAAAGTACTTTTTGGATGAAAGCAAATTTTAAATGTCATTCGAAATCAGGGTGCCAGAGTCTGGAGGAAGACTGGGGAGAAGGGAATGCCAAAATGCCTGAAGTCCAGTGTCAAGTACCCACAGTCAGTGATGGTCTGGGGTGCCATGTCAGCTGCTGGTGTTGGTCCACTGTGTTTTATCAAGGGCAGGGTCAATGCAGCTAGCTATCAGGAGATTTTGGAGCACTTCATGCTTCCATCTGCTGAAAAGCTTTATGGAGATGAAGATTTCGTTTTTCAGCACGACCTGGCACCTGCTCACAGTGCCAAAACCACTGGTAAATGGTTTACTGACCATGGTATTACTGTGCTCAATTGGCCTGCCAACTCTCCTGACCTGAACCCCATAGAGAATCTGTGGGATATTGTGAAGAGAAAGTTGAGAGACGCCAGACCCAACACTCTGGATGAGCTTAAGGCGCTATCGAAGCATCCTGGGCCTCCATAACACCTCAGCAGTGCCACAGGCTGATTGCCTCCATGCCACGCCGCATTGAAGAAGTCATTTCTGCAAAAGGATTCCCGACCAAGTATTGAGTGCATAACTGAACATAATTATTTGAAGGTTGACTTTTTTGTATTAAAAACACTTTTCTTTTATTGGTCAGATGAAATATGCTATTTTTTTTTAGATTTGGGTTTTCATGAGCTGTATGCCAAAATCATCAGTATTAAAACAATAAAAGACCTGAAATATTTCAGTTGGTGTGCAATGAATCTAAAATATATTTTAAAAAATATTTTATCATTACATTATGGAAAATAATGCACTTTTATCACAATATGCTAATTTTTTGAGAAGGACCTGTATCTTAACCCTTTCATGCATAGAGGTCACTACAGTGGACAGCAATTAAAAAGCATTTTCTTGTTTTGATGGTATAGTTGAACATCAGCCTCTACAGTGGACTCTAGTGCATCATACTATAGCCATTCGACACCAATGGGCAAGCTGTTGTATATCCACCCCCAAACCAAGATGTCCAGTTAGAAATGCCAAGTTGCTCTGGAAAATCCACCAACTCCTTCTATCTTAGGGGACTCTTGCAGGTAAAAACTTTTTTTAAATAAAATGTTGTAGCATTAAGCAAAATCAAATGAGTCATATCACAGTTACATTCTTCAAGTATTGATTTTAGATTATGAGAAAATTCTGATTAATCATCTTACCACTAGTGATAAAAAATCGCTGTGAACATCGGGCGGTGTGCGGCTGGTGCTGTGCGGGGACATTCTGAACCGCTATCCGGACAGAAGGCTCGCGAACTTGCATCAATAGCTATATTGAAAATACTTATACTTTACTAACATCTACTCTTTTTACTGTAAATAAGTGTATTTGTGTAGAATGTAATTTGCATTAACATAAAAAGTAATGTGATTAATGCATGTTGTTTGTTGTAATGCACTATTATTCATTAGATCAAAAAGTAATCTGATTATGTAATGCATGTTGCTTGTAATGCATTACTTTACTCATAACATCAAAAAGTAATCTAATTACACAATGCACGTAATGCTTAACATGAATTATGGAGATTGGGGCAAGTTGACAAAACATGGTGACTAACTTTCAAGTCTACGGTTTTTATTTTAAAAATATCAGACATTCAGTTGCAGCTATATAATATGTTATATAATATTTAATAGCAGGCTCACATTGTGGCAACTTACTCCATATGAAAGTAAGTTCATTCCCTGGGTTGAAAAGGTGGAAGTGTTCCATAGTTCTACATTTTCTTGGTTAAAGAGATGGTTACATCTGCTGTCAATGATTGTAATTCTACTGAAATTTCTAAGGGTGGCGCAATTTCTCGGGGATGCAGGTGCATGGTCGCCTCTCCGACAAACTGGAGAGAACTAAATGTTGATTCTTGATTGACTAAAACTAATTCAGAAACGCTATATTCAGTGTTTTATATTTAGCACGCGCGTTACTCCTGTGATGTATAAATCTACTTATCCTTATCCAAATATCCAGGTTCTTGTCGTGCGTTGTGCAAGTTTCTCCAGGTGAATGAAGTGAATAACCAAGGTGTGAGTTATGCAAACTGTTGTACTCGGAGCTTTGGTGTAATTTCCTCATGTTGCAACTGCCTGTAAGAAGACAAAATATGCTTAGGCCTACATGTAAATGTGTTTCACCAGTGTTGTCAAACATCGTTCCAGTGATCACAAAGGTCTTTAGACAAGATAGTCGGAGCCCATTTTTAGCTGTCGCAAAATAGAGGCCAGTGAACATAAGTAACAGCGGTTCCACTATTAACACTCTATTGTTTTCTTTAACGTGTTTAACCGATGTTTAGCTTACTTTACAATAAGCGAGAACAATTGCAACAGCTCAATTATCAGAAATCTCTAAAATAGTATATATAGAGGGGGTCCCTTAAATCTCCTATACAGAGAATATCCTTTAAACTGATTTAAAGTGTGCTCTTTAAATTAGCACCCTATTGCCTAATACTTTTTCGGAAGTTGGGCTAAAAGGCTGGAAATGCAGGAAACATCAGGCGAGATACATTTATTGAGAGTTGGGGGTTATAGAGGGAGAGAGAGAAAAAGAGAGAGAGGTGCGCATGGAGGAGGGGGGAGACCTGTTACTGTTGTGCCAACTGCGCGCTTTCACTGCGCAAAAGCGCACATAAATGTTATCTGCTCGAATCATGATATCAGTCTCTTGATTCCTTTTCTTATCAAAGCCCTTTTCTTATTTACAGAACAAAATGATTTAATTGTACTCTTTAACATGTCTTTAGTATTTATGTAGTCAATCTGCATCCTCTTTTGACATGAGGATCTTGCGTCTCCATGCTCATTTTCACTACTCGCCGTTTCTAACATTTAACGCGATTGAAATGTTTTGATACCAGGACTGCGAGGATGTGGACGCTACCGAGGACCCGGTTCGCACACTGTAACGGCTCGTCGAGCAGCGATGAGAAAGAAATCGCTGTGAACATCGGCGGTGTGCGGCTGGTGCTGTGCGGGGACATTCTGAACCGCTATCCGGACAGCAGGCTCGCCGAACTTGTGAACTGCTCAGCTCGCAGTTTTGATGTCATTTCATCACTCTGCGATGATTATGACCCTGGGAAACGAGAATTCTACTTCGACAGAGACCCTGACTCGTTTAAATGCATAGTAGAAGTGTACTACTTTGGGGAAATCCATATGAAGCGCGGAATCTGCCCTATTTGTTTTATTAAAGAGATGGAGTTTTGGAAGATTGACTTAAGCTACTTGGATGAATGCTGCAAGAGTAACTTGACCGAGAAGGAGGAAGAGTTGGCAGAGATTGCAGACAAGGTGAAACTGATCCTGGATGATCTGGACCCTGACCCTGCAGTGAGCCGCAATGAGAGATGGCAGAAGTTCGTTTGGAAGCTCATGGAGAAACCAGAGTCCTCGCTCCCCGCACGCGTAATTGCCGTCGTGTCCTTCCTGTTCATTCTAGTGTCATCTGTGGTGATGTGTCTCGGAACCATACCGGACCTCCAGGTGGAGGATTCCGAAGGGAACCGCGTTGAGCACCCGACCCTGGATGCTATCGAGACGGCATGCATCGGCTGGTTCACTGTAGAGTACGTGCTGCGCCTCGCCTCGTCCCCTAACAAGCTGCGCTTCGCTCTCTCCTTCATGAATATGATAGACTTCCTGGCCATTCTGCCCTTCTACGTGGTGCTGGTTCTCACGTACCTCGGCACGGCCATGATGGAGCTAGTCAACGTGCAGCAGGCGGTGCAGGCGCTCCGCATCATGCGCATTGCGCGGATCTTTAAGCTGGCGCGTCATTCTTCTGGCCTGCAGACGCTCACATACGCGCTCAAACGGAGCTTCAAGGAGCTGGGTCTGCTCCTCATGTACATGGGAGTGGGCATCTTCGTGTTCTCCGCACTTGGGTATACCATGGAGCAGAGCCACCCGGAAACTTTGTTCAGAAGCATCCCACAGTCTTTTTGGTGGGCCATCATCACTATGACCACCGTCGGCTACGGGGACATCTACCCAAAGACCACTCTGGGCCGGTGCAACGCGGCAATCAGCTTTCTGTGCGGGGTGATCGCCATAGCTCTGCCCATCCACCCCATCATCAATAACTTTGTCATCTATTACAACAAGCAGAAGGTGCTCGAGACCGCCGCTAAGCACGAGCTGGAACTCATGGAGCTGCGCGAGCTCGAGCTCGCAGTCAGAAACGCTTCGCGCAGGCCTGACGCGCCCGGGAATGCGTGGGAAGGTGCCTTGCGCGCATCGCGTAGCGATACATACATCCCGCTCATTTCTGGAGCGCACAGAACTGAGAGGGAGCCCGTGAAGAAGAGAAGCCTGACTTAGGACAAAAGTGAAAGAATCAACAGGCACTTTACGTTTCACGAGAGCTAGTGTTTTTAGGTCATTGTGCGCTATAAACTGCTCTGCTGCAATGTGACCGTCAAGCTGCTTGTGTGGTTTTCACTGGACATCAAAAATGAGTTCCTCCTCAAAGTGTTATTTTGTCTTAATTAAATAAAGTGCATGTTAAACTTCATGTGTATGTTTCAGATAATTATGGCTCAACAAAAATATTTAGACTTTAATTAAGTTTAACACCAGATCATAACAAACTCACAATGAGCAACAGGTGTGAAATCAGTACATGAGGTCACAGTAAAAGTTGTGTAACATCAAAGATATACAGGACAAACAGCAATTTTGAGATAAAGTGTAATTCCTCACATTTTAATAATTTGAGTTGTGACATAATAACTGAACTAAGAAACAATGAATTGGCAGATCCTCTTGTTAATTATTTTGAAGTAAAGTTTTACAAAAATTAATTCATGCACAAAATGTAACATTTATTATTTATTTATTAGTGTTACTACTCTTCCCAGTAGTGGGCACATTTTAAGAGTTTGTACTTGACATTATATAAAGATGTGCATTTGTTTGACCAAAATACATGAATGTATACATTAATTTACATTGTTTATATTCAAATATACTATATATATATATATATATATATATATATATATATATATATATATATATATATATATATATATATATATATATATATATATAATGTAATACTATTTCACAATATTATGGTTTTTATATTTTGGTCAAACAAATGCACATCTTTAATGTCAAGTACAAACTCTTAAAATGTGCCCACTACTGGAAAGAGTAGTAACACTAATAAATAAATAAAAAATGTTACATTTTGTGCATAAATAAATTTTTGTTTTATTAATATATTATAATAAATGTAAAATGTAATTTGTTCCTGATGGCAAAGCTAATGGCAAACTCCAGTCTTCACTGTCACACATCCTTCAGAAATCATTCTTATATTCAGAATTTTGTGTTTGATTATGATCACTTATTATTATCAGTGCTCAAATATCTTATTATTATCAATGTTTTTTCTGCTTTAATATTTTTTTTGTGGATTCAAAAGAACAGCATTTATTTAAAACAGAAACTTTTGGAACATTATGTCTTTACTGTCACTTTTGACCAATTTAATGTGTCCCTGCTGAATAAAACCATTACAACCATCCTCCCTCTCCCAATTAAAAAGTATTATTTTTTATATTATCATATATTATAACTTTTAAATGATGGTTTCCACAAAAAACAAGAAATGTTTCTGGCGCACCAAAGCAGCATCTTAGAATAATATATTTCACAATATTAGTGCATTTTTTAAATCAAATAAATGCTACCTTGGTGAGCATAAGGAACTTCTTAACATTGAGAAATATTTTTTTTCCAGAGCTGCATATATGTATTGGTTGCTAGG
This sequence comes from Gobiocypris rarus, assembly GCA_023029165.1. Classification (NCBI taxonomy): domain Eukaryota; kingdom Metazoa; phylum Chordata; class Actinopteri; order Cypriniformes; family Gobionidae; genus Gobiocypris; species Gobiocypris rarus. The sequence continues at coordinate 19,451,780 of CM040927.1, forward strand.
AAGCTGTGACACATAAATGCCAATTGTATGTCTATTTTTATAATAGTGTTTTTTTTTCCCCAATTCTCAGTATTATAAGGACTTTCAAGCATGTTAACATGAAAGACAGATATTCTCAGACATTCTTTACTGGGAAGAAGAGTAACTCAGGTGATGACAGAGCTACAGGTGAGTCTTACTTGCTCAAATTAAATCAAATTCTTATCTGTCTCCTAACCTCTTCAAAGTGATCAGGATTCTGGTGGTCATTGCTAAATACAGTTGTAAATAGCATTTGTGTGGGTTAGGGTTAGGTCGCTGCATCATAGGGTTGTTCATTTTGGTTGCAGTCTCTTTTGCCCCTCAAGTGCACTTTTTGTTCTGGTTTGCGTTGAAGCACGGTGTTCCTGTGCAAACAGTCAGCCCAACAGGTGTCTAAAAAAGTAGGCTGTGATTCTGAAATGTTGCTTTTGCATCTTGGGAAAGATTTACTTTCATCTTTATCTTGATGTCCAATTCCTGACTCAACAATCCAGCACAGAGATAAAAACAAATGAGTCACAGAATCCACCTAAACATGCTGAAATTCAGCAAAGAGCCACTGGAGGCTAAGAATAGGACCTCCAGCATGATGTGGGCTGGTGTCAGTCATGTGAACCGATACAGAGCGTTTATGCAGGGAATGCGTGTCTGGTTGTTATATAGAGAGGCATTTGAACATGTCTGCACGGCAGGAGGTTCTCACATACACCCTCGAAACGCTCAGACAAGATGGCTACCCTGGCACCTACAAGCGTGATGAGATCGCTGACATGGAGTATGGGTGTGCTTCTGTGTGGGTTTGTGTGACTAGTTTAAAGGTTTCTTTGGGTTACAATATAATTATACATTTAAGTACTGAATAATAATAATTAACTATGTACTTATAGGGTTAGGTTTAGGAATTGGTTTATTGGTTGGTTTAGGGATAGTTGCATGCAATTATGCATCATACAGTAACTACATGCACTGTAAAATAAAGTGTTACTGAAAATTCTTCCCCTCCCTCTTGAAACACCATCTCTTCTCTGATACTGCAATTAAGAGTGTAAGTGAGACTCTCTCTGCATTGTGATTTTATTTACAAGTATGCATATGGCTGAAGCTATGCATTGTACATGTGTGTGTGCCATCTCAGCTGTGCATTGGACTGTGAGATTGAGTAGTTCTTCTAACACTTCATTCTCATATGGTTAAAGTATTTGCATGCTTTATAGCGGAATATGCTATCATGATCAAAGCTTTTCCTCTAGTTAAAATAGTGTGTGCTTGAAAGTTCACAGCATTTACATTTATAAGAAACATACTTTTTCATGAATGTTGTCGTGGCTTCTGCCACCTCTGTGAAAATCACTCTCAAAGTCTTGGTGTTTTGATGCCAGAAGATAGAGATATTCAAAGCCAAGTTGGTTTGCAAAGCAAACTGACAGTTGTATGTTCAGTTTTCCATATACTTCAATCCAAGGTGGTGTTAATACATTTCATATATGCCACTAATGTGTATCTTAAACTATATTAAAGGAACACACCGACTTTGGGGGACTTTAGCTTATTCACTGTATCCCCCAGAGTTAGATAAGTCCATACATACCATTCTCATCTCCATGTGTGCCATAACTCTGTATGACGCACCCACCGCTAGCCTAGCTTAGCACAAAGACTGGAGGCAAACGGCTCCATCTAGCATACTGCTCAATAAGTGACAAAAATAACAACATTTTCCTATTTACATGTTGTGATGTATAGATACATTGTGTACTAAGACCGACGGAAAATGAAAAGTTACACAAAAGTTGCGCTTTTCTAGACTGATATGGGACTATACTCTCATTCCTGTGTAATAATCAAGGAACTTTGCTGGGTGCAGCAGGCGCAATGATATTATGCAGCGCCTGAAAATAGTCCCCAGCACACTCTCTGTGCAAGCAGGTTGTCACGTTTGTTATGTTGACGGAAGTTAGCCTATATTTTCAGGCGCTGCGTAATATCTTTGCGCCTGCTGCAACCATGGCACGGCAGCAAAGTTCCTTGATTATTACGCAGGAATGAGAGTATAGTCATATCGGTCTAAAAAATCGCAACTTTTCTTTTTCCGTCGGTCTTAGTTCACAGTGTAACTATACATCACAACATGTAAATAGGAAAATGTTGGTGTCACTTATTAAGCAGTAGGCTAGATGGAGCCGTTTGCCTCCAGTCTTTGTGCAAAGCTATGCTAGCGGTGGGTGTGTCAGACAGAGTTATGGCACGCACAGAGATGAGAATGGTATGTATGGACTCATCCAACTCTGGGGGATAGCTTAAGTCCCAAAAAGTCAGCCTGTTCCTTTAAGTAAAACGAGATCTCATGATATGCTTTCTCATATGATGGTAGCGCTCAGTTCATCATACATGAGCACAAGATCATCGCATGGCAGGTTATTATTTATATGGCCAAGCACAAGATCATCATGTCTTCTCTTTATGGCTACTCATATATGAAGACACACACAGTTGACTATATTAGTAGCATAACTTGTTAAAGTAAATGGCTGTATTCACATTTATTATAGGCTGCTGGTTTAATTTGATTAATAGAAATCTTCCACACTGTGGGCAGGTTAGAAACATAAAGTGTGTTTGTGAGAGAGGCAGAAAAGAGAGCTGTCGGGACCACTTAGTGGAACAGTAAATAACTGTAAATAACTGAGTGTGTATGTAATAACTCTCTACAGGACGACAACAACAACCTCACACACTCAAATTATGAGTTGTTTTCCAATTTAAGATAAGACAATATGGCATTTAGGATATTTTTGTAATTAATATTTTTTATCATTGTTCATATTTTGTAACTTTTGCTCACATAATATATATATATATATATTATAAAACAGTTAGTTCCAGTCCTTGATTCTGATTGGTTAATAGCTGTGTTTCATTCATGATAAAACACAGCAATGACTGTTTCACAGAACAGTTTTGTGCATAGATATATAGCTATAGTATAAAAAACAATCATTTCACTCATTTATCTATGCAATTGAACTATTCTGTCCATTCTGTTATCCTCCAGCAGACTAATGCATTCCTCCGGCAGAGTAACTGCCATTATGTGACTCAAGTGTTTGTTGACATTTAAACATCAAATTCTGTGTACTCTCAAGCACTTAATGGCATTTAATGTGTCGCTAAAAATAAAACGCATTGTGTTTTGGAATTTTGCTGGATAAAGTATAGCTTCCAGCATAGATGTTGGTATCTAAGAAGCAGTGAAGTTTCTGGAATTGATTCTCGGAATAATGAGAAGTCGTTAAGTGACTTAAAATGCTCTTAATTACTTGGGTGAAATCATCCATTCGTCCATTCTCCTTAAGTTTAATTTGGTGTCTTCAGTCTCTATGAAAGAAAAAGTCCATCTTCTAGACGGCGATCAAAAGTGAAAGCTTTGTGTGACCTGACTTCAGTTCAGCCTCACTCACGCTTGTCCTCGCTACAAAGGTGACATTAGGAGCACAGCTGGGTGTTTTGTGATTTAGAGCTTGGCTGAATGTGTGTTTTAGTGTAAAATTTAGGAGGTTGTCTGCTTGTTAGTGTTCATTTGTAAGCACTGATCATGTTCTGCCAGCAGCCGACAGCTCACGCCTACAGTTCTGCTGCTTGTTAGGGTTCTAACAGCAAAAATAATTAGTCCAAAACTCTGGCAATTCCAGTCCAAGATAATTACTCAAACAAGGCACAGTCCTTCACACAGACAGAACAACTTGACCTTTTACTTCAAAGAGCACAAGAGAGAAAGGAGTAATGATTGTCTTTTATGGGCTAGAAAAAAATGCTTTGTGTCAGATCTGCGCCCAGAAGAGAGGGCAAGCTCTCCTCAGGGGCATTATGGGTGCTGTCATTGTCATTATAAACTTTATCATTATTGTGAATATAGTGTGGAAGACGTGAGTAGGGTCAGGTTTTGCCATCATCAAGCATAGTACAACCAGTGATCACATGCATGGTGGGGCATGGCTAATGGTCCTGTGGCGAGGGGGACGAGCGAGAGACGTAGCAGGAGCGAGCGAGACCGGTGCGTGATTGAGAATGAGCGTCACCTGCGAGGCACGCGGGTCTCGAGTCCTCTAATGAGGGAGCTCGGAGGCATATAAGGACGAGCGACACAAGTGAAGGATGAGAGAGGACCAGGCCTGGACTTTATGTTGTGTTTTGTTTATGTTTTGTTATGTGTGTGCGCGGCAGCCGTCTGTGAGGGCCTGCCTGTGATTTTACTTTCAGTTTGTTTATTTGATTAAAGTCTTTTAAATGTTTGCCGGTTCCCGCCTCCTTCCCTGAACAAAGAACTACATTACAGGTCCCTATCAGGAAAATGATTTAATGAAGCATTCTAAATAATGTCTGTAATGGATATGTCACAAAAAAAGTGTTGCCGAAAGTGTTATGTAATGTGTAGTGTTAGTGTAAGGGGATAGTAAAAACCATTACGCCTATGGAGAGTCCCCACAAAGATAGTAAACCAGACGTGTGTGTGTGTGTGGCAGATAGACCTGAATACATGCTAGTTGGCAAGATAGATATGAGTGTGTGTGTGGGCTGTGAAAAAAAAACAGTCAGGAGGTTCAACTCATAAATTTATTGACTGATTCCTGGATAGACAGACAAAGAATAATGTTGGTGTTTGTTGACAGAGCCCTTATTATTTATCTACATTTAATGTTTAGAATAAGACACAGGATGTTATACAGATGGACAGAACAATGAGAAACCGATCACTTCAATTAACCTGTTTAGTGGTGCAGGACGCGAGACTGTTGGGGGAATGATTGAAAGTCACATTTAATTAGTCCCAAGGACTGTGTGATTTCTTGCATCAGTACCCAGCTGACAAGAAGAGTCTGTGAATAATCTTGCAAAAAAATACTGTTACCGTACTCTGCCGGCATCTTGTCCTGACTGAGGATTCATAGAGAAAGGAGGATTCAGACTGAGATCAATGATAACTTTTGAACAGCATGCAGGTGCCTTATGAACTGCCAAGATTTGGCAGGGCATGAATATTCAGTATGAAGACAAACACAGGGATGCTGAGCTCTGCTAAGATGCTGCTGGTTTTGGAAGACAGTAGGCGGGGCTTAGAGGGAGTGGCAAGGTGGATGTGGCATATTTGTCAATGATATTAATAGGTGTCTTGTTTAAAAATGTTTAGACCTGTTTGATACAGTTACTTACATAATGGATCTTTTTTCCTGTATGCATCTTTCTCTTACAGTTTCCACATTGGCAACCATTAATCCAGGAGGATTTATGTTATATATAATTAAATGTTATATAATTAAATGTTGAATAAATCAAATATTTTTATGTTTTCAATCTCACTTTATTGACCAATGTACTTGCTGCTGACCTTTGAGGATTCAGTTAAACCATTTTTTACTGGTAAAGTAAGTGTTAAACATTTTGTATCCTATTCAGCTGAAAGGTTTGTTTGAGCTGCGCCCTCAACTGTACATGTGTGAACTTGCATTATTTCACTTTTTGTGTGAAAGGGTCTTTACATTTGCTCAAAAATATAACTTTTTTGTCATAAAATAAATAAAACAAGCCCAGCCCAGGTGAAAAACGTAACGCAAAAGTATAATGTAACTATTACTATAAAAAGTAACTAAGTACGCATTTAGTTACTTTTTAAGGGAGTAACGCAATATTGTAATGCATTACTTTTCAACATAACTTTCCCCATTTTTTATGTACTCGTAGTAGACTAAAGATGGTGAAAAGCATAATCATAATCTATATCACAGCAGATTCATATATAGTTGATTTGGTTCAAATTGCACAATAACCATTTTACCATGTATCCGTGCTGGACCTTGTTTAAGTGTTACAATGTTGGAATGTTGCCTCTGCTCTACTTGCCCCTCAAGTCTGAGTGGAGTGCCATCCCATAATTCGTTTCCAGATTGAGATCTGCATCTTCAGCCTTTTTGAAAGATTCCACTTGTGGGTTGATTCTGAGTGGAGAGAGAGAGAGATTGGTGGACAGGCTTGTTGAGTTAAAAAGGGAAAAGGAACTGCTGGGACCTTTACCAGCAAACAATTCCTGCTCTGTTAGTTCATTTACATTTAAATAGATTTAGACAGCATTTTGATGCTGTGCAAGATTGTGGTCTGTAAGATCTTTTGTTTTTGAAAGAAGTCTTTTAATAAAAATATTAATTCCTTTTTCTTTAAAAAAAAAAAACACAAAACAAGAAACAAGACAAACCCAAATGTATGTTACACAATTAGCAGCACAATTGGACAACAAACAATAAATCTGAGAAATACATTATGCAATTTGATCATAGCAACCTGTTTTAAAAATTGACAGATGTGGCCACCGTAGTATAAAAGGGTTGGTGTGACAATGTTAGAACCTTTTTTCCCTTTGTGTACTTACCTTGTAGCTATATTTAGTATTGACATCTGACCTGCAAGTCGACCAGCCCACTGGGAAAAGTCCCAGTGCTCCCCATGGTCAGCCGGCATCCCCTGTACTGATTGAATGGAATTCCCTCTCTGACTGACCCCTGTCCTTGAGATCCTGCAGTAACTGAACACACTATCCTATGCCCTTTGCTGCTATGTGTGCAAGAAAATCTCATTTCTATGTACACGAAATGCATCGAATACTAGTACAAACCCCAGATTGAAGAATAATTATAAAAAAATTAAGAATTTGAAGAATAATTATTAACAATGTGAAGAATATTTTTTTTAATGTATGCTACTGTATGCTGTATGCTTTTTTACTTTCTATTCATAACTATTCTATTCAAAAGCAGAGGTGTACAGTAACAAAGTAAATTTACTTGAGTTCTGTACTTGAGTACACTTTTTGAGTATCTTTACTTTAGAATTATTGACTTTACTTCTATGAAAAACAAGTATCGTACTATTCACTCCACTACATTTCTATCAAGGTCATATATAGCAGCTTTGTTTTCTAGTTAGAGGGCTATTATTTTTTTTATATTATTTTTAAAACATGATTGGGATTTTTTGCAGACAACCTTTCAGTAATCACACTTGTTGGGTCAAATGCAGTTAAATGATTTCCAGCATTCAAACACTGATCAGTTGATGGCAAAAGAACGCGGTTTGCCTTCTTTGCAGTGCACACACCAAACTTTCTGAAAAGAGTAAATGTTTGTTTTGTTTTAAGTGTTTGCCTAAAATGAACCATATGACAGGCTTCAAAAACTTGTAACGGAGTAATATTTGACCAGTACTTTTACTTTTACTTAAATAATTGTGTACTTTGTCCACCTCTGATCAAAAGGATTTTGGAAAAAAATATCTCTTTTCCACAACAATATGAAGCAGCACTACTATTTTCAGCATTTATAATAATAAATGTTTCTTGATCAGCAAATCAGCATATCAGAATGATTTCTGAAGGATCATGTGACACTGAAGACTGGGGTAATGATGCTGAAAATTCAGCTCTGCCATCAGAAGAATAAGTTAGATTTTATAATATATCACAATAATGAAGTTATTTTAAATTGTAATATGTTTTCATAATATTACTGTTTTTACAGTTCTCTTTTTCTCTGGGCGTTCAAGCCATAAATTAGTCTTAAATTATTTTCTCTAAATCCTCCATTAATGTATGGATTTTAAAGTGCTGTGTTGATCCATTTCTGTCTGCTCACTGAATAATTTCCATTTGGGAGCAACGATGCCTCTGAATTTGATTACATCGGTGTCTCTTCTCAGAGTGTGATATTTTTTTTATGTGCTGGAATGGACTGAGATGGATTTGCTTAATCACAAGCCTAGACAAGTATTTAGGTGGCCTGTGAAGTGTGGACCTCATCCATCTCTCTATTCTGTCATTTATTGGTATTGCTTCTCATGTGTGATTCACTTGTGTGATCTGTAACTGTGCTAAAGGACAGCAGTGGCACATATGCGTTAATCAGAGAGCGATGTTGACAAAACACACAAGTGTGTGTGTACATGTGTTTAAGACACACATGTCATGTATCAGAGATTAATGCTGGGTAACAGAGAGAGAGAGAGAGAGAGAGAGAGAGAGAGAGAGAGAGAGAGAGAGAGAGAGAGAGAGAGAGAGAGAGAGAGAGAGAGAGAGAGAGAGAGAGAGAGAGAGAGAGAGAGAGCGAGTGTGTGTGTGTTTGTGTGTTGGTTTGTCATTTGACTGTTTTGTATACTGAAAAGCACACAGAAGCAAAATTGGTGGATTTGAATATGTGTGTGCACCAATACATGCTGAGTGCTCGATGAACTATATGAATTTTGGTTTTTTATTTTTACAGTGGATGTGCACAGGTTCACTGTGTTGCGTATATGTGTGGTCCAGGTATTCCCTGTGTTATGGGGACAAGAATAGTAAACCTAAAATCTTAAGTCCCCATGACGAAAACAGCTTATAAGTCATATTATGTTTTAATATGCAGAATGTTTTCTGTATAGGTTAGGTTTAGGGTGGGTTAATATAAACTGTTTAGTATAAAAATCTTTATGCCCCCGGAGAATCCTTGTAAAACATAAAAAGCTAATGTGTGTATGGTTATTTCAGGGATACATTTGTTTTAAATTTGATAGAACTTCCCAAAACCTTGTGAACATCCAGTTACATCCTGAATTGGAAAAATATGCATTTCTATTTCAAATAAATGCTGTTCTTACCACTGATATGTTTTTAACATTGATAAAAGCCTAATAGAGTGGGGGAAACGGGACCTCAGGTCGGATTCAAAACTGAATTCCTGTGAGCCACAGCATTTGCGTCATGAGCTAGTGTACAGCCCACAAATCCAAAATTGTAAAGATTCTAAAAAAAATTAAAATAATAATAAAATACAATATATATATTTTTAAATATATATATATATTTAAGGCTAAGGTTAGAATTATTCTGTAGTCCTTATAATTAGCTTTATAAAAAAATAATAGAAGGTATGTCCTAATTTAGACGTGTGTGAGTTTTGGGGAGGCACAAGCCCTTATTATCATGAGAGTAAAATAAAGGAGAAGAGTCTTATCACATCGAAACAGGTGTGAAAATGACAGTGAGGGGGCGGAAACACTCATGCTCTCTCTCTCTTTCTCTCACACACACACACACACACACACACACACACACACACACACACACACACACACACACACACACACACACACACACACACACACACACACACACACTGTGAACAGGCTCTGAAGCCGTTCTGCCTTGCAGGTTCTGTCCGCCCTGATGCACATTTATTTCTTGGTAGCAAGTGGTCTGATTGGTGTACGTGTGTGTATGACAAGGTTTTTCTTCCTCCTTTCTTTCCTCTAACAATAGTGCATTGATTTATATTCACACCACCAAATCAAATAAGATTTGCATAGAAATCTTCTTTAAAGAATCTAAGCTTATTACTAAAGACCAGACGGACGCACAAAAGTCTGAGAACACTTAGTGAAAATGCTTCTCGGTTACAATCTTTTCTATGATATTTTTAGCATAACCGTTTGAGTGGAAAGTTTAAGTGAAAAGGTTTTAATGAATTAGAAAATGTTTCAGTATTTCGTTTGTCCCTCATTTAATGACAGCCGCACTTAAACTCCCCAAGTGTATGTACAACCTGATGATCATGTTCACCAGCATGATTTAAGAATGAAAAGCATCCTCTCAGCAGAATTCTTCACATTAGTCATGAATATTTTTCAGAATCTGGAATATTTCTTCTTCTAAATTCTTCTCTTTAATTTGCTGGTTTAAATAATAATAATTGAAAAAAAATTTGAAACATGCAGAAATCTAAAGGTGTGTTTGGACGTATACCTGATGCTGTCTTCTGAGTGAGATCTGGGAGCAGCAGGTCTCTGAGGGAGCATTTGTTGGCTCAACAGGGTGCAATGGATCTTTTTCATGGTTACTGGCAGGTCCCTTGTGTTTCTGAGCAGGGTGTGTGTTGAGATTCTGTATGTGTGTAAACCTCTGCCGTTGTGAAAGTGAAAGTGTCATTTGAATGGCCAAGTATGGTAACCCATACGCGGAATTTGTCCATCCATCTAAATTAGTGCACACACATTAGGTGGAAGTTTTGCATAGGGATCTAAAGAAGATTGTTTTAAAAATGTGACTTATGCTGTAGCTTTTTTAATCATTGATGATTTCCTTTGATACTGCACAAGAATAGGGAAAACAGCTTGTTATGGTCATGTTCAGGTCCTTCTCAAAAAATTAGCGTGATAAAAGTTCATTATTTTCCATAATGTAATGATAAAATTAAACTTTCATATATTTTAGATTCATTGCACACCAATTGAAATATTTCAGGTCTTTTATTTGTTTTAATACTGATGATTTTGGCATACAGCTCATGAAAACCCAAAATTCCTATCTCAAAAAATTAGCATATCATGAAAAGGTTCTCTAAACAAGCTATTAACCTAATCGTCTGAATCAACTAATTAACTCTAAACACCTGCAAAAGATTCCTGAGGCTTTTAAAAACTCCCAGCCTGGTTCATTACTCAAAACCGCAATCATGGGTGTTACGCTAAAGAGTGAAGTGAACAGTGTTTATGCTGCTCTGTTGTGGTTGTGCTGCTGCTGTTCCTTCTGTTTCCCCTAGAGGCCACGCTGTGTCCCGCTGGCTGCTGCAAAAGGGGAGGGGGGCTAAACTTTTCCATCTGCTTATTTTGGAAGACAGGAGTGGGCGAAAGCTCCGTGGGAGGCTCACTCGTACATCTTGTCATGTTCGTAAAAGGGGATGAATTATGATCCTAGAGTTTATGAGTTATGTTGAGAGCTGGTGGGATTTTGGTGATGGGTCTCATGTTGTTTATTTTATCGGTAGTTTAGTGTAGCAGCTAGAGGAACCGGAAGACTCACAACGAACTTGTCTTTTGTTTTGGACGGGAGGTAGGCAAGTTTCATCCTTCTTTGCAGACATGTGTAGTCAGGGTTTTTTTTGTTGTTGTTATTCTTCCCACCATGCTCTGTTGGTTAAACCTTATCTTTCATTAAACTAATTTGTTGCACCGTCATTGCGTCTCTATAGTCTCTATATGTTATGTTATTCCATTTTTCTGTTTATTTAATGGTGATGTAACAATGGGTAAGACTGCCGACCTGACTGCTGTCCAGAAGGCCATCATTGACACCCTCAAGCGAGAGGGTAAGACACAGAAAGACATTTCTGAACGAATAGGCTGTTCCCAGAGTGCTGTATCAAGGCACCTCAGTGGGAAGTCTGTGGGAAGGAAAAAGTGTGGCAAAAAACGCTGCACAACGAGAAGAGGTGACCGGACCCTGAGGAAGATTGTGGAGAAGGACCGATTCCAGACCTTGGGGGACCTGCGGAAGCAGTGGACTGAGTCTGGAGTAGAAACATCCAGAGCCACCGCACAGGCGTGTGCAGGAAATGGGCTACAGATGTCGTGATTCCACAGGTCAAGCCTGACCTGGGCTACAGAGAAGCAGCACTGGACTGTTGCTCAGTGGTCCGAAGCAAATTTTGCATGTCATTCGGAAATCAAGGTGCCAGAGTCTGGAGGAAGACTGGGGAGAAGGAAATGCCAAAATGCCTGAAGTCCAGTGTCAAGTACCCACAGTCAGTGATGGTCTGGGGTGCCATGTCAGCTGCTGGTGTTGGTCCACTGTGTTTTATCAAGGGCAGGGTCAATGCAGCTAGCTATCAGGAGATTTTGGAGCACTTCATGCTTCCATCAGCTGAAAAGCTTTATGGAGATGAAGATTTCGTTTTTCAGCACGACCTGGCACCTGCTCACAGTGCCAAAACCACTGGTAAATGGTTTACTGACCATGGTATTACTGTGCTCAATAGGCCTGCCAACTCTCCTGACCTGAACCCCATAGAGAATCTGTGGGATATTGTGAAGAGAAAGTTGAGAGACGCAAGATCCAACACTCTGGATGAGCTTAAGGCCGATATCGAAGCATCCTGGGCCTCCATAACACCTCAGCAGTGCCACAGGCTGATTGCCTCCATGCCACGCCGCATTGAAGCAGTCATTTCTGCAAAAGGATTCCCGACCAAGAATTGAGTGCATAACTGAACATAATTATTTGAAGGTTGACTTTTTTTGTATTAAAAACACTTTTCTTGTATTGGTCGGATGAAATATGCTAATTTTTTTAGATCATCATCAGTATTAAAACAATAAAAGACCTGAAATATTTCAGTTGGTGTGCAATGAATCTAAAATATATGAAAGTTTAATTTTTATCATTACATAATGGAAAATAATGAACTTTTATCACAATATGCTACTTTTTTTAGAAGGACCTGTAAGTGTGAGCTTGTCAAAAGGAAGTCTTATTTGTTGAATTCTGCAGAATTTAATACTTAGGGGATCAAACACATAGCGTTGAAACCCTAATTGTTAGGATTTTCAGAGATCACCGTTCTGCCCTATAAGTGATTGGACAGATCAAACTGTAGGTCAGAGACTTGAAACTTTGAGGGATGGCAGTACCCATCCTGTCTACAATGTTACCTTGGCTCGTACCAATTGGCCTGACGGTGGTGCTTCAGCGATTAAAAGTATGAAATAGTTATAACTGTTAAAAAACTAAAAAACATATATTTCCTTAGTTAATTGGCTGTACATGGTCTTTTCTATCTCAGATCTAGGTGGTTACATATTAAATAAAACATAACATCTTTTTATGGATGCTATTAAAGGCCTTAAAGCGCTTGAACCCCGTTAATCGCTGCTTGCAGCTATATTTTACTTTGTATTTCCTCATGTGTTTTAGTAAAGCAATAAGCCACTCATGCAAATGTAATTGCACCATAGCTAAGGGTGAATTTGTACCATTGGATTCATACAGTACCTGTCAAAAGTTTAGAAACATTACAATTTTGAAAGAAGTCTCTTATGCTCACCAAGGCTGTGTTTATTTAATCAAAAAATGTATTCAAATTCTAATTTATTTAATTCAAATACAGTAAAAACTGAAATATTGTGAAATATTATTACAATTTAAAATAATTGTTTTCTATTTTAATACATTTAGGGCCAGATTTACTAAACAGGGCAAATTAGCATGAGAGCGCAATCCCATAAAAGCGCAGCTGAGTGGACAGTTCTGCGTGTGATCTACTGACGACGTGCAAATTAAAGAACACATATGCAGCCGGATCATTTCCATAATGACCAACCCAAGTTAGCACCTGGTTTAAGACGGCCTTTTTTTGGGTGGTAAATAATAACGCAAACAGCAGTAAATTGATGAGCACAAACCTTAGTAAATCACCTTGCATGATTAATTTAGATTCTCTCCTCCCATAAATTTTGCGTCTGAAAGGGAAACTCCTACAAATGAATATGCAATAAGGTCAACTGCAAAAATAACCTTCCACATCTTTTCAGTGCAAATTTTTCAGTGATGATAGTGATAGTGAATAATGTTACAAAAGATTTACATTTAATACATGCAAATAAATGCCGTTCATTGAACTTCCTATTCATCGAAGAATCATGAAGAGGGTTAATTTGCTCTCGCAAATAGAATTCTTAGGTTTTTCTGTGGAAATGGAAAACCCTCAGTGGAGCTGGATACATTTGTTACAGACTGCTTTGCTGTCCGTCCACTTTCTTTATGGCTTCCTAGCTTTGATGCTTGATGCTTTAGCTTTGTTTGGAACTATTTTAGTTTGAGTTCAAACTGTCTGTTTGATCATGTTTGCACATTTAAAATGATTGATTTATAGAAATACCAACTTACAATGATCTCCAAGGTCAACTGTGATTTATTGGAGTATCTACCATGACATTCAACATGACACTGGAGCCACGCAGCACTATTACTGTTCAGGGCTTGTCAGTCAAATTAAATTACTGTCTCTTTAGCTCTTCTTGGCAAGCCAAATCAGATTTACAGATGTTGTATTTAAATATTTATTAGATATATCTATCAGATTCTCAGTCTGAGAAACGCCAGTCATTAATCACAACATAAACTGTTACATATGCAGCAAGCAACACCATCTCCAGCTGAGGCGACTGTGCAGAAACCCAAATAGTGTTTCAATGTTCTGAACCCCCTGTTAGCTCTGTTGTGGCTCCTCACAACAAACAGATCGTTTTTTCCATTTGTAATTTCTTCGTTCTTGCTCTCTCTACATGACTTTGCAATTATTTCTGCATGTGTGTGAATGATTGGATGCATCCTCTTTCTACTTAACTGCCATCAACTCATGTTATTTTCTCTGTCTTGGTGTGTGTGTGTGCAAGCTACTTTGTGTGTGCATCTGTCATTTTCTCACCTAATGAGGGCTTGTTTTTTTTTCAGTTCCCATAGTAACGTCAAGATAATGATGTCTCTGTGTCTTGTCAAGACGTCTGACAACACGGTGGGTTGTCTGTGACATCCTAACTTACATAGCGTTGTGGGAAATGTCCCATGCAAGCTTGCTAGCGGCACCACTTCACTCATGGGTGAGGAAACTATAGGAACTTCAATATATGGGAGTCTGTTAAAAAGACAAAACAGAGACAGATAGTTTTCTTGTGAGCTGTAGAAAACTTGCTGGTTTAAATCATGACGGCTTTCAGTCTCTGTGGTAACTGCAGACCACAGAGAGCATTCTTGAATCGTGATGCTTCATAACATTTAAAGGTTGAAACATTGGAGTCACATGGACTATTTTACCAATGTACTACCTTTCTGGGCCTTGAAAGTTGCAATGATGTTGCTGCCTATGGGTGGTTCAGAAACCTCTCGGATTTCATCAAAAATATCTTCATTCGTGTTCTGAAGATGAACGAAGGTCTTACGGGTTTGGAACACCATGAGGGTGAGTACTTAATGACAGAAATTTCATTTTTGGGTGATTCCCTATTATGCCACATAACATTTCTGATTAATACACAGAGAGCTATAAAGCATCCAAAAAACACTGAATAAATAACATTCAGTGGACTAACCCTTTAACTATCAAACTAATAACATGTAGTTAAGGCTGCCACTATTCATGCCGTCATAGTTAAGGATGTGTCTTCATTAGTTCATGGAGTTCATATCTTCACTAATCACAAGTTCATGTTGAAGTACACTGTATTACCAAAAGTTTTTGGACAGCCACCTTTACAAGCACATGAACTTTAAAGACATCCCATTCCTAATTCGTAAGGTTTAATTTTTAGTTGACCACCCTTTGCAGCTTCAAATCTTCTGGGAAGGCTTTCCACAAGGTTTAGGAGTGTGTTTATGGGAATTATTGACCATTCTTCAAGAAGCACATTTTTGAGTTCAGGCACTGATGTTGGACGAGAAGGCCTGGCTCGCAATCTCTGCTCTAATTCATGCCAAAGGTGACTCTGTGCAAGCCAGTCAAGTTCTTCCAAACCAAACTTGCTCATCCATGTCTTTATGGACCTTGCTTGTCATGCTGGAACAGGAAGGGGCCATCCCCAAACTGTTCCCACAAAGTTGAGAACATGAAATTGTCCAAAATGCCTTGGAATGCTGAAGCATTAAGAGTTCCTTTCACCGGAACTAAGGGGCCACGCCCAACCCCTGAAAAACATATGCATGCGTTAACCTCGCTGATTTTATGTGGCCTACCACTTCGTGGCTGAGTTGCTGTTGTTCCCAATTGCTTCCACGTTGTTATAATACTACTAACAGTTGACCGTGGAATATTTAGTTGCTTGACTTCACTGAGCCATTATAAGAGCTTTACTGTAACTACGATTTTACAAATAGAAAAACATGAAAAGACGGAACGATAGCCTTGTGGTTAGTGCCGACACATGCCGCAACTGCGCCTCTGGCGACCCGAGGACTTGAGGTCCTCTGACGATCCAGTTCCCCTCTCTCTCGACCCCATGCTTTCCTGTCAAAATCTCTACTGTCCTGTCCAATAAAGGCACAAAAACATAACTTAAAAACAAACAACAAAAGAAAAACATGAAAAAATAATGTGAAACTGCAAACAAAAGAACCACAACTTGACAGAATGAAAGCTAGAGAATGAATCTGCTATGGCAAACAAAAAGGCCAGCATCAAAGACACATGATGAACAATTAGGATAAATAAAACAACCCTTCCCAATCATCGTCTTCTCGCTTTGTTTTTAAACGCATCTCTCATTTATATGCATCCCAGTCGTCAACACACTCCTTTCAGACAGTCAGAGAACAAACTCTTTCATCAACACACCTGATATGAAACACTGTGACCAGTCCATTTTGTTTTAAATGAACCAACGTTCAGGGACAACGGGTCGTTTGTCAGTGCCCACCAGAGAATCCAGTGGTGATTTAAATGCACACTCACGCACACACATGAGAGAAGAGGGAACATCATCCTCTGAGTGAATCTTTCATGCTTCTCTCTATTCCTTCTATATAAAACTCTCTGCTGAAATATTGACGCTGTAACTTTTCAACGCTTCAGTTCTGTACTCTAAACCGTCAATAATTCTCCTTGAGATTCTCAGCACTCTTTGAAAGACTTTTTTTTCTTGACTCATTCACTTTTTCTGGAGAAGAGAAAGTATGACTATATATAAGACTTTGTTTGGGAGCTGGGTCACTGGCTGTGCCTGTGCGGCATTATAAACCGTGCCTGCTCTGTGAACTTTTGGTCCTTTTTGGAATTTTTATAATTAGATTTTTTCACTCTAAAATGAAAATGTTATAGAGCACTCAAAACCCATTATTTTCTCTCTGTCATTCACCCTCTTTCTTCATAATAACTTTTAATTTGTGCTCAGTAAGAATTTTTGGTAACACTTTACAATAATGTTTCATTAGTTAACTACTTTAATTAATATGAACTAATAATGAACAATACTTCTACAGAATTTATTAATCTTAGTATTAATGTTAATTTACTATTGCATCATGTAAATCGAAAGTATACTTAATGCATTGTAAAATGACATGAACAAACATTAACAAATATTTAAAAAACTATAACAAATGTACTGCTCATTGTTAGTTCATGTTGGTTAATACATTAACTAATGTAAGCAAATGAGACCTAATTGTAAAGTGTTTTTATTGAAAGAAATTCTTCATTAAATTGATCAAAAGTGTATTTATAATGTTCCGAAAAAAGTGTCAATTATTGCAAATAAATCCTGCTCTTTTTAACATTCTATTAATCAAAGAATCGTGGAAACAATAATCATGGTTTGTACAAATATATTAAGCGGCAACTGTTTCATCATTGATAATAGGAAATGTTTCTTGAGCAAATCAGCATATTAGAATCATTTCTGAAGGATCATGTGACAAGACTGGAGTAATGATGAAAATGAAGCTTCACCATCACAGGAATAAATGAATTTTTAAAATATTCTAAAATTTACAATTTAATTTTTTTAATTGTAATATTTCACAATAATACTGCTTACTGTATTTGTAATGCCAAACTTTTGAACAGTACTGACCGTCATCCTGCCAAGGCAACAGATACAAGTTGTAAGACTCTGTTCACAAATATAAAGGATTAATGTGACAAACTATTTTGAGGGAAGATAGAATTTCACATCTGGCATCACCGCAATCAACAGGTTTTCGTCTTTTGTTATCCTATACAGGGTTACACACGTTGAAACAAAATCGCCTTTGCATCAGCAAAATGCAGCGCGGTGTCTTTGAGTGTGTCTTTGATCTCGCCATGACATTTGAGAGAAGCTGTGTTATAATAAGGGTTTATGAATGAGAGCTCATGTTGTTTTCTCTCTGTCATCCTGCAGGCTGAAAACAGCCTCCATCCTCTGCACAACAAATAAATGAAAGGCACAGTGTGTGGAGAACAAGCCGAGTGAATTCATGAAGCTATCCTCTTGACAGTAAGTCTCGAATGCTCTTTGAAGTATATACAGTGTTTTTGCATTAAGAATAGCAAGAATCTGATATGTTTGACTGCTATAAATGGTTTCCTTCATGATTCACATGATCCATGGTAGATTCATTAGCTGCTTCAGGTAGAGCAGTTAGCAGGTGCGTTCACCACAGCATCTGACCTCAGCTAGACTCTCTGCTGATTGCTTTAATGCAGCAGAAACTGAAAAATTATGCACATGGCATTTGTTTTCTAAGAATGTCTCTTGCTTCTTTACACATCATGTAATTCATTACACTTTAGTCATCTGCAGTCCTACAACCCAACAAACCATGATGATGCCAATCCCTAGGAAAATGTGGGGACACTTTTTTAACAAATTGCAATTATTCAAATCTGTTTAACTTTGTATAAAATGTATTAAAATGGTGTTTAAATTTGGTTAATAAAGTATTAATTTAGTTTTAAAGTGCCCCTATTATGCTATTTTTAAATGACTCCTAATTTTGTTTTAGAGGGCTCCTACAACATTTTTTTCATGCATCAGAGGTCAACAAACAGTTTCATTTTCTCATCACATTTTTTCAATGATTCTCATACATAAATAAATCAGTTTCTCTAAATCCCTTGTTTCCGTGAGTTACTCTGCTCTGATTGGCCAGATGGCCCAGTCTGATTGGTCTACCGCTTACAGCGCTTGTCGGAAGCTAAAAAAAACATTATCATAACTGAACTTCAGCTCCGCTTCCTCAGACATCAGGGATTGTACACACTTTAAAGACAGTTAACGATGATTTTACCATATCAATCCGAGTTGCGAGTGTGATGATAAAACATTGAAAGAACTAGTTATTTAAAATGAACCTCCATCGCAAGGACTAATTGAACAGGACACTTCTCAGTGATACACTACTCATTTTGAGGTACATTATGAGATGTTGCAACTGTAATTCCTCACCATCTGCATTAACAAGTGTATGTCGATCAACAAACCCATGCGTATAAATTTATTGCGGTGCTCATGTGGGAACTAAATTTACTGAATCAATGACAGAGCATACTTAGTTGAGCACTAGTGTGGATTAATGATGTGCGGGTCGTTTCATAAAAATAAAATAAAAACAATAATGTATGTTGCGTGCAGTTCCCTACAGCCTATATTAAAAATTTGGGAATATCTATTTTCATATTTTATTAGGTTCTTTGATAAGGTTACAAAGCCTTCAACAATGGACGTAGCGTAATTTGCGTGATGTCCTAAAACCTTTGGTCACGTAGCACATCACGAAAGCAGCGCGCCAAGCAGCTCCCGCAGCCAGCCAGCCGAGCAAGAAGTCGTCGCTGCAGCCTGAAGCACGATGACGTACTGGATCAGATACAACACGTACTGGACGCGCATGTGCGGTGGTTTCATTCACATTGTGATGACGTCACATGCGCATGCGCAGTTGAGAGCGTTTTGTGAACTGGATAAATACTCAAACCGCTCACGCAAAAACAATTATTAATAACATGCTCACAAAATCAGGACACACGTTTTGCATTTTCCCTTGAATGTGTAGCCTACCTTGAGGATTAAAATGACAGACAATTAGGCTACTTGACTCATTTTTGCTTCCACTCAACAGCAAGTAGACCAGAACATGTTACAATTTTAACTGTTTTGCATGTATGTAGAGAGAAACTAGGATAACTTCAGCAACACTTGACTTATTCATCAATAATTACGTATTACTATTTATCAGTAGCCTACTACTACTACACAGGTTAGAACATCATCTACAATATTGACCATACATATCACTTAAGACCAGCGCATACGCATATAACTAGACTCGCACTCGCATAACGAACCACCATCCAGTAGATCTGATCCAGCTACGTCATTGTGCTACAGGCGGCAGCGAGGAGTGTCTCCAGCCGAGCGAGTCAAAAGAAAAAGAGGTGAGTTTAGTGAGTGGAAGGATAGTGAAGAAGTTGCAGAGAGAGACGAGGTTCAGTGCTACATTTAGGGCCAGTTCTTCTGGGACGGAGAGGACATTCTAAGATTCTGGCAGTCGCAGTCATTCCCCTTTCCTGTGCTTGCCAAGGTGTCAAACATTATTCTCTCTATCCTGGCCACAAGTAGCCTACATCAAGCGGGCGCACATTCAGCTCTGCTGGCCGGGTGCTGAAGTCTAGGTGAAATAGATTAAACCCCGGTACATATGGTGCATTTTTTTTTTTTTGCACTGCAAATGTAAACGCTAAATTAACTCCATGAGTTAAATAAAACAAAAGTTTAGTGGTTATAGCGTGTAAACTGTTGGCCTAAACAAATCTGAAATAAAAAATGTGTTTAGCCTAGATGAATACAAACGCTGCTTTATAAATGTTGAAAATATCATTATCTTGTTATTAATATGACCTGATTTATGGTTTATAGTCATGATCTCAGTTGTTGCCAGTTTACTGGGCGATGTTTCCAAGCACTTTCAGGCTGAAACAAAGGCTGTTTTCCTTTATGTAGCTTGTAGCCCCTCTAGCGTGCTTTACTAGAGGTGGCTATCCTGAGTTATATCCAATTCCAGGGACGTGCAGAGAGTTCTTCAGAGGCAGGGGCTCAAATGTAAAAAGGGCAACATCTAAAAAATAAATAAATAAAAAAAAAAAAAAACATATATATATATATATGTGTGTGTGTGTGTGTGTGTGTGTGTGTGTGTGTGTGTGTGTGTGTGTGTAGGCTATGTGTGTGGCTATGCGCGTGTGGAAATGTTTAGATACTACATTTTAACTTTTATTTTTGCAAGAAGTCTCTTATTCTCATTAAGCCTAACGATAGCCTAATATTGTGAGATGTTATTACATGTTCTTTTTAACATTTTATTAATCAAAGAATCTTTCATCTTGAGTATCACAGCAGGTTATAAAAAATATTAAGCAGCACAACTGTTTCCAACATTGAAGTCAAATCTATGATTTGTGAAGGGTCATGTGACCCTGAAGACTGGAGTAATGATGATAAATTCAGCTTTGATCACAGGTATACATATACTTTCAATTTTAAAGTATATTAAAATAGAAAACCATTAGCCTATTATAAAAACATTTCACAATTTTGCTGTTTTGATCAAATAAATGCAGGCTTGATGAGCATAAGAGACTTCTTTCATAATGCTGCAAAATTATCAAAAATGGTAATAGGCCTATAATAAAGTCCTTTCACGCCACCATTTCACATAATTAGCCTGTAGGTGCTGGCACTTGGCTTCATTAGCTTTGATAGTTTTATCAAATAGTAAACGTGTATCATTATACATAAATACAAGTGAATTTAACACTACTTACATTAATGCAACTTTTAATGCTGCGTGGTTTTGTGCAATGCTTTGTTTGTTGTCGGGAACATCAGGACGATTGTCAGGATGATCCATTTCGTCAGGAAATCGTTCCACAAACGTTAGTTCGTCTGTCCATGTCATTTTCAACCGATTTATGAATTAGAACAGAAAATTACCGCTCCACTTCACGTTCTCCAATGGAATCTGAACTTTGCCAGATCACGATTGGTTGGTGTATATGACAAACTTCACGGGCATTGACGATTTATGTAAAATTTAAAAATATCTAAAATATAGATTTTTGATTAAATCAACACATTAGCGTTAATTACTTATGAAACAATGTTTTGGTTTGTTTGGGGGATGCTTTTCTCCCGTAAAGCCACGGACACTCTCTGAAAGAACCATATATGGCTCGAGAGCCGTTTCCGAACAAACTGAGGAAAATCAGCCAGTAAAACACATGCAACCCATAGCAACGGGTTATGGCAACGCCTCAGACCGACTGATATGAAAAAATAAACAGGTTTCCGACTTTTGACACGTTGTCCTTTTTATTGACCACAATAAAAATTATCATTGATATTTGTCTGAGAGGGCACTTTTGATTAATTTTGATAAAGGGCAGGGGCTCGGCACCCAAAGCCCCCTCTGCACGTGCCTGTCCAATTCAATAAGTGAGGTTTCACAAATAAACTTATCAGCATTTAACTTGTGTGTGTGTGTGTGTGTGTGTGTGTGTGTGTGTGTGTGTGTGTATATAATTAACTTATTAGGCCCTATATGAAATACTTTTCCCCTTTATATCACTATGTAAGCAATAATATTTACACTTTCACAGGAAATGAAATGTCTTCGAATTACTTTTTTATCCTATGAACACTTTTTCTTAATGAACTTAAAATATCAAGAAAAAAATATTTACAAATGCAAACAATTTCACATTCAAAACATAAGGGCCCAAGAAAAGAAAATAGCCGGCAAAACCCATTGCTTAATGTGAAATACCCTTTGAGGTAAATAAATAATTTTGCAATGTTCTGCTGCTGTGGCTGGACGTGCAAATGTTTGGGCCTGGTTTCTGTTTGAAAGAATTGTAAATATATATTTTAAAATACTGATATTCTATAACTCCTCCCTGAACCTCCCGCTGCCCTGTATCTTGCTCTCTCATTGGCCGTCGGTCATCGCTGTACAAGGTGTTTTAGGCAGGTGTTTTCTGTTTGAGAGATTACAGTAACTCCCTTTTGACATGGACTTTGTGCTTTATAATTTCGCAGATTATTTATAATGGTTAATTCCAGTCCTTGATTCTGACTGATCAATGTTTAATTCACGATATGACGTTTCACTCAACGGTTCTGTGTATCACAGCAACCACTCTTAGCAACGTAAACATATGTTTGTTCTCACTGATTGTTCTGTATTTTGTCGAGGAGAGTATTGTGAGAGAGCGATCGAGTGACCGAGTGTATAGGCTATTATCTGCATTCCGCATTGCGTCGACCCTAACAACACCCTTCAGCCGTGACTTATTCACAATACGGCACAGTCTCTTGTACCTTAGTCCTTTTGTATAAACAGCTATATTAGACTCTAAATGAAAGGTAAAACCAGAAAAGCATACTAGGTCCCCATGCTACTGTGTGTGTGTGCTTGTGTGTGTGTGTGAGTGTGTGTGTGTGAGTGCGAAATACAATAGGATACGTTAGTCTTTGAGGAAAGAAAAACACCAGCCGATAAACCATAAAAGTTGTTCACATGACTCATGTGCTCTATTGCGTGCCTTCTGAAGTCAAAAGATAATGATAATGATTATAATGTGAGCAACAAAGTTACATTTTGTTTGTTATTCACTGAAAATCTTATTTTGCTTATTTATGTTTTTTATTTTTTATTTTATTTTTTTATCAGGATGTTGGTGATTCATGTTTGATGGGAATCTGTGAGTGGGATACGGGTCAATGAAGCCCATGCAGATCGGATCAATTCCAATTAGCTGACCGGCAATTTCTGTATCACACGGCCACCAAGCAGCTGGGCATTTTAATCACATATCTCAAAGTGGCTGACCTGAAAGTGACCTCTAAAAAAGAGTGGTAAGTGCTCGCTTCCAGCTCTAAACATGCTAGAGTAGAAAAGTAGAATGCAGTGAACATCAGTGAACCTTGAAAGGAAAATCATCTTTTTTGCCCTTCCATTTTTATAGTCATACTTAAAGATCAGCCTCTATTCAAGTAGCAGAAGTATATGTTCTTTGTAGAAGTGTATCAGACTTAAATGTCAAAAGGCTGTTAAAATGATAGGGGGGAAAAAACAGTTTTCTCTTTTATTCTCCTTCTAGGCCTTTCTCTCCACATTCACATTCAGCTTTTTCCTCCCCCACTTCCTCTTTTGCTTTAATGTCACTGTATAAAGTCAACATTAAACAGCTCCACCAGTCAGCTTGAAGCTAACAAAGATTATTTTTCTCCCTCTCTGTTAGAAACTAAAAAGATGGACACAAAATTAAGAGAAAATAAATGAGCTTCTTCACAGTAACAACAGCCAGAGGGGCCAAATAGAGCTGCTCTTGTAGTTCAGTGATGAGAAGAGGAAAACACACAAGGGCTGTGCACAGGGGGAAATCTGCTTTATCCTCCAGTTTTTGGGAACCTACTTTAAAACTTGTCAAGCTATAAGCTGCTCATAATTTAAAGTAGTTCAACTACAAAAAAAGTAGTTGGGCACACAACAAGCTATATTGGTGCCAATATTGTTCATATTGCAAGTGTCAAGTTGTACAATTTATAATTTATTTAAAGCTTTTTAGCTAAAAATAATCAGTTTTTTATTATTATTAATGATTCATATAAACAACAACAACAACAAAAAACATACATGCTAATTTATATCAATTTAAAGATATAGCAGTGACATCAGCATTTAACTGAATAAACGTTAGTGAGTTTTGTGTTGTGTTGTGTTCAGTTTAGGCAAATGTGTTAATTTACATAAATAGTCAGAACAAACTGATTCACTAAAATGAATTGGATTTTCCAAAGCTACATAACGGTAAGGGGATGAGGAGGGCAGCTATTACCTTGGTACTACTTGAAAAGCTAGTATTTCAAAAACCGCTTCATCATGCATAAGCAGTGACATCAGTCAGTAAAAAACCATACAGTCCATATCAGTTCATATTTCATATTTCTCTGATCATACTTCCCTCTTTTTTTCACCTTTCTGTTTCTTCTTCAGCCTCAACACGGATGCTTTCAGCCTCCCCTTACATTCATAATTCAGTTTTGCCCCATATTCCCCCCAGTATTAATAGATTTGAGTCAACTGAGTCATCCACGATCATTCATCTCTTGTCATTCACTTTGAGTAAATCAGTTTTTTAAGATTTTACTTGATTAAAGGCTGATGAAGATTTCTGACACTGTGACTTTAATAATCAGTGATGAGGAGTTCAATCTGTATGGAGGACTCAATGAGACATGAATGAGATTAAAGAACTGAGTTCATTACAACTCAGACATCAGCTCTAGCAGCCCTAAAATATACATTATTTAGCACGGAGCTCAAGTTTCTGGCTTGAGAATGTTTGTGCTCATGTTAGACTTTTTCTCATTAAAGGTAGGGCAGAGGCTGGCAATAGCAAGCTAGCTTTGAAAGCATGAAATCCCACCCTCCCTTCAGAAGTTCTCCAAAGCCGCCTCCTCCAAAAGACATCTGCCCACAGCAGAGTCTGCAAAGCATCACAAGATGAGAGACAGCGTTAAATTACCTCATGCTCAAAGCACATATTACAATAATAATGAATGTAAACAACTTACAGAGCTCTTACTTGTACCATGACTGCTGCAGCAGCTTCATTTCGGCACTGATAGTGTTGACATAAAAGCTTCATTGGTTGCAATCTCATAAACTGTACAAGGTGGCTGCTGTTTGTTTGTGGTCCTCAGTGACTGTCTGTTTACAACTCTGCATAGCCTTACGGAACGCACTGATGACGTGTGATGTCTGCGCGAGCAGGCGCGTGGAGGTATGAAAATACATATGTTGAAAGGACAAAGATTACAATGATTGGTCTGAATGCAATGATTGGACGGACATTCTTTGGTCGTAAGACTTCCATAGAAGCTATACACTATATTGCCCAAAATTTTGGGACATCTGGCTTTACATACACATGAATTTTAATAACATCCCAGTCTTAATCCGTAGGGTTTAATATGGAGTTTGCCCACCCTATAACAGCTTCAATTCTTCTGGGAAGGCTTTCCACAAGGTTTAGCAGTGTGTTTGTGGGAATTTTTGACTATTCTTCTTGAAGCGCATTCATGAGGTCAGGCACTGATGTTGGATGAGAAAGCCTGGCTTTGCAGTCTCCGCTCTAAATGTCCCAAACGTGTTCAATCGGGTTTGTGCAGGCCAGTCAAGTTCCTTTGTTCACTGGTGCGCAGTCCTGTTGAAACAGGAAGGGACCATCCTCTAACGGTTCCCACAAAATTGGGAAATGAAATTGTCCAAAATGTCTTGGTATGCTGAAGCATTAAAAGTTTCTTTCTCTGTAACTAAGGGGCCACGCCCAACCCCTGAAAACAACCCCCATGCCATAATCCCCCATCCACCAAACTTTACACTTGGCTCAATGCAGTCAGGCAAGTCACATTCTCCTGGCAACCACCAAACCCAGACTCGTCCATTGGATTGCCAGACAGAGAAGCGTCATTCATCACTGTAGAGAACACATCTCCACTGCTCTAGAGTCCAGTGGCGGCGTGCTTTACACCACTGCATCTTGACACTTTGCATTGCACTTGCTGTTGTAAGGCTTGCCTGCAGCTGCTCGGCCATGGAAACCCATTCCATGAAGCTCTCTACACACTGTTCTTGAGCTAATTTGAAGGCCACACAAAGTTTGTTGGTCTGTAGCTATTGAAAGTTGCCGAACTCTGTGCACTGTGCGCCTGTGATTTTATGTGGCCTACCACTTTATGGCTGAGTTGCTGTTGTTCTCAATTGCTTCCACTTCGTTATAAAACCACTTACAGTTGAACGTGGAATATTTAGTTGCTTGAATTCACTGAGCTCCTGAGAGCGACCCCTTCTTTCACAAATGTTTGCAGAAGCAGTCTACGTGCATAGGCGCTTGATTTTATACACCTTTGTCCATGGAGGTGATTGAAACACCTGCATTTCATGATTTGGAGGGGTGTCCCAATACTTTTGGCAATATAGTTTATTTATGTACATGTTTTAATATTTAAACCACTTCTATTTTTGATTGCATCAAGATAAGAAGAGAGTTTCAAACAAAAAGTGCTTGCCTACCCTTCCTTTAATCTTCAAATTGTCTGGATAACAGTCAGCTTTGCACTGGAAGTTCCTGTGTGGCACCCACTTGAGACTTCCTGTCATTCCCGCCATCAGTGCACTGATTACTGACTCAACAGTGTAACAACATCTGCTTGGTATCAAAGCTCAGGAACTCAATACCACCTTTTTATGTCTCCTGGATGACCTGTTCAGAAAAAAATTGCTTTCCTATTTTTGTCTCCATGTCTTATAAATGTGTTAATGAGAGAGAGAGAGAGAGAGAGAGAGAGAGAGAGAGAGAGAGAGAGATGCTCAGATACTTGTTTTGACAAGCAATGATTGGAACGTCTGAGCCAATGGAGGTTTACTGTCTATTACTGCAGCCCACAAAAACACATATGAAGTGTGAACGTGTGTGTGTATGTTTGTGTGTCTTTTTAAAGTGTGTACGTATGTTTGTGTGTCTCTGTCCCTCTCTGTGTGTGTGTGTGTGTTCAATTGGGTGTGTGAGATGCAAATTCCTGCAGTGTAACAGCTCTATCATAGCAAGACCCAGCCGCAATGCAGTGCATGTGTGTTGTTGTGAATCTAAATGCCATAATCTCTTTCAAATTTATTGTAAAACAAAAACCAGTCTCATTATCACTCTCCCTGGTCTTCTGTAGATAAAATAAAAAATGAACAAAGTCTTGGTGAATTATTTAAACAATTTCATGGTAGTCCATTTGATTTTCCCAACTGCTCAATGAAAATGTAACATTTTTAATGGTTTCTTTGAGCTGTTTCAGCCACAAAATAGACGTTATCTGAGTGCTGTGGTTGTTGATTTTATCTCAGCTCCTTGTTCTGTATTGAGCACATAATTGACTGTAAACCCATCACGCCCTGAGCATGCACTGCTCACATTGCAGCATATTTTTAATGTCCGCTCTGAACTCATTACTGCTTGTGGTTGTAAATGCAGTGTCTTTGCAAGGTGGAGATAAAATCCCCTTGCATATAAAGGCGTATATTTGAAAGAAAGGTTGAATTATAGGGTGGATGAAATTCTAAGAAGAAATTTAGTTAATTTATACAGTTGCCTGTAATAAAAATATATATACAGTAATTTAATATATATACAGTATAATATATGATATATACAGTATACTGTGTAGCATATTTCTCAATGTTAAGTGGCCTCTGAATTTTATCCAGAGTTATATATATAGGCCTATATTATTATTATTATTTTTTTCACAGTGGCCAGGGGATTTTGAGCCATTCTTTTTCCAGAACAGTGACCAGGTAAACGTTTTCTGACTTACTACGCCAAAATACCCCAATGTGGCTCAATTTATTTATTTATTTTTAGATCTGAGGCCATGGGAGATGTTTAACTTCAATTTTATGTTCATCAAAGGATTCTGTCACAAATTTTGCTGTGTGGGTGCATTATCATGTTGATACACAGCACCCCCTCTAAGCTACAATGTTTGAACCATTAGTGCACAAACATGGTCTTCTAGAATGGTTCGGTAGTCCTTGGCACAGTAAGGAATGCCATGATATTGCAGGCCAAACCATCGCTGATCCATCCCCGTGCTTTACTGTGCATGCAACAGTTCAGGTGTTAAGCCTCTTTGGGCCTTCTCCACACCTTAACTCCCACGGATGTGGGAAGAACAGAGAAGGTGGACTAGGGAACAATACATGTTTAACATTGTCCACAGCCCAAGATTTGCATTGTTGAAACATTTGGCATTGGTACGAGTGACAAAAATTTGGCTATATAGCAGCCCAACCAAGAACATTGACCCTGAGGAGCTCCTGACGAACAGTGTTGGAAACAGGAGAGTAGAGGTGCCTCTTTCATTCTGCAGTGATTTGGACAGCTGCAGGTTTTTATGTTTTTGGATTTCAGACAGCTTCCTCTTGCATCAACAGTTACTCCAGTTAGATGTGATTCAACCTTAGTGGTGGTATGCCGACATAACCCTCGATACTACATGTAGCTCATGATACACCCCAAAACTTGCTGTTCTGGTCACAGAAGAGCCAGCGAGACACGCACCAACAACACTGTAAAATCCAAAGAGTTGTTCTTACTGAGACTTTTAGTTAACTTAATGTCCAATCATTTGTTAAACCTACTGAAAACAATTTAGTAATCTGAACTATTTGAATGCTATTCCTTTGTTACTCAGAAAACCCAAGTTAACATTACTTGACTGGTTTGAGTACCATTTGCCAAAGCAAAATAAATAAATAAAAACAGGTGTGGCAAAATGGGTTTGAGGCAGGGCAATTCTTAATAGGTTTTTCACTAATTTCCTTCACTTCTGCAGTCATCGTTCTTCTTAGTAGCATTCAGCATTTTCCAGTTATCTTGAATGTTATTGACAATAGAACAAAAATGTTTAGTTTAAAATGTCACATAAGTTGACATCATAAATTCATGTTGATTTCCTAAAATTCACCATTGTGGTGATCAGTATTCGCTTTGGTTGGGCACTTGGAACTTCATTTGTATTATTGTAATTCTCTTCCCATGCAGCGATGCAACAAGAAATCACAATTCTTTGATTTCAAAGGAAGGGAAGTAATAAATTGTCACAGGGTGTTTTGGTGTTGGTTCATGTTTCATGTTTTTAAGTTTATCAAATTCACAGTCATGTGTTGTTGTCATGCACTTCCTGGTTTGTCATGTGATCCTGCCATGTGCACCCTGGTCTTGTGTTCTGTGTCATGTCTTTGGTTCATTGTTTAATCATTGTTCACAGGTGTGTCTTGTCTTGTCCTCAGTCTTTGTGTATTTAAGCCCTCATGTTTGCCACAGTCTTTGTATGTTATTGTATGTGAAACCCGCTGTTAGGTAAGTCTGTTCAAGTTTAGTCAAGTCTGCTCCGGTTTAGTCAAGTCTGTTCATGTTATGTCAAGTAGTTTAGTCAAGCCAAGTCTTTTGTTTATTGTTTTGCCAAGGCTTTGTTTTGTGTTCCTAATTTTGGAATAAAAATGCACTTGGGTTCAGCAACTACATATTTTTTATTTTATTTAACTAATGATATATATATTTAATGTCAAATAATGATCTTTTAACATTTTATTGTTAACACTTATGATTTTTGTATTTATTTATTTTTACTTAAAGCTGCAGTCCGTAGCTTTTTGGGGTTAAAAATTATCCAAAATCAATTTGAGCAAGTACATAACCAGCCAGTGTTCAAAACTATCTGCTTACCTTAGCTCGATTTACAGGTAAGCTTGTAATAATGTTTTTAATTCCAGTGGTACTGGTGGATTTCCGGAGATTCGAGCATATCTTTGCTAGCCTGACAAGGAGACCCACATCAAGATGTTTGGTCTGGAAACTCACCATTGACAGGGCTCAAGCCGAGAGGCGGGATAAGCGGCTGTCTTTCAAACTCCTCTGCACGCAATTGGATAGCACTACAACCAACCAGAGCAAAGAAGAAGCTGACGTAGTTAGAGCTCTCGGTTATTTGCTCTTTTTCAAGCTTAACTTTAAATCTTTCAGAGTCGCGGCCAAAGCAGATTCAAAAGACCGCTGTTCACCAACATCTCCAGCCGCCATCTCCTTTGTTTTCAAGCAGCAGGAACAGTCGCAACTCTGCCGTCATTACGTTAAGCCGATTCTTTACACAATGTGATTGGCCCGTCCAGAGTTAGGCTTTTCCAGCTCAGAAGGGTATTGAGAGTTGCTGGACGACACTCGCGGGCAGATTAAATTTGCTGCCGCTAGAGTGTGTCTAGATTTCTAGGCTATATCTTTGCGTCATTGCGTCACATCTGTACACATCAATAAGAAGTCCAGGCTAGCAGGCTATAGGATGATGGAGGTGGAGATGTATAGTCTTTTCTCACAGTGCTTGATATAATTAAACTTATCAATTTGATAGCAGATCCAGAAAGGTTGAAACCTCAATCAGTGACAGTGACATCTGGAGATTCGCCCGTTGTAAAATGCAAAAGACTTCGGACTTTCGAATGGCTACAGAAAAAAGAGACTTCAACCGAGCCAAAACAAGGATAAAAAGGGCTTTTGAAAGGTGGCGTTAACTCCGTGTTTTGAAGGGGTTCAAAACGGATGCAGAGACAGTTTTTTTTTCTTTTCTGCTGAACAAGTCAGACATTTCAATGGTTATTATGTAACAGTAGCACACTTCGCTTAATTCATACAGTTTAAGTTACAGAGTTTTCTTTGTTGTGCTTTGTTTGTGCTTTCCGATGCTTTTCCCACGTTGGCCTAGTTGGTCAACACAAAAGTGGATGTTAGCTGCTTACTTGTTCAGATGACATTCTTATGTTGGTCATCGGTTCAAACGGTAGAATCTGTGATTCTGAATGACGGTATCCACACCGGCGCAGTGACTGACAGCCCTTCTCATGACAGACACATTCTCCTTAAAACATTGTATTCATACGCGCTGTGCGGTGCCGAGGCACAACTCCCGTAGTTGTTCATTCTGCGAATAACTGCAGTTGCAGATTTCAAACAGAGATGGCGACAAAGAGGAAAAACTACGGACTGCAGCTTTAATTAGACCATTACAATTTTATTTGCTGCCGTTATTGGGATTATACTGACAGAAGACAGCAAATAAGATGGTAAAATAAAGCAATAAATACTAAAAAATATGTTCACTTTACTTGAAGAAAATTATTAAAGTTATTAAGTCACCATAGCTGAAAATGCCAGATTAAAAGTAGGTTGAGAATAATAGTATTTAAGATGTTTGCAGAACATAATATAACACTGTTAGTTAAATGGAATTACTCAAGTCATCTTGCTATTAAATCTTAAGTAAGATTAGTAAATATTCTAGAGTATGTTAACAAGAATTGACATTAAACTAACTTGATTATTTTTTACTTAATTTACTTGAGGAGGTGTTCGCTTTCTTTACTTTTAGCTGATTGTTAAATTAACAACATTTTTCCCTTTAAGTTTGCTTTGCAAAAATAAGGTTAGTCCAAACTTTTTTTAAAATAAACTGAACTTTTACAGTGAATTTGTCCTCTTTTGATCTGAACTATGATATTTCTTCTATTATGCTCTGTTAATTAATCCTTTAAACTATTGTTTATATATAGATCTCTCTCTCTCTTTCTCTCTTAATATATATATTATAATTTCCAGTTACAGGTATATGGCAGAGAAGCATGAGTTATTGGCAGGGCAGACCTGTTTAACTTCATGGACTATATGAGATGAGAGTATTTCTTTGTTTTTTGTTTTTTACTGTATGAGTGATTGTGGCAGAGGGAATCACTTGAGGATTTGTGAGAGATGCCATATGGTCCATCATTAATTCAGCATTACAGTAATTATACAATCTTAATAATCTTATTTCTCCCTTCTCTTCCTCCTCTTTGCCTCTTCTCCTCACGTTTTTCAGCTTCTTTTGAAGCCTCAGTGGAAGCAGAAATAAAATTTTGTTCAGATTGCCTTCAGCTCCGAAGCCAGAAATGCTTTTGAAGAGCTTGTTTCTACAGGAAAACTCTGACCACTGCACATGGAAGTTCTTGTTCTTTTAGTATTTCCACTTTTATATTGCGAATACCGAAATAGATCCGCATACAGTTTCAAGTCTTGGGTAAAGTTCATCTCATCCTTTAATATCTCTGGAAATGAAAGAAAAAACCATCTTCTCCATTTCATCTCACACCACTATACTGTATATTATTACAAATGTTTAAAGATATATGTAATAGAACTACATTAAATACTAGTAAATTAGCAAATTTATACTAAATGTAAATTTTTACTTTTCAAATATTATTGTAATTTTTCAAGATGTAAAATAAATGCCTCTCTGAGCTGATACAGTATGTGACGGCTCAGAGAGAAACCGGATAAAATTGGGATAGGAAAATGGAACTGGGGTTGGATCAAAAGATAAATCCAGTCCATGCTCTGTCCACAGTACATTTTCTATAGATTTTTTTTCTCTTCAAGTGTATTTGCACTACATCAAATAATTGCATACTTTTTACGTATTTAGTCAAAGTTCTCCATTCACAATCCATTTTACTTCATAATCTGATGTAATGTTTTAGAGGCAAAGCTAGATATTTTGATAACACTTTGGAATAATGGTCCGTCATTTATAGGTAACCATGCAGAAATGCAAGTAATGCAGGACCAATGAGTAGTACTGAATGAGATTAGCATCACTAAGAACTAATAAGTAACTGACAAATGATAAAGAATAACTAATTAATTACTAATCACTACATTACCATGTCTGAGATGTGTGCAATTGTCTTTTTTTTACTGTGGTAAAATGCATTACTTATTACTGAAGTGTTGTCTTGTCACTCTAAAGGAATTACTATAGTGACCTGGGGCCTTATTTATCAATGGTGCTTACACACAGATCTGTGCGTAGTGAATGCGTAGTGAAAACAGTTTCACGCAAAGTTTTGGATTTACCAACTTATACTTATATGTAGAAATGTGTGTAAATATAAGCACACCTCTGAACATGCTTACGCAGATAATCTAGAGGTAGTATATAGATATTACACATAAACAAGCATTTAAGAGTGTCACAGCATGCATAAGCAATGTTGCAACAAGTCCTCCAACCCATACGACCATTGTGTGTCCGTACCTTAAAATACGACCCAGATGAGCGTTTCCTATATTAGCGCCCCTACTGGCAGCTGGAGATATGTCACTCACAGAAACTCTCACCTCAATGCATTCTGGGTTTTCTTGCTACTTGCTATTTATGTTCAACTCTCTCAGCTATTCGGTCTATTCCTGGTTTAGTTCTATAAAATATCGATTTTGGATTATGGATAACTTCGAGACACATACAGGTAACTTAGGAGTTCCTTCAATCCCGTAAAGTAGTGGATTGTCCCGTATTTATGAATGAAATAAGGTGTCGTGTTTCGACACAGGACGCATTTTGTCCGATTTTTTTCAAGCACTGTGGTGTTCAAATCATTAAAACGCCAGCATAGTTAGTTTTCATTTTTAATATTCATTTGAAATTCGCCTGTGGTGGGAAAGGGATCAAGTTAAAAGTCCACACGTTTAACGTCACCATGTTTTTACCATAGTAACTATCGCTCTACCATGCCATGTGTAGTAAATTATTTCCTTGGACCCCACCTACAGTTCCTTTGCTGAAATCCTCAACAAGCCAAAATAAAATGGGGCTTTATATCGCCAGATTCCCAAACATAATTGGAGCCATAGACTGCACCCACATCGCCATAAAGCACCATCAACCAATAAATTAAATGATGTAAATAGAAAAGTGTTTAATTCTTTTAACATGCAAATCTATTGTGATGCAAATTTGATGTTGTTGTTCTTGTTAAACGTCATTGCATGACTCATTCTGTGTTTGTGAAGTTCCTCTTTTTTGCCATAATTGTGGTGAGGAAAAAAAAAAACCCATCACATGATTTTTAAAGGGATGTGTTGTCACCATATATGGTTCATAATGGTTTCCGAATGCTAATGGCCGTGAACGTGAACAAGCATGTATTTACGCACGGGGGATTTATCATCAATGATTGCTTACTCGTGTGTGTAAGAACTGTGTACGCGCGTTTGATAAATACGGATTTTCTGTACTTAGACACATTCTAAATTTCAGGCGTACAACGAAATATAGAACCTTTTCTACCCACTGGTGATAAATGAGTGCCCTGGACCATTATTTTAAAGTGGAAAACATCCTTTTCACTTTAAAATAATGGTGCAGATCACTAGTAGTTCTTGAAAATTGTCTTTGTTTACTCTAAATTTAGTCATAAAATGCATCACTAATTACTCGAGTACCTATAGTCACTCTTCAAGGACTACTAGAGATCTGGACCATTATTTTAAAGTGAAAAGGATGTTTTCCACTTTAAAACGCTTGAGTAATTACTTAACAAGGATCTCCAAAATTCGACATTACTGATTAGTTAAGCTTGTGCCTATATTAGTCAATATAGCTGAAGTGTTAATGTACTCACCTATATTACTTCCTGCATATTTACTATACAACTATACAAAAGACCATTATTCTAAAGCGTTACCGATATTTTGTTAAAAGATTACAGAGACCATAATTTTTCAAATTAGATTAGCATGAACTGTGCATAAAACGTTCTGTAATAAGTAATAAGCTTTACTTTGCAATGGATGATGCATGAACTCTCGTTTTCTCTCTCCCTCTGTGTTGTTTGTTTCACATGATCTGTTAGAGGACAGCGGGTGAAACTGGATGCTATTATATTTTGACCTTTACATGTCCTCATCCTCACCTCTATCAGAATCTCTCTCTCTCTCTCTCTCTCTCTCTCTCTCTCTCTCTCTCTCTCTATAACAGTATCCTTCACTCTCTTTTCCTTTTGCCCTGCCTCTCTTTCCATTTCATTTCTGTTCAACTGCCTGGTGGCATTTGAATATCCTGCTGTGCTGAAGAACATGTTCAGAAAAGAGAAAAGTGCTTTTCCTTTCCTTTTTTATTTTGAGAAAGGGTCTATATTTTGTGGCCTGTGCTCTTTACATTGATCAATAATCCATGTGCTCAGTGGAGAGGTTGCTGTATGTATGTGTGTTTTAGTGAGAAAGATAACGGCTGAATTTTCCCATGCAGATGGACGTGGAGAACAGCGGGAAGCCTTCTGCCAGTCCACTCAACCTTGGCACAATCATTTCTCTGCCTCCCAAGACAGATCTAGACTCAATTTACATGTTTTTAATATTTAGCGAGCGTTTACAGAGACGTTGTGCTCGTGGCTGCTTCAGCTTTTATAACATAACAGTACAGTGATGCTCTTAGCTGATGCATTCCTACCAAAACGTTTTACAAGAAAGTGCCTGTGTCATTACTGTGTGTTGAAACAATCTGCAGGTCCAGTACTAGCAAAGCATCCATGACGATAATGACGTTTGCATTTGTTTACATTTTAAGAGACAATAGTATTTGAATAATTTATCTAAACTATGCACATTCCTGTATGTGCATGGCAGATTTCAACACAAAAAAATATAAATGAAAAAATCATATTAAAATTGTTTTCCAGTTGGTGTTATTTAGTATATATTTATTGGCTGTGACTAATTTATATACAAAATGCACACAAAAAAATGACTTGTTGAATTTACTCAAAAAAGCAGCGTCAAGTGGTTTACCACAACTATATTGAGTCATTTTTAAGTAAAGCTGACAAAATTGATTTGAGTAAATACAAAGTGTTTTAATTTGTCACTGTTACATAAAATGTATATGTACAGTTTACTTAATAATGTTATGTTAAATTTATAAAAGTTTGTTAGCTGAACACATTTATCAATTTAATTTACCTTATTAAATTAACTATTCCCCACAATGTAATATAAACAAACACACACACGTCTTGGTTTCCATTTTTTTTTTTTTGGGACTTTCCACTGACAGTGATTTTTATACAGTACAAACTATCCCCTAAACCTAAACCTATAACTATCACAGAAAACTTTCTGCATTTTTACATTTTCAAAAAAAAAAAAAGATCACTTACTGTTTTCCTCATGGGACCAAACCGTCCCCACATCCCACAAGGACATGGATTTTGGATATTGCCATCTTTGTGGGGACATTTTTCCCCCCATAATTTAGGGTTTACACACACACACACACACACACACACACACACACACACACACACACACACACACACACACACACACACACACACACACACACACACACAAAGTCAGAGTGGGAGGTGAATGACTCAACATCATATCAGACAGCTGTGACTTCAGAGGTCTGTAGACGTGTTGCTTTTCTTGGCAGTGAGGTGATTTTTCAGCCCTCAATTATTTTACACAATAAAGGAGAGCTTATTACCATCCATCTTCTCATCCCTCCACCTTTATGCTTCGGAGACTAGAATAGATGTAAATTATGTTCAGAAGTCTGAGAGCACTGAAAATGCTTATGTTTTACATTCTTCTATGGTGTATTTTTACAATTCAAATTAAAGTTACCTATTACTATGAATGTCAGAATATCTCAGTATTTGTTTGTCATGAACTCATGAGTTTGTGTAAAACCTGAAAATCATGTTCTCGAGCAGGATTTGAGAGTCATTCAAAGAGCCTTACATTTTGTATGTAAGTTCACACAATTGTGCCTTCTAGTGATCTAAAAATGTGCAGAAACAATTGTAGCTTTTCATATAAAAGTTTTTAAAACCTAACACTTTAATTTTTAGGTTAAAATCACATTTGCTTTGTGCTCTCAGACGTTTTTAAACTGTATGAATAAACAAAACAATAAGTGAACGATTGTATAAATCATTTAGTGCTTGAGGATTGTGTGTGTGTGTGTGTGTGTGTGTGTGTGTATTGTAACAAACTCCAGAGCATTTAAAAGGACTGTCTATTTTCAGTGAGCCTCAGGGATGAAGAAGGTCTGCATAGCGAGAGGTTAATGAAGGAAGGGAAGACTTGTCTAAATTATTCACACCATCCCCTCTTTTTCATCAGTCTATCACTGACCTCTACCTCTCTTCCCACTGCCCATATGAATGCCTCCACCTGAGGAAAGGGAGGAGGGTGAGACTGTTTACTTTTTTTTTCATAGATGCTTGATTTGTCTATGGTATGGTGTTTGTTCAGACTGACTGCTTTTGTCTGTCAATTCAAATGAAACAAGTGTTTTTTGATAGTTTCAGCCCAACAAAGTTATAATTCATGTCCAGCACCACGTTGTTTAAATAGCAAATGCACTTGCTCCCATCTGTTCGGCCATGGGTGTGCTGGTCTGAAAACGAGGTGTGTTCAGGCGCATTGCTATTTTAAACAAAATTTACTGCGCAATTGACCAACAAAAACCTGGTCTAATGTCAGTATTTTTTTGTGTTATTTAAGAGCACATTAGTAATATGCACCTATAGGTGGGTGCACAATGCGCGTACACTCCGCCTATTACATACATGCGCAGCAGCACACAAACGTTTTTAATTATGAAAAATAAAATGATTCCTCTCTCGAGAAGCGTTCATTCTGCTTGCAAATTCTGCCATGTAAATAGCGAATCCGCCATGGTGTGAGCGCAACTGGCTTTTAAAGGGAATAGGAGATGAGACTCTGATTTGTTATGCTCAAAACACACCCATGACTCATTAAGAGACTATAGGTTCCCATGGGGCACAATTTTGAGAGCCAGGGGACTCCTCACGCTGATGTGTACAGAATACTTTGCATTTCATTTTACAAACCACCACTGAATTGTGTGGCCTAACTGTGACTTTTTTATTCAAAAGCAGCTTACAGCAACTGTTTCCTTTTAGATAACACAGGTACAATGGATAGCTTCCCAAACTGGATTTCAATGCCTATACATTTTATGATGAAGTTATGTTTTCCCCTTTTTGTCCTCTTGTTAGAGTAATTTCATGTGCCACAATTACATTTAACACTTCATGACAATATCTCAGCCTTTCTTTGACATTTAATTCTCTTTATTCACCAAGGAAGCATACAAATGATCAAAAGGGACAGGAAAAACATTTACAATGTCACAAAATATTTTGTTCAAATAAATGCTATTCTTTTAAAATGTATATTAATCAAAGCATTAAAGATTTCCATATTAAACAGCATAACTGTTTTCAACATTGAAACTAAAACAAGTCAACTGACAATTCATATTTGCATCACAGGAATAAATTACATGTTAAAATATATTGAAATAGAAAAGTTCCCCTGAACTTACATTAGTTTTCCATCCTTTCTGGCTTTCTAGTACCTAGTTGACATTTGCGTTTTAACAGCAGCAGTGACTTTTGAAAGGCAACACTGAAAATAACAGTTCACTTCTCAGCAGCATGCTTCTAAATAGCTCTATTTAACGGCTCCTGGAGTCAGACTGCGGTGAGAGTGAAGGCCACATGTCTTTGTACTACTTTGAGGAGTTTCCTTCAATCCGTCTTTCTAAACATTGTAGCTGCAGTATATAAGGGCACCTCTACACTTCAGTCATAGTGGACATATTGCTTGTAAAGTAGTGCAGTCCCTATAGGCAGAAGTGGGAACATCTCAGCAAGGGTCTTTAAAGTTCCACTTTTCTCTACAAAAAAGTGCTTTT
The DNA here is from genome assembly GCA_023029165.1 of Gobiocypris rarus. Taxonomy (NCBI): domain Eukaryota; kingdom Metazoa; phylum Chordata; class Actinopteri; order Cypriniformes; family Gobionidae; genus Gobiocypris; species Gobiocypris rarus. Next base: position 19,490,333 of record CM040927.1, read on the forward strand.
GACTTTCACTTGACATGAAATCAATTCTGGTTTGGACTGGTGTGAAATATAGCCTATACAGCACATACAGAAGAAACTGATTTATATAATATATCCTAATGTGAAAATTATATAAAATGTATCTGAAACTAAAAGGAATATGTTATTACATGTTGTATTGTATTTTTTTAAAATTATTATTATTATTGTTGTCGTGTTTATTCTGCTGTGGTTTTGAAGCCCCTGAACGGTTCATATATTTTATCAGTGCATATATTTTTCCTTGCTTACGAAATCATGTTGAATAATCTTGGAAAACAGAAATTGAACTTGACCTTATGGCCACTGGAACAAATGCTATATTTCTTTTAAAACAAACTTTTAGAATATTTGAATACAGACAAAATAATAAATTATTAAGTTAAATATTTTATACATATTTTTTATGATTTGATATTGAGTGATCAACTGATTGGAGGAACCATGCTATATACATTTTTTTTTAATAATAGCTAAAATATTTTATGACATTTTGGGAATGCATGGGTTTACTTCTCAAGGATAACAAATACTACTAAAATGTGTATGCTAAATTGATTTTGCTGAGGTTCAAAGTTGACAAATTAATGAATATTAAATATAAGTAATTAATAATGAATATAAGTTAATTTGTCTCAAATTAGAAGTACGAACAGGGTCTAAAACTAACTTTTTTCCACACCTTCATATATTTTAGATTCATTGCACACCAACTGAAATATTTCAGGTCTTTTATTGTTTTAATACTGATGATTTTGGCATACAGCTCATGAAAACCCCAAAATCTCAAAAAATTAGCATATCATGAAAAGGTTCTCTAAACGAGCTATTAACCTAATCATCTGAATCAACTTATTAACTCTCAACACCTGCAAAAGATTCCTGAGGCTTTTAAAAACTCCCAGCCTGGTTCATTACTCAAAACCGCAATCATGGGTAAGACTGCCGACCTGACTGCTGTCCAGAAGGCCATCATTGACACCCTCAAGCGAGAGGGTAAGACACAGAAAGACATTTCTGAACGAATAGGCTGTTCCCAGAGTGCTGTATCAAGGCACCTCAGTGGGAAGTCTGTGGGAAGGAAAAAGTGTGGCAAAAAACACTGCACAACGAGAAGAGGTGACCGGACCCAGAGGAAGATTGTGGAGAAGGACCGATTCCAGACCTTGAGGACCTGCGGAAACAGTGGACTGAGTCTGGAGTAGAAACATCCAGAGCCACCGTGCACAGGCGTGTGCAGGAAATGGGCTACAGGTGCCGCATTCCCCAGGTCAAGCCACTTTTGAACCAGAAACAGCGGCAGAAGCGCCTGACCTGGGCTACAGAGAAGCAGCACTGGAGTGCTGTTCAAATATAATTCGGAAATCAAGGTGCCAGAGTCTGGAGGAAGACTGGGGAGAAGGAAATGCCAAAATGCCTGAAGTCCAGTGTCAAGTACCCACAGTCAGTGATGGTCTGGGGTGCCATGTCAGCTGCTGGTGTTGGTCCACTGTGTTTTATCAAGGCCAGGGTCAATGCAGCTAGCTATCAGGAGATTTTGGAGCACTTCATGCTTCCATCTGCTGAAAAGCTTCATGGAGATGAAGATTTCGTTTTTCAGCACAACCTGGCACCTGCTCACAGTGCCAAAACCACTGGTAAATGGTTTACTGACCATGGTATTACTGTGCTTAATTGGCCTGCCAACTCTCCTGACCTGAACCCCATAGAGAATCTGTGGGATATTGTGAAGAGAAAGTTGAGAGACACAAGACCCAACACTCTGGATGAGCTTAAGGCCGCTATCGAAGCATCCTGGGCCTCCATAACACCTCAGCAGTGCCACAGGCTGATTGCCTCCATGCCACGCCGCATTGAAGCAGTCATTTCTGCAAAAGGATTCCCGACCAAGTATTGAGTGCATAACTGAACATAAGTATTTGAAGGTTGACTTTTTTGTATTAAAAACACTTTTCTTTTATTGGTCGGATGGAATATGCAATTTTTTTGAGATTTTTTGAGGAATTTTGGGTTTTCATGAGCTGTATGCCAAAATCATCAGAATTAAAACAATAAAAGACCTGAAATATTTCAGTTGGTGTGCAATTAATCTAAAAAATATGAAATTTTAATTTGATCATTACATTATGGAAAATAATGTACTTTTATCACAATATGCAACTGACCTGTATTTGACATTATCTCATAAGGGCAGTGATATTCTTGCAGAGGTTTGAATTGGTGCCTTTTGTAGTAAACAAATGTGGGTAGGTTCTATAAAAGTTTGAGCACTCTAGCTCACAAATTCAGTGAAATACAGAAGCAAAAAGTGTTACCACATACCTATTCTCCTAAAAAAAACTTGTTTTAACCATGAACTTGAATAATGTAATGTTTTTCTTTCATTCATTCAATGCAGTGAGAAGGCTTGATGCAGTCGGGAAAGCAAAATATTAAATAACCAGGACTTCTCATTTCTTTACAATATTATAATCCTAAAATCACAAATCCAATTTACCAAACCCTTTCACTCTCTCTTTTCTCTCTGTAACGCACAAGGCTGTTGCGCAGCATTCTAGGATTTACAGCATATGTTCATGGCGGTGATTAAAGCACAAAGTCTTGCTCTGAAATTGATTAACCTCAGTACCGTGCCCAGGGACAGCGCACATTACACCATAAAAGCACTGGGGACCAAGAGAACATGGATTAGAACGGATCAATACTAACAGAGATAAACACACTTAAGAATAAAACATGAACTTCCAGCATGCTGCATCCATGCAGTCTGAGATAATCATGGGAGATTCTTCAGGGACCCTGTATGAAGCTTTCAGATTGTGAAATAATATCAATTTCTCTCCAGTTGCTTCTAGAATAACAAAAATGCAGCCTCAGAAGAGAAAGAAAGCCTCAGGGAAAATGACCTTCCAGGAAGTCTTTTACAAGATTTCAGTGGGTTGCATGCCTACAGTGCTGGGTTCAAGGGCAGAATAATTTAAGAGGAAATGACAAGTGTGAAACAGCCCACAAAGTGATCATTAGGAAAAGGGAGAGAGAAAGGAAACACATTGTTTGTCAGCCTAGAGGAGATACCAGAGGTGAAAGAGGAGTTCCATGCCTCTGGAGGGAGGGATGCTGTCGCACAGTGAGCTTTAAAGCGTTTATTTATCAGTAGTAAATACACATCAGACTTCAGCTTCATGCAGCCAGACTGTAAGATCATAGTTTCTGGCAAGACTTAATATGACAAATTAGCATATAAAGCAGCGAAGTGAGAAATTACTGCATGTTGAACTCTGCATCTTTGTCTGCTTTTCATGTTTTGTTTTGGGTTTTTTTTCAATAGAAGGAAAATTTCCTAGACATGCCTAATGAAGCATAATGGCTTATAATGAAAGTACATTCAGGTAAAACAATACAAAAGGCAATTTTCCATCAAAAATGAATGGTAAAAAATTATAATACTTTATAATAAGGTTCCATTTGTTAACATTCGTTAACTACATGAAAAGTACTTCTAAAGACATTATTAATCTTAGTTAATGTTAATTAAAAAAATTACTAATACATTATTTAAATACATGTTTTAAACTTTTAATATTAACGTATCTAATTGACAAGGTCATCCGGGTATTTTAATGATTACTATGAATTCGGACATACTTCTTTTGTCACATACTGTTCGCCTGCTATATGCGATTTTGAATGCAGCCTGTCTTGAACATTCCTGCATCCTAATCTTCTGCAGTCCAGAATGGCGGCACGGCTGAATGGTTTGTTTGAGATGCACCCTCTACTGTACAGGTGTGAATTTGCATTTCCCTTTGCACTTTTGGTGCGAAAGGACCTTTACATTTACCAAACATAAAACTTTCCTTGCTGTTGTTGTTATTAAAAAACAAAAAAGCAAGCCCAGCCCAGGTGAGAAATAATGCAAAAGTAACATAACAAAAAGCAAAGTAACACAATATTGTAACACATTACTTTTAAAAGTAACTTTCCCCAACACAGATGTATTGCTCATTGTTAGATAATGCATTAACTAATGGAACCTTATTGTAAAATATTACCCACATTATATTTGTCTAAAACTAGGAAATTATTCGTTTAAATGTTTTTTTTCCCACACAGGGTTGTGTCAAACGCATTAAAATATATTCATATGGACCACTTTTATTGTGTTTTCTGCCATTTTGGAGCTTGGCAGCCCTGTATACACTCACCTAAAGGATTATTAGAAACACCTGTTCAATTTCTCATAAATGCAATTATCTAATCAACCAATCACACGGCAGTTGCTTCAATGCATTTAGGGGTGTGGTCCTGGTCAAAACAATCTCCTGAACTCAAAACTGAATGTCAGAATAGGAAAGAAAGCTGGCATGGCATGGCATGGTTGTTGGTGCCAGACGGGCCGGTCTAAGTATTTCACAATCTGCTCAGTTACTGGGATTTTTCACACACAACCATTTCTAGGGTTTACAAAGAATGGTGTGAAAAGGGAAAAAACATCCAGTATGCGGCAGTCCTGTGGGCGAAAATGCCTTGTTGATGCTAGAGGTCAGAGGAGAATGGGCCGACTGATTCAAGCTGATAGAAGAGCAACTTTGACTGAAAAAAACACTCGTTACAACCGAGGTACGCAGCAAAGCATTTGTGAAGCCACAACACGCACATCCTTGAGGCGGATGGGCTACAACAGCAGAAGACCCCACCGGGTACCACTTATCTCCACTACAAATAGGAAAAAGAGGCTACAATTTGCACGAGCTCACCAAAATTGGACAGTTGAAGACTGGAAAAATGTTGCCTGGTCTGATGAGTCTCGATTTCTGTTGAGACATTCAGATGGTAGAGTCAGAATTTGGTGTAAACAGAATGAGTACATGGATCCATCATGCCTTGTTACCACTGTGCAGGCTGGTGGTGGTGTAATGGTGTGGGGATGTTTTCTTGGAAAACTTTAGGCCCCATAGTGCCAATTGGGCATCGTTTAAATGCCACGGCCTACCTGAGCATTGTTTCTGACCATGTCCATCCCTTTATGACCACCATGTACCCATCCTCTGATGGCTACTTCCAGCAGGATAATGCACCATGTCACAAAGCTCGAATCATTTCAAATTGGTTTCTTGAACATGACAATGAGTTCACTGTACTAAAATGGCCCCCACAGTCACCAGATCTCAACCCAATAGACCATCTTTGGGATGTGGTGGAAACGGGAGCTTCAGTGCCCTGGATGTGCATCTCACAAATCTCCATCAACTGCAAGATGCTATCCTATCAATATGGGCCAACATTTCTAAAGAATGCTTTCAGCACCTTGTTGAATCAATGACACGTAAAATTAAGGCAGTTCTGAAGGCGAAAGGGGGTCAAACACAGTATTAGTATGGTGCTCCTAATAATCCTTTAGGTGAGAGTATATACATTTTTATTATATAGGGGAGAGCGGGGCACAGCACTTTTTGACTTTCTAAGTTTGTGTAAATGCACTTGTGGTTCAGAGTATTTTTATTTTTTCCCATGTCTAGTACAATTATGTGGTTTCGTGTATACTTTTTTCTTGATTTACCCCGAAAGAATTGAAGTAAAATGTGACAACATGCCCCATAGGTGGGATACACTGTAACATGTGAGGGGCACATTGTAACATGACGATATGACTGCTTAAAATGTTATCTGATATAATAAAATAAAAAAATCCAATAAAAAATTAAATATTTTTGTCATATAAACTTTTAAAAAATAAAATAATGGCATTTTTTGTTTTATACTGTCGAATAACAGACGGAGCCGTTCGTCGGCTCTGAAAGCCTGTGCAATACATCAATTACAATTTAACATTTTTTTGTACTTCATGATGCTGCTGGTATTATTGTAAAGATGAAAAAATAAGATTTTTAATTACTGCAATGGCAAAAGTTTGCTAAGACTTGAACTGCGTCAAAATGCTGTCATCTCATCAAAGCAGTTTTCACTTAAGCTATCACAGTGTTGAGATTATTCAGGGCTCGACATTAAAGTCCCTGTAAAGGCAATTCTGAGATTTGTTTCTAAACACATTAGAAATGTTAGAATGTATTGTTGAAACACATTACAAAGACTGTGAACTATGTAGCCTAGTACTAAATTCAGAAGTTAGACCGTTATGAAGTTTTTCACCATTGCTGTGTTCCGGATTTTTTGGGCGGGGTTAAAACGTTGGCTCGATGATGCACTGGAGCCACTGAGCATTTGGCCCCTCCCCATAACTAGAGTACATAACACATCGCATCAGTTTACCCGCTAGATTGCGAGTTACTGTCAGTACCGTTAGTTATAGAGACTACAAAAAAAAAAAAAAGACAATCTCAAGAAGAGGTGTGGATTAATTTTGTGAACAGCTACCTTGATGGAGTGCTGACGATCACCACCAACACCTGCCTCTGCAGTGACTTTACACCGGATAGTTTTACAAACTTTCATCGGCAACAACTGGGATTCACTGATAATCCCCTGCAGAACGGGCCGAACCGACTATCTCCCGCCATGACATTCATCCTCCCATCCCACCGACATCTGGTGCCATCGTGACTCGTGAGCTGTACTTGAGTGCTGTTGTTGTCTTGTGTGTTTACGGCCGCTTTCCCGCGAGTGGGTGTGGTTTCGGCGCCGATCAACGGACACGCCCCCAGCGTTTGAGAGCAGAGAATGCTGCTTATTTTTTCAAGATTTCGATAAGATATTTTATGTACTTAGCGGATTTTTTTATGATTCAAATTTGGCTAGTTGGTTGATAACACATTTATCTGTGGTGTGAGAAACTCAGAACACATGTTTAATTTTGACTTTACAGGGACTTTAACGCTTGTCCGCGACAAGTGGATTTTTTGGAGGGGCAAGTGAAAGAGAATTTTACTTGCCCGAAGGACAAGTAGTTGATTAAAATGTTAATAACAAAAAATACTAGGGAATCACCAAAAATGCAAGAATGATTCTGCACTAATTTTGTGTATGTGGCAATCTATAGTGGATAATGATATATAATGTATGATATAATGTATGAACTGACGGTAACAAGGTTGCTGTGTTGAGGCTCACGCAGCCTCATGAGGAGAAATCATAACAATTGATTAAACTCAGTCATACTACGGTAAAAGTAAAATTGTTTTTAAACGTATAAACAAATAATACAGTTAAGCAACATCACACAAACAAGAGTGCTGTTTTCCTGAATACATCACGACCAAAAAATGACACAGATTTCAAATGACAGCTCAATAAACAATTAACATTTGAGTCACTTACATTTTAGATGAAATATTGACTGTTTTTGTTCTATTTCAGCAGTATTATTTCCAAACAAAGTTTTTCCAAACAAAGATCACAGCAGTCTAACCACGTGTCTAACAGCAACAGTGTGTACTGAACGATTCTGCGTTTTGAATGCATCGGTTGAATCAAAAATGCAATGACCTATTCGTAAACGATTGCCTCATTTGCGAATGAATCAGCCGTTTGAACGAATCGTTTGACTCGATGACTCTATGACTCACTCATTAAGACGGTCACCTGCGCCACCTACTGGTGGTTTAGTTTCATGTTTAAACATTCTTTCCAACATTTTCTATTTGTATATATATTTGTATATATTTTTTTTTTAAATAACCTCATAAAGATATTTAATGCAGTTGTTTATCAGTGTAAATTATTACACTGATAATGCCCTTTATAAAAGGTAAACATATCACAAATAAGCAGATTTAAATATATCCAAGCTGATTGAACACTGGTAACAATATTGCTTCAGAACAAATTTATTTACAAAAAATGTCCGGACAACCATTTTTTTTAATAGGACTTGGGACAAGTGAATGACATATTTAGCCCACTTGTCCGAAGGACAAGCACGTAACGGGCTTACTGTCCAGCCCTGGATTATTAATGTACAAAACATTCAAAAGTTCTTTATTTTATTAAATGAAGGGCTGGGACTGGGGGTCATGTTTGTGCTTCAAGCTGATATCACATAGGCTACAACACTTTCGACATTTTCTAGTCAGAATACAAGCTGCTCCCCCAAATATTACACGACATAAAGCCTACTTAATACATTATTCAGTCTTTCGATTCGATGAAGACGGTTGCTATAAAAAAGCTAAACAACTTTGCTTTTGTCAGTCATTTGAGGATAGTATTGTGACACTGACGTCAACTCCAAATTTGCTTTGTAAAATGTAAATGCTGAACTTAACTATTCATTCGTGCATGGCTGTACTAACAAGAAAAACGATTAAATTAACAGACAAAGCTATATGCGTCCAAGATAACAGAGGACTGACGGATGTCTAAACTTTATCTAAACCTGTCATTAATGCCCCGCCCCCAGCTATTACACGACACCAAAAGACACGTCAGGATATACCCTAGTTTGGAACTAGATAACACACCTAGTTAAGGATGTGTAAATGATGACTAGTCTCATTTTTCGTATTTACATTGTTCTATTTCTGTTAATAAAGCAGACACACTCACTTCTGTGGCTTTTCCATTAGTATCAGAGGCTCCCTCTCACCTGTCAGTGGGAGTGTGTTACCCGCTGACTGCACCGTAGGCCCCCTGTCTGCAGGTCTGGAGGAGTATCTGGAATTAATCAGACACTGATTCACCGATGCGAGCTGAACAGAAATGGCCATTCGCAGAGTGGCTTTAAAAAAACTGAACCTACGAGAGAATCATAATTTTCATGATTCACAACATTTTTCAGACTGAGAGTAGACTGACTGGTTCCATTTTTTTGTTCCTGAGCTTTAAATAACAGCTCTTTACAAAGAGGTACGTGTATGGTTGCAGAGAGAGGGGTTGGGGGTCGTGTTGCCTGGACAACATCATTTGAGACGCCGTCACACGTCATTTTGGAGTGATTACTCCTGCTGATCTTCGGTTAGATGTTTTGTTGGTCGGAGGAAAGAAGCGAGGTTGAGAATTTATCCTCTGTTGTCTGGACAAAGTGCTCCCTTGAAGCTGTTTACGGCAAAGCTGGGTTAGTTATGTAAGTTAATGTGAGCTCGATAAAGCTACTTATGCAGGGTAATACTGTAGACTGTTTACATTTTATTTTGTATTTTTTTAATAACTTCATAAATCAATTAAGAACAAGTAGTATAGTCTTACACATTTTTGCAATATTTTCCTTTTAATAAACTAATTAGATAACCTATAACAAGCTCCAAAGTAGGCTACATTCTCTGCCATTTAAGTTCTACTGTGGTTGTTTTGATGTTTTTAGATTTTAGCCATCTGTCAAGTTTTATGCTCACCAATAAAAAAAAAAGAGTCCTCTGAGGCTATTTTTACCATGGTTGATAATTGCTTTTAGTCAAAATGAGTGATCTGATCTATCAGAGAGAGAGAGAGAGAGAGAGAGAGAGAGAGAGAGAGAGAGAGAGAGAGAGAGAGAGAGCTCTGGAAAAAAATTCAGTCTCTCTGGTTTTACTACTTCTAGGTATGTATTTGGGTAAAATTAACATTTTTGTTTTATTCTATAAACTACTGACAACATTTTTCCCAAATTCCAAATAAAAATATTGTAATTTAGTGCATTTAATTTTGCGAAAACGACAACTAAATAACAAAATAACAAAAAAGATGTAGTGTTGTCAGACCTTGATTAATGGAAAGAAATTACGTTTATATTCATTTTTAATCAACACAATACTAATGTTACTTAGGAAGATAAATCAATATTTGGTGGAATAACCCTGATTTTGAATCACGGCTTTCATGCGTCTTGGCATGCTCTCCACCAGTCTTTCACATTGATGTTGGGTGACTTTATGCCACTTCTGAGGCCTGTTGCATGAAGCTAGCTGAACAAACTCTGAGTTTCAGAGTAGGTTTAGAGTTGACAAATCCAGATAAATCCAACCTGGTTTAGATCAAGTTCAATGGTTTCTCAAAGCTTGGTATAAACTTTCTCTGTCAACTCAGGTTTAATCCAGAGTTTGCGATTAACTCTGAAGCGCGTGCACCTGAAAGTGTGACACATGTGGCAAACAGCCAATCACAGTGTCCATTTGATTCACTTCTCGCAAGAGAGATGGCGCAATTCACTTCTCTTCTGAAGATTGAGAGATCATTTTGAAAATTATCATGAAATTAAATGCGTTTACAAAGCAGGAATAAACTGCTGCTGCAGGGAAAGTTTAAGAAGGCAGCTGAAAGAATATCTGACTATATCAATGTATGATGTGAATCAAATATGCCTTATAATTATAGCTTCACAAAGAGCTCAAATGAATACACGTTTAAAATAATTATGAATGCATGTTTTATATTTATATTAATATTTGGCTACTTGTCAATTAATATAATAATTATATGAATATATTATATTAAAAGTAATTATAATTCCTAGAATATAAATATAATAAATAATTAGCACCATACGATGAGAAATTGTGTCTCTAACGTTTTTTTCACTATAAACTGCAAATTTGGAACGAGAGATACAGGGGGTGTGACTTTATTGCGTCTTTACTTGCAGCTGATTGGTCCAGTTTGGGTTTGCGATGTCAAACCCAGAATAAAAGCTGCTCCAGAGCAGAGTGTAGTGTAAGTTACCATGGTGATGAACACCGCTAAAAACCAATCCAACTTCTTAAGCCCAAAAAAAACTGAGTTTGCTCAAACTAATCTTGAACTTACCTGGGTACCAACTGAAACCAGCTTTGTGCAACAGGCCACTGGTGCAAAAATTCACGCAGCTCGGCTTTGTTTGATGGCTTGTGTGACCATCCATCTTCCTCTTGATCACATTTCTGAGGTTTTCAATGGGGTTCAGGTCTGGAGATTGGGTTGGCCATGACAGGGTCTTGATCTCCATCCACACCTTGATTGACCTGGCTGTGTGGCATGGAGCACTGTCCTGCTGGAAAAACCAATCCTCAGAGTTGGGGAACATTGTCAGAGCAGAAGGAAACAAGTTTTCTTCCAGTACAACCTTGTACGTGGTTTGATTCATGCGTCCTTCACAAAGACAAACCTGCCCGATTCCAGCCTTACTGAAGCACCCCCAGATCATCACCGATCCTCCACCCATGACATTCGATTCCAAATAGCAGCGCCTTTTTATTATTAAAAAAATGGCTTAACTGGCATTTATGACACATTTAAGAAAGAAAAACGTCTTGACAAAAATGACAGGACGCCATAACCCTTTTGTTGTTTGAAAGTGAACTAACAGAAATGCTGTTTTACTGAACGATGTTCAGGAGGAACATGTCAGATAATTGACACAGGTGGAGAGTACTCAGCCAATCAACAAAAGAGGTATAAATAAGCCGTCTTACCTCCATTTTGTTGACAGTTTTCCAGCACAGATGGCATTTCTGGCAGTTTGCTCCACCCGCCTCCTATTCACGCTGTCTACACGGATCTACATGCGCTCAACGCATTTCTACAATGCTAAAATCTTTATAAGCTACCTAAAACCGCTCCATCAGCATTCGGGTAAAATATTCTTTTTCTGAGATGTAATTATGTTTGACGATCCACAATCGTGAGTATGTCTTCTAACAATTCTAATCGATTCACAAACTTCATAAGTGATGCTTTGTAACATGGTGCATTGGAGCCATGATGATAGCGTCAGCTGCGAGCAGTGCTCAGACCGCGTGAATAGTGCACATCGCACAGACTTGCAACAGGAGAACTACAACAGTCCCTGTTTTAAGATAACGCATATTGCACACATCAAGCTTTTCTTGATGTCTTTTCGTTTCTGTGTACAAACGTTACAGATATCCAGACAGATACTTAAGATCAGTTGCCGTGATAAACAATAAATATCGTTGCGGGTAAAGCGGTGACTGTATCGTGAGGCTAAATCACTAAAATGATGCAGAGCACACGTTATGCCAAACAATCAGCCATTGGGATCAGCTGAAAATCACTGCATTGGATTCAATATTTCTCAACTTGATGCTCACATAAGCTCGGTCACAGCGACCATACTCGCATTGCGACTATAAATAGATATGTGCAAACTGTACAATGTATTTGGGAGCTCCTGTTTTTCTTAAATGTAACATCAATACCTACAGTAGGCTATTGTGTAACAATTGTATCAATGATTATTGTATGCCATCTTATATTTTGGGGATGAAAAACATAATTCACAACACTGCAGATTCAAAGGCTGATTTCATTGAATAATGTGAGATCTCACATTTCAAAATCTGAATTTGGTGCAGTTTTGCATTATACTGGCTTGCAAAATCAGTGCTTCAGAATGCTTCAGTTCAGAGCATTTGAACCAATGAATAAGGCACACTCATGCAAAGCATTTTCTTCACTGTGGTTTATATTGTTACATATTGTATAATTTAAGTTTGTATATTATATCCCATATGATTTTGAATGAGCCTCCTGCAATAATAAGGCATGGACATTTCAAAATAAGAGTCCCATTCGGTTACACAAATATGTTTCTCCATTTGTCCATCTAACTTTCCCCTTTCTCTCCATGGCGCTCAGTTTCTCCGGCTAATTTTCTTTATTGCCCCAGCGGTGCTGTTCCTTCTGCTCCCACAGGAATTCAGGTTCTCTGGATAATTTTCTCCACTATTACAGCAGTGCTGTTCCTCTGCTCCCACAGGAGCTCAGTTTCTCTGGCTAATGTTTTCCACTATTACAGCAGTGCTGTTCCTCTGCTCCAGGAGCTCAGTTTCTCTGGTAAATTCCTCCACTACCACAGCAGTGCTGTGCCTCTGCTCCAACAGGAGGTCAGTTTCTCTGATTAATATCTCCACTGCCACAGCAGTGCCGTTCCCTCTGCTCCCACAGGAGCCCAGTTTCTCTGGTCAATTCCTCCACTACCACAGCAGTGCTGTTCCCTCCGCTCCCGCAGGAGCTCAGTTTCTCTGGTCAATTCCTCCACTACCACAGCAGTGCTGTTCCTTCTGCTCCCACAGGAGCCCAGTTTCTCTGGTCAATTCCTCCACTACCACAGCAGTGCTGTTCCTTCTGCTCCCACAGGAGCCCAGTTTCTCTGGCTAATTGCTCCACTGCCTAAGCAGCAATGTTTCCTCCCAGAAATCTCCAATCCTACGTGAAAAAGGGTAATTTTATCTAAATTTTTAAACTCTCATCACTGATCCAACCATACCAGTCAGTTCTGACATATCTTCAATGGAGAAGTTCTCAAACAAAATTGCCCCTGTTCACGGATGAATCCAACAAACCCGTGACACGCTTTGGTTCCAGAAACATCCCAAATCTGTTCTCCAACAGTCAGGCCGCAAGCTCAGCAGCTCAAAGGCCTCTCCCAACAGCAGATCCAAGCTCTTGGGAGATGGTCCTCAGATAGTTTTCAAAATCCCTGGGTCGTCCACCGAGGGATTGTTTCTGTCTAGCCAACATGTAATCTCATGCTTTTCCTTTCTGTTCTTAGTATTTCCAGGAGAAATTGAAAGGTTCACGCAGTGAGCCAGCGGAAAGGTTCACGCGGTGAGCCAGCGGAAGGTTCCACGCGGTGAGCCAAGCGGAAAGGTTCCACGCGGTGAGCCAGCGGAAAGTTTCACGCAGTGAGTCAGCGGAAAGTTTCCGCACAGTGATTCAGTGGAAAGTTTCCACGCGGTGAGTCAACGGAAAGTTTCCACACGGTGAGTCAACGGAAAGTTTCCACACAGTAAGTCAAGCGGAGTTTCCACAGTGATTCAGTGGAAAGTTTCACGCAGTGAGTCAACGGAAAGTTTCCACAGTGAGTCACGGAAAGTTTCCACAGTAAGTCAACGGAGTTTCCATGCAGTGAGTAAACGGAAAGTTTCACACAGTGATTCAGTGGAAAGTTTCCACGCAGAGTCAGCAGGAAGTTTCCACACAGCGATTCAATGGAAAGTTTCCACACAGTGGGCCAGTGAAAAGTTTCCGAGCAGTGAGTCAGCGGAAAGATTTTACATTGAGTCAGCGGCAAAATCACGCAACAAGAAAAGCAAATAGAGTAAGATAGTAGATAGCTGTCCACGCAATAAGATACTGGACAAGCAGTAAGAAGTCGTCCACGCAGTAAGATAGATACAGGACAGTCGTCCGGCGCGGTAAGATAGATACAGGACAGTCGTCGGCGCGGTAAGATAGATACAGGACAGTCGTCCGGCGCGGTAAGATAGATACAGGACAGTCGTCCCACGCAGTAAGATACCGGTTAGTTGTCCACGCGGTAATATACAGGACAGTCGTCCACGCGGTAAGATACCGGTTAGTTGTCCACGCAGTAAGATGATGAACAGTCTCCTCAAGCGAATAAGTCCAACTAAGTGAGAAGTAGAAGATTCCACAGCGAGATAGTGAATACGATTCTTTTTATCTTATTTTGAAGAGTCAATGCAGCGAAAAATTTAAGATTACATTCAGCAAGAAAGTGAATTGTTTTCCACACAGCGAGAAATAGAAGTTTTATAAACACCGCAAGGAAACTGAAACTGATGCTGTTTTTCCACAGCAAGAAAGCGGATACATTTCACCCAGCGAGGAGTGGACAGTTTTCCACAGAGCAAGGAAGTGGATAAAACCCTCTAGATTGATAGTTTGCACGAGTTGAAAGTTTCCACTTAGTAAGGAAGTGGACCAATTCATTGCAGCAAGAAAATGGAAAGTTTCCATGCTGCAAGGAAAGGTAAGTGCCAAAAATCTCAAAATCAAGATCTCATTTATTTTTCCCATTTTTCTTCCAGGTGGTCTCCACGTACAAGACCACACCCTGCTCCTGTCAAGAACCATGTGATTTGTGAACCAACAAGGGCCGCCATAGGCGACACAAGCCACTAACGGGCCCTCCGAATCAAATAACCAGGCCCCTCTCTCATGCCAGCCGCCAAGCTCGGCACTTCTTGGGGGTATTTAGCAGGCGGCTGTCCTATGCTTTCTAGCTTTTGGGGGTACTCTGGGTTCGGGCCAAAGTCCGAGCTCAGCCCTCCCCGGACAACACGCCACATACACAATTAAATTTACTCTATGAATTATATGTAAGTGTGAACTAGTGAAATGCTGTTTTACTAAAGCGAGGTTCAGGAGGAACATGTCAGATAATTGACACAGGTGGAAGTACTCAGCCAATCAACAAAGAGGTATAAATACAAACCCGTCTTACCTCCATTTTGTTGACAGTTTTTCCAGCATCCCTCCACCACCCCTTCTCCACAAGTCCGAGCTCAAGCCCCCAAGCTCCCCCCGCACAGCATGCCACATACGCAATTAAATTTACTCTATAAATTATATGTAAGTGTGAACTAGTGAATATGATTATATTATCAACGGGTCATTCCTGGTATGCGGTAACATTTTTTTGACACAAAACAAATTGCATGATTTTCATGTTTTTAGCATTCTACCAAAATAGTGACATGTTTAACAATTAGGAATACATATTGGTCAAGCTCAGAGACTAACAATAAATACATAATTATGGGCAGATTGTTCAGACTTTTGCCATGAACTCTTAGCCTTAGATCTTTGAGTGATCATCATTTAGCTAGCTAACCTTCTACAGATAAACAGAACTTTTATAACTATACAGATATGTGTTTTTTTTTTTTTTTGACCGGACAAACATTCTTCATAACATAGCCTACCAGGGTGGAACTTTAAGAGTGGGACAAGCAGGATAACATTTAAAAAAAATAACACACAAACACACACAAGGAGTGAGAGTTAAAGCTGTACAGTTGAATTCCAGAAGGAAACATAGATTAGGCTATGTCATGTCCTGAAAATGTTCTCAATGGTATTGTGGTCTTTTTTGGAAGTCGAGAAATACTTACTAACAGGGTGGAAGATGACTTCAGGGACACGGTAAATTAAGACATTTGTAAAAAACAACAACTATAGTTTCACATGCTTTATATGAATGCTTAGAGGTAGTTTAGCCTAGTCTATAACATAATTAAAAACTATTTTTTAAATTATTTTTTAACTATTTATTTAATTATTAAACCATTTCATGGGTTATATTTCTTGCGGAAGTTGATTAGGCCTACTTTTTGCACTGAGGACATGATAACATTTTATTGACATACATTGACATAGTATTTTTAATGTCCATTATCTCTGTTTAAGTGATACATTTACATTTAGTCATTTAGCAGACGCTTTTATCCAAAGCGACTTACAAATGAGAGTTATAGAAGCAACCAAGACCAGTCAAGGGCAACAATATGCAAGCGCTGTAACTAGTCTCACGAAACACAAAACACATATTTTTAAAAAATTTTATTTTATAATTAAATAACAAACAGAAACAAATAGAGTGATAAGTGTTATTCTTTATTGGTCAAGTGCTGCTGGAAAAGAAGTGTCTTGAGATGTTTTTTGAAAATGGCCACAGACTCGGCTGCTCGAACTGAGACTGGGAGGTCATTCCACCAGGTGGGAACGGTCCAAGAAAAGGTCCTAGTGAGGGATTTCATGCCTCTTTGAGATGGCACCACTAGGCGTCGTTCACTTGCAGAACGCAAGCTTCTGGAGGGTGTGTAAGTCTGAGCAAGCGAGTTTAGGTATACTGGTGCAGAGCCTGCGGTTGCTTTGTAGGCGAGCACCAGAGCCTTGAATTTGATTCGCGCGGCTATCGGCAGCCAGTGAAGACGGATGAAGAGTGGAGTGGCGTGTGCTCTCTTCGGCTCGTTGAAGACCACTCTCGCTGCATTCTGGATCAGCTGCAAGGGTTTAACAGTGGATGCTGGAAGGCCGCTAGAAGAGAATTACAGTAGTCCAGTCTGGAGAGTACAAGAGCTTGGACCAGGAGTTGAGTGGCCTGCTCTGATAGGAAGGTCTAATCTTCCTAATGTTGTATAGCGCAAATCTTCAGGACCGGGTTGTTGCAGTAATTTGGTCAGTGAATTTTAGCTGATCATCAATCACAACTCCAAAGTTCCTGGCTGTCCCGGACAGAGTTATGGTTGATGAACCGAGCTGAATGGAGAGAGTATGTTGAAGTGCTGGGTTGGCTGAGACCACAAACAGTTCTGTCTTTGCCAGATTGAGTTGAAGGTGTTGTTCCTTCATCCAGGCAGAAATGTCTGTCAGGCAGGCGATCCGAACCCCAACTGTGGGATCATCTGGTTGAAATGAGAAGTAGAGTTGAGTGTCATCAGCATAGCAGTGATAGAAAAGCCATGTTTCTGGATGACAGATCCTAGAGATGACATGTAGATGGAGAAGAGAAGTGGTCCAAGCACAGAGCCCTGAGGAACTCCAGTAGCTATATGATGTGACTTAGACACTTCACCTCTCCGTGACACCCTGAAGGACCTACCTGAGAGGTAAGACTTGAACCACTGGAGAGCAGTTCCTGAGATGCCCATCTTCATGAGAGTTGACAGGAGGATTTGGTGGTTAACTGTGTCAAAAGCAGCAGACAGATCCAGCAGGATGAGTACTGAGGATTTGGAAGCTGCTTTTGCCTGTCTCAGTGCTTCAGTAACCGAGAGCAGGGCAGTCTCAGTCGAGTGGCGCTTTTGAATCCAGATTGAAGAAGAGAGGAGAATGTTCTGAAAAGTGCACGAGAGGCAGAGCAGTTGTTGATTTTGTTGTGATAGTATGTAGTTTTGCAGTGAAGAGAATGTGCATGTGCAGAGAAGGAAACAAGAAGAGACTGATACAAGGTAAGATCAGTAGAGTTCTTAGATTTGCGCCACTTTCTCTCTGCCACCCTCGATCCAGTGGGATGTTTGCAGAGAACATCACACAGCCAGGGGCAGAGGGTGTGGTGCGGGCTGGTCTAGATGAAAGGGGGCAAAGCTGTCTAAACAAGATTTTAGAGTGGAGCAAAGAGTGTCAGTAGCACTGTTAGTGTCCAGAGCTGAGAACTGAGCAGGTGGAGGAAGTGAGGATGAAACCATAGTGGATAGACGAGAGGGAGAGAGATAGCGTAGATTACGCCGAAAGGTGATCTGTGGATTAGTATGAGTTGCATCAGGAGTGAGTATGAGGTTAAGAGTGACGAGGAAGTGGTCGGAGATGTGCAATGGAGTTACTAAAGTGTTGTTGTCTGTAGAGCAGTAGCGTGTATAGATAAGGTCCAAATGATTACCTGATTTGTGAGTAGCCGTGGTAGATAATCGCTTAAGGTTAAAGGAGGTCAGTAGAGAGGTGAAGTCTGCAGCCTGGGGTTTATCAAGGTGGATGTTGAAGTCACCGAGCAGCACCAGAGGAGTGCCATCTTCAGGAAAGTTGGAGAGTAACATATCCAACTCCTCTAAGAAGTTACCCAGTTGACCTGGGGGGCGATAAACAACTACAACATGGATTTTAGCAGGGTGAGTGATAGTGATTGAGTGTGATTCAAATGAGCTGTTGCCAGAGAGAGATGGTATGGGCTCAAATTTCCAATCCTTTGGGATGAGCAAACCCGTACCTCCACCTCTCCCAATTGGACGAGGTGAGTGCGAAAAGGAGAAATTAGTTGAGAGGGCCGCAGGAGTGGCCGTGTCTTCTGGTTTGATCCAGGTCTCAGTTAGGGCCATAATACTGAGATTTGAATGAGTGGAGATAGCTGAAATAAAGCGGAATGCCAAAGGGATAAAGTAAAATGATAAAGAAGACCTAATTCTACAATTTAAGCCATTTATTCTGAATATGTGGCTCATTTTAGAGAAAATACAAGTAAATAAATCATTGAGACAGGAAAAGTCACTGTATAACAGGAATGACCCCAACATCATCAATTCAAAATCTAGCCAACTCAGATTTGTTTAGAACAGACATCAGCCATACGAGGTAATGGGTAGGTTTTTAGTCTGGCCCGCCAAAGCATGGCATTTGCTTGTAATATTTGTGAGCAAGTGGTTTTCTTTAATGTAAATAAGCCACATGTACTGTAGTTGGAAGTTGATACAGGATTCAGACCTTGTGATTTCTCTTTGTGATATAGTTATCAGGATTTGGGTTGGATCTCTTGCCTGCTTTGTTTTTGTTAAAAAAAAAATGTCCACATTGCAGCCGCTCACACTTGATCGCACAGAGCATAGTGCTTACAGTATTTTGTTTCTGCGGAATTTCAAAAATAAAGCAACCTTGCAAACGGCCCATCCGCGTGCCATGATCAAACATAACAAACACAGCTTGTACGGGGGCTTGAGAAGGCATCAAGTCAAGTCAAGTGCGTCTTTATTGTCATTCCCCTATATAATGCTACATGTATACATTGGAACGAGATGGCATTTGCTCAGGACCATGGTGCAACATGGAACATTACACAAAACAATATATGAGACGATACAAAACAATAAGTACCCTGGAAAAGCATAGAAGAAGAATAGATACACTAACCTATGTAATATGTAAATCGTACACTACAACTTGTAACATCAAGATGTAGAAGTAGACTACATTAAAATACAATAGACAATAGAAGGTCCAACATATGAGGAATAGCCGACTTTTAGCTGTGTTGCTATGTTTCAAGATTTTGGAAATTATTTTTTAAATTTTTTATTTAGTGGTAATGCTATTTATTCTGGCAACCCACCCATACTATTAGAGGCCCATCCATCATCCACTTTCTGCCTATGCCACTGGTTTTTACAGTAGCCCTAAATGGACAAACACTATAGCTACTCTCTGCTATCTCAGACAATGACATCTTTGTCCTGTGTCGGCCACTATATCTTTGTGCTTCGAAAGGGAGGGTAGGGTGAACGGTGTTCAGATGCAATTCGCAACCTCACCACTAGAAGCCGAAAAAAATTACACACTGCACCTTTATAGAACAGTGAAAATATGTATCTGTAAAATAAATTATTCTGCAGATGTTCTCTTTACTTGTGCAATAAGGCGCTCTGTGAAGATGTTGTTCTCATTAAAGTTTGATGTGCACCCTAGTCTGAATTTACCAGAAGCAGCCCAAGTCCTTGAAAGTTTTGCTCAGATACAGGCTAATATATTCTTAATAAAATAAATAAATAAGGGCAAAAACTGTAAACACAATATTCTGCTTGCAAGTAATTCACAGCATCTCAGAGCAAAAAGAACTAGAAATGGAAAAGTTTCTCCTTCGCGTTTTCTTGCGGACAGACGACAACGACGTCAAAACGATCTCAGTTTCCATGGTTTTGCGAAAACGACACTGTATTATGCTGTCAGCCATGCCGGTAGTTGGCGATGTCACTTTTTAAAGAAACACTGTGCGCTGATAGACTGAACACATGCATTTTTCAGTGTACTTTTGAAATATTGAGAGACTAGAGACATTAGGAAGTTAGGAAAAAACTTTGAGACAGTAAAGTAAAATGTGTTGTTCAAGGGCCTCCCCGTGTGCAGTGCATGATGCGTAGTGAATCCCAGTCCTGTCAAGAGTTCTGCTTCACATTCTCAAGTTCCAGTTCTCTGTGTGTCATCAGCCTGTCCAAAATATATATTTTACAGTGTCCCATAATCAATGTATGTGGCAACTGAAAAGAATATCTGATGCATTAGATCAGTTCATCAAACATTCTGACAGAAAGAGGTTTGTTGTGACACAGAAAGGCATTTGGCAGTGCTGATACTCCCACAGGCCCTGTTCCTCAGGCTGCTCTGAGAGTGCTCTGCCAGACTCACTTGGAACATTTGCACATGAAACAATCAGAAGCGGGAACTTTCTGAGTGATGCACATTCAAACGGACCTTCTCTGAGCAAAAAGTCAAGGGGCCTCATTTATAAAGTGTACGTGTACACACAGATTTGAACTTAGAGTGTGCATACTATAAAACCCAAGGCACATTTATATTTATAAAACCTGTCTATGACATGGAAATGTGCTTAGTGCCACGTCAGGGTCTGAGCAGATTTACTCTCTTTTCCTTGTGGCGGAGAGGTGGAGTTGGCCACTGCAGGTATTTGGAAAACTAATAATGATTGTTTTTCTAACGGGTTTCCAGAACAATTTTGTCATCTGTCATTGGTCAGATAAACAGCACCATCCCAAACTGTGATATGATTATAATATGATTAACCAAACAGTTGATGGACCCCATTGACTACAATAGGAAAAAAATAATAATAATTATGGATGCCAATGGGGTCCATCGACTGTTTGGTTTCCAACATTCTTCAAAATATCTTCTTTTGTGTTCAGCAGTAGAAAGAAATTCATTCAGGTTTGGGTGAACCTTTAACAATTACAACACCGAAGAACCAACCGATTTTTATATTTGTTGTATTCAGCTGGGATTGGAGAAAATATCTGAAATATACTTTTGGTTTCACTTTATTTTAAGGTGACAGTTAAATTGTATACTTACTCAAATACGTTCTAAGTAATACTAATTTATACTTACTATAGAGTTAGGATTTGGTTTAGTGTTATAGTTACTTGTAATTATGCTTAATTTACTGTTTTTACTATAAGTACATGTAGTAACATGTAACTGTCACCTTAAAATAAGTGTTTCCATACTTTTATTATATTTTAAGCAATTGCTGGAATCTGAAAAATTATCTTTCCAGGTGCTGTAAAACAAGGGTTTTATAAAATAATAAAATAAGATTAAATTTAATTGTCACGGGTGGTTGCAAGAAAGCTTGTTTTAGTCCCTACCAGCTGTCATTAAAAAGCCATTTCTGTAAAAGTAAATATCTCCTTTTGCACTGAACTTTAAGCGTCATAACTTTGCAGATGATGTTTATGCTCAAACAGCAACATTACACTCTAAACTTAAGATCATATTTGAAGATTTAAAAAATTGAAAAACCTATGCTTTAAAATACTTATAGCATAGACATTGTAAGATTGAAAGTGTCCATAACACAACAAATTGTTTAAGTAAGAAATTTATATTTTTCTCCTGTTGTTTTTTTGATGACTCCCTCAGGAATCACATCTTGAATATTCTTCAAACACCTGCTTTGCCTCTTACTTCAGTGAGAAACTTCACTGTCAGAATAACATAATCTTTCATGTTGTCTTGAGCCACATAAACAAGCCCCCTAAAATGTCCTTCAAACCTATTCCATGCTCTACAAGTTCTCCATAGAGCTTGTGAAAAGAAACCGTTCCCTCGCTCCTCAGAATAACACTTTTCTTTGTAGGATTACTGTTCCGTCATCCTTCCATCCACTATCAGAGCATCGCTTGCTCTCTCTTGCGGGTTAATCTGTTTGCTCTGCGTCTTGGGAAAGATTCTCTGTGTTTTGGAGAGCTGGGAGCCGAGCAAGATCTGGTGTGGAGGTGATAACTCTAAAAAGGATTAAATTCACAGAGAGAGAGAGAGGAGAAAGAGAGACAACAAGAAAGAGTGGGAGATTTAGAAGAGAGTTGTGAGAACTGGCCTGAGAGAATAAAACTGGCAGTATTAGAGCAAGTCAAGGACAGTCTGGCTAGTTACTGGGCTGCTCAAGTATACACAAACACTGTATCAGAGTTAATTACATCTTTCTTTGTGCCAGAGCACATGTGCCCTCTCTTTAACATGGAAAAACCCCCATTTACTACCAGTCTGATTTGTTTCGTGCTTCTTTTCATTGGCAACAGTGAAGACATTAGCATCTAATGTCGGGGTTATGATAGTTTTTCTGACTGCTATCACTTTTTGCGCACAATCAAGCATCCTGACTTTTGTGTCCCCACATTCATCTTATGTTGTTTATCATTGACATTTTCCATCTTCTTCTAGTAGTTCCTAACAGCAATGGCACAGCTAAGGCTTGTTTGAGGCACTAGCATGTTAACTAGTTTTATTAATTAGTTTTGTGAAAATGTAATAATAAAAGGAAGAACAATGTGGTGGGATCTTGTGATCGATTGTTTGACCATTTTGTTTTTTTTTATAAAATATTATTTGGATAATCATTGAATGCACAGACCTTGACAGATAAAAAAAAAAAAAAAACTTTGAATCTATTTTTTCAGTGTCTGTAAAGTGCTCATGGTTGGTGGCAACCTAAGATGTCAGTCAGTCATTTTTTAAGTCTGAGGTTCTTGGCCAGAATAAGCTGCAATGAGGACTAGACCTCAAGCTGCACATCAAAAGTCTGGCTGTGTGAGATGAAGCTCAACCTCTCTCAGAAGTGCCATGAACAGTTCTTCTTAGAAAGGTGATTCACTGAGTGTAGATCCAGGGCGTAAAATGAACATTCGCCAAGGGCCAGATATGAGTAAAAATGGAGAGTAAATGAACAGTTGGCCGGTACATTTTTTTAATGAATTCTTTCAAAGCAATTTTGTGAGAACATGAAAGATGCGCGGGCCAGTTGACGGGCCAGTGCTGCATCGTCATGAAAATGTAAGCCTTGCTAATTTTAAATATTCAAGCGCAAGGAGACGCGAAAGGGAACTCAATGCATTACTCGCGCTCTGTGTGGAAAGTTTTGTGTGTACACATCCGCAGTGTGCGCACAGAAAGCCGAGCTGTATTTCACGTCTTGCACTTGAATGGACAAATTCGCAAACATTTTGTCAAATATGCCTATGTAGGCGAGAATCTAGGTTGTGTTCACACATGCAAACCCTGGTGCGATTGCTCTGTTAGTGAGGTTTATTTGAATAAGTCTGAACTTTGCCATTTGAACCCTGCCGTGCACCAAACAAGTGGACCGAGAACCCTTAAAAAATATGGGTCATGTCATGTCCACTTCCAAACAACGGTCGACGGAGGATTCCTGCTGCTGTTTTAACTACTTTACACATTTTATAAGCTCTTCACGAGTTCTCAGCTGGTCAAAATGCCATCATATGTAGGCTACGTACATACAAGGACTGTTCGGTATAAGTTCCGTCTCAAAATAGGCAACACGTCATAAAAGCCGACCAATCAGGTTGCGTATGCATCCCTATGCCTTTATGTTTGGTATCTTTTGGTTCAGTGATGCATGCCGATGTGCCAATGCCAAATGCCAATCTGACCTTGTCTGGCTATCACCAGACCAAGCTCAATCTTTTAAGATTGAACATTGGTCTGGGGAGTTTGCTCTGTATTTTCTGCTGCACAAGAGGCGTGATCAATGGGCATAGTTCAAATGACTGTACGGAATTCAACCAATAAGAACACAAGAGGCGTGATCAACCGGCATAGTTCAAATGACTCTGTATGCAGTTGGATAGTCCTTCAACCAATCAGACCAATGATCCATCACTTCTCTATCCGTCATTGTGTTAAACCCGCCAATAGCACAACAGGTGGATAAGTTGGTTTGTGATTGGTCCCCGCAAAATTGTAACAGAAGCAGGATAAAAAATATGTACAGGTTTCCAGCCTGAGCTGCAGGGCGAAAAAGTTTGTTTCAGACCCTGTATAAGATCTGTTCCATTATTTCTGTTTCTTGAGAATCAGGTCTGCTGTACAGGCGTACAAGGACAAGTAAAATACATTACAAACAAACAATCCCAGCTCTGACCTCAGGTCAAAAAGATCCTTCAGACTGGAGCCCTTTTAGTTCTGCTGCCTACTGATTAACAAAATAAATACCCTGGATGCATCTCATTTGGACAGATTAGCACTGTAATTAAGGCGATTTGGAACAGAAAACTAAGCTTTGCATGTTCAGTCTGAGGTGCCATAACTGATGCCAATTTCCTAAAATAAGATGCTTTTCTTTGATGCATGACTTAATTCAGTAGCGTGAATGATTGGCAGTGTATTATCTTTGCGAGACGATGTGCAACAGAGGTATATTTTTTGCTCTTTTATGGGGAAATAATGGTTATGTGATGTTGATTGAAGTATGAATAACTGGCAGGTCAGTGTGAGTGCTCCTTGCTGTTACATGTGCATTTTAATGTTCTTATGATTTTGTTTTGGTTGCCTTGACGTCATCACTTCCCTAATTTTAGAGTGTGGTTGGTATGTTGTTGCTTGGTTACCAAGTCGTATGCTCAAGCTTCCTGTCGCCTGAAGAAACTTGAGGCGTTGGGAGAAAAATAAGGAGGCAAAACACAACACAGAGACACACAGAGGTATAGAAAAAGAAAGCACTTAAAGTACGACAATCTCTTTAAACAAAAGACACACTAGTGCTTTTAAAGCGTTTTACTGTCATTCTTATTGAAATCATTGGGCAGCTCCTGTCTCTGTCATTGTCATCTCTTCCTCTCTCTCTCTTTCTCTCTGAAACTGTTTTTTAATTACTGTCTTCAACCATGTTAAAGCCCATAAATGCTGAATACAAACAGAGGCCTGTGTAATTAAACGGATGATTAGTTGTATCTAAGGGAAACTGTGAGGCGGGGGCTCAATTCAACTGCCACAAGTTATCAAACTGAACTCGCATGCACTTACAAACACTCCCACACTAATACTTACATTAATATGGACACGGACACGGACACGCACACGCACACACACACGCACACACACACACACACACACGTTGTGTTTCCATGTTTTATGGGGACATTCCATAGGCGTAATGGTTTTTATACCGTATAAACTATATATTCTATCCCCCTACACTGCCCATGCCCCTAAACCTACCCATCACAGGAGACATGCTGCATTTTTACATTTTCAAAAAACATCACTTAGTGTGATTTATAAGATGTTTTCCTCATGGGGACCAAAAAATGTCCCCACAAGGACAAGGATTTTGGATATTGCCATCTTTGTGGGGACATTTTGTCCCCATACCGTAGGGATTACCAGTCCACACACACACACACACACACACACACAAACACACACGCACACACACTCTTCCATCTTTCACATACACACAAAAATATTTAATATTCGGTGGCTTTGCAAAAGTAATTGGTGAAATGTATGAGCAAAGAAAGAAAGGGACAGAATGAAACACAAAAAAGACAAGGTTTTACCATTTCCTCTGCCAGGCGGACAACAGTTTGCCCGTTTTGTCTGCTTTGCGGCAGGATAATTACAGTCATCATGCCTCCATCTCTCTGTGGAAAGGATGCAGGGAAAAATAGCAATTATATAACAGCTTTAGAGAAGGCCATTGGACTGCAACCCTGAGGGACGATTTCGCTGTAAAAAGTAACTGCGGAAGCCATCCCTGGTTCATTATCAGTCAGGGGTCAGCATGTAATGCGGTGGAAGCCCCCCATTTTGTGCGTAGGAGGATGAATTAAGGAAAATTAAAGGATTAGTTAATAATTTAACCACCCCCGTCTCATCCAAGATGTTTTTTCTTTCTTTAGTTGAAAATAAATTACTTTTTTGAAGAAAAATTCTGGAATTCTCCACACAATGGTCCAAATCAATGCAGTTTCAAAGCGTTTCACGGGCTTCAGAGGCTCTGCACGATCCCAGCTGAGGAATAGGGTCTTATCTAGCGAAACATCGGTCATTTTCAAGAAAAAAAAAAGATTTCTATACTTTTTAACCTAAATTGCTCATCTTGCGCTGCTCTGTGACGTGCCACGGATTGCGCAGACACGTCGGAAAGGTCACGCTATAGACATAGGCGGAAGTACCACCCGAAGCAAACGTGCGAAGACTAATACAAATGCCCTTTACAAACCAAAAAAAAACTCCATCTCAAACTTCGAAATCGTCCAAAATCGTTATTTAACCTTTTTTTGTTAAAGGATATTTAGTCTTAGTCTTCTTCGCATGAGTGCTTTGTAAACACGGGGGGCAGTACTTCTGCCTATGTCTAGCGTGACCTTTCTGACGTGATGAACAATTTAGGTTAAAAGGATAATAATTTTTATTTTATTTTTAAAGAAAATGACTGATGGTTTCGCTAGTTAAGGCTCTATTCCTCAGCTGGGATCGTGCAGAGCATTTTGAAGCCATTTGAAGCATTTTGAAACTGCATTGATTTGGACCTTCTGTCACATGCCTGTCCTGTCTTGTGTGCACATGTGGGTTTGTTAGTGTGGCCATGTGCCTCTGTCATTGTTTGATCCCTCCCCCTTGTTATCTGATTATTGGTTTCATTTGCCCCACCTGTGTCCCCTCAGCCCAGCTTGATTTCTCCCCTTTATATAGCCCTTGTGTTTGTCAGTCTTTGTCGGATCCTTGTAATGTCTACGTCTCCCGTTTCCCCGTGAATTCCCAGTTGGTATGTGTTTGTGTTTATTTTATGTTCTACTATGTGTTTTGCCCCCTCGTGGGTTTTTGTTTTGTATTTATGTTTGCTTTTGTTATTAAATCCTCTTATCACTGCACTTGAGTCCTCGCACCAGTTTTTCCTTTGTGTTAACGTGACAGAAGGATCCGACCAACTTGAGGACTCAGCAGGAGGAGTTTGTTTTTTGTTTTTTGTTGTTTGTTTTCATCGGAGATGGAGCTGAACAGACAGGTACAGGTGATGCGGCAGGTAAACTCGAGGTACATCCGTCAACAGGGGGCGGGTGTACGAGAGTTTGCCTGCCAATTCCTCAGAGAGGTGCATCACCTGTACCTAAATGAGGCAGAGAAGGCAGAGGTCTTCAACCTCTGCCTGGACATGCCTCTCAGTCCCACGGATATCGAGAGGATGGGGACCCCGGACTTTTGGGAGTTTGTGAATCGGCTGGACTCCCTTCCTCCTAGGACCCCGATTCAGAGAGCTCCGTGGGTCCGTGTTCCGGTAATCCCAGTCCCGGTGGATCGTGTTCCGGGGATTCCTGATTCGGTGGTACTTAGCGGAGGAGGAGAAGGAAGGCGCGCGCCGTGACTGTTCCGGTGGTCCCAGTCCCGGTGTATCGTGTTCCGGTGGTCCCAGTCCCGGTAGATCGTGTTCCGGTGGTCCCTGTGCCGGTGGATCGTGTTCCGGTGGTCCCTGTGCCGGTGGATCGTGTTCGGTGGTCCGGTTCTGGTGGATCGTGTTCGGGTGGATCCGGTGCGGTGGATCCTGTCCCGTGGTCCGTAAGCGGTGGAGGAAAGGAAGGAGCGCTCCGTGACTGTTCCGGTGGTCCCTGTGCCGGTGGTCCCTGTGCCGGTGGTCCCTGTACCGGTGGTCCCAGTGCCGGTGGTCCCTGTTCCGGTGGATCGTATTCCGGTGATCCCTGTTCCGGTGGATCGTGTGCCGGTGGTCCCTGTGCCGGTGGTCCCTGGGCCGGTGGTCCCAGTTCCGGGGGTGCCGGTGGTCCCGGTGCCGGCGGACTCTGTGCTGGATGTGCCGCCCCGGCGCTCTGCTCTTCCCGCGGCGCAACGACGACCTCCTCTTCCAGCGCCGCCCCGGCGCCCTGCTCTGGCCGCGCCGCCCCGGCGTCCTGCCCTGCCCGCGCCGCAAAGACGCCCTGCTCTGCCCGCGCCGCAAAGACGCCCTGCTCTGGCCGCGCCACCGGCGTCCTGCTCTGCCCGCGTCGCAACGACGCCCTGCTCTGCCCCCCGCCGCAACGACGCCCTGCTCTGCCCACGCCGCAACGACGCCCTGCTCTGCCCGCGCCGCAACGACGCCCTGCTCTGCCCGAGCCGCCTGAACTCTGCTGGCCGCCCCGGCCACCTGAACTCTACTGGCCAACCCGGCCGCCTGAACCCTGCTGGCCGCCCCGGCAGCCTGAACTCTGCGGGCCGCCCGGCAGCCTGAACTCTGCGGTCCGCCCGCAGCCGGAACGCTGCCGCCACTCCGACTCCCCCGGCCACCTGAACTCTACTGGCCATCCCGGCCGCCTGATCTCTGCTGGCCGCCCCGGCCGCCTGAACTCTGCTGGCCACTCCAGTCCCCCAGCCGCCTGAACTTTGCTGGCCACTCCAGCCTCCGGCAGCCTGAACTCTGCTGGCCACTCCGGCCCCTGAACTCTTTGTGTTCCCTGTCCCTCCTTGTTTTCCCCTTCCTTATCTGTTTCTCCCAGGTCTGTCCCTCCCGTGCCGCCCTGGTCTGTCCCTCCCGTGCCGCCCTGGTCTGTCCCTCCCGTGCCGCCCTGGTCTGTCCCTCCCGTGCCGCCCTGGTCTGTCCCTCCCGTGCTCCTCTGGTCTGTCCCTCCCGTCCCTAGTGGGCGTCTGGTAGCCGTCTTGTGTGCACATGTGGGTTTGTTAGTGGCCATGTGCCTCTGTCATTGTTTGATCCCTCCCCCTTGTTATCTGATTATTGGTTTCATTTGCCCCACCTGTGTCCCCTCAGCCCAGCTTGATTTCTCCCCTTTATATAGCCCTTGTGTTTGTCAGTCTTTGTCGGATCCTTGTAATGTCTACGTCTCCCGTTTCCCCGTGAATTCCCAGTTGGTATGTGTTTGTGTTTATTTTATGTTCTACTATGTGTTTTGCCCCCTCGTGGGTTTTTGTTTTGTATTTATGTTTGCTTTTGTTATTAAATCCTCTTATCACTGCACTTGAGTCCTCGCACCAGTTTTTCCTTTGTGTTAACGTGACACCTTCAACATTTTCAACACGATCTCATGACAATGCATATAAATAGTACGTGTGTGCAATCTCGTAGAATGTATACGCCAAAATGAGTTTTGGCGTGCATATGGTACGCCGTTTTTGGCGTGCATATGATACGCACTTTATGGCGTGTATATGACACGCTTTTGGGTAGGGTGAGGGTGGGGGTGTGGGGGGTTCGTACATATAATACGCCATAAAGTGCGTATCATATGCACGCCAAAAACGGTGTGCACGCCAAAATGAGTTTTGGCCTATACATTCTACGAGATTGCACACTCGTACTATTGATACGCATTTTCGTGAGATCGGGCTCACATTTTGGTTGCCATTGAAGTCCATTGTGTGGAGAGAAATCCTGAAATGTTTTCCTAAAAAAAAACTTGATTTCTTTTCCACTGAAGAAAGAAAGACATGAACATCTTGGGTGGCATGTGGGAGTAGATAAGCAGGAAATGTTCATTTTGAAGTTAACTAATCCTTTAAAGGAAGTATGACTCTGCACAAAAATGCTCTTCTTACTTAGTAATATTTTCTTGTTTACAGTCCAAATATCTAAAAATTCTTAAATTAAGATTCATTTACTAAAAAAGTAAAATTGCATAAGATATTTTTTCTTGTTTTCTGGGGAAAAATAACAAAATAAAGTGAGTTTTTGCCTAAAACAAGCAAAATTATCTCCCAATGGGGTGAAAAAAAAGATCTTATTTCTCTTTGGGACAGAAACAAGAAACAAGATTTTGATCAGAAACAAGATTATTTTTCTCACCCCATTGGCAGATAATTTTGCCTGTTTTAAGCAAAAACTCACTTCATTTTGATTTTATTTTCAAGAAAAAATATCTTATGTCATTTTACTTATCTAGTAAATGAATCTTGATTTAAGAATTTTTTTATATTTGGACTGGAAACAAGAAATAAATACTAAGTAAGAAGAGCATTTTTTGCGGTGGACACAGTGGGATCTTTTGATTTGTTATTTGACCCCTTTTAGCTGTGTTTTAACATTTCTAAAATGATTTCTTCTGTCATTATGTGTGATTGTTGAGCGCAGACCCCTGAAAGATCGTTGTTTGCCTAATGTACCTTGTCTGGATCTTTTCTCGTTTTCCTTGCTTAGAAGCCTTCAGTGCATCTAAGCTTCATCAGAGATCACAAACGGAAAAACACTTGTGCTGCTAAAAAAAAGCCAAGTGATTTCCAGTCAAGTGAGCTCTTGATTGTGAGACAATTTGTGTCAGTCTTTTGCACTTTCCCCTAGACTTCTTGAAGCAAAAAGTCTAAGAGCATTTTAGCTGTATATCTGTGCAACTTAATCACAGACTGATAGAATATGTGTTATTTTTGTGCATAATTGTCATCATCATCATCATCATCATAATTTTGTTCTTTTTTTGCATATTATATTTTCTGGGGCTAGTTGTCACATGAGGAAGGTGTCAGAAGGGCTCTATTTCAAATGTTTTATATCAAAAGTCAAATATGTGTTTACTCTGGGGTTTTATATATTGGTTTCAATGAGCTTGTTCAGCATGTTTTGTGAATTGTGTAATTCAAACTAAAATATTAATATCATCACATTCTTGTAATATCTGTTGGTAAAATAATAAACACAATAAAACCAAAGCATACTTTGAGACTGCAGGGTCAACTATATAAGAGACTAAGATTCTGTGATTCTCAGAACTAATAGCCCTTTATAAAAATCAGGTCAGCAAAATTAGGGCTATTTGTTTGCCAGAACAGTTGTTTGATATTGTAGGGTGAATTCAGGTTCATTTTTTTACCATTGAGACAAATGGAAAAAGTGACCCAATCAACCTGAATTCCCCCTACAATGCAATTTGGGCACTATTTTTATGTTATTGATAAATCACCACATAATGACAATCACAACGAAATTGCTTTTGTAAACTTTTTGATGTTATGCTACATGATTGTCAACTTTTAAAAATATTTTAAATAATTAGTATATGCACACAGTAGTATATGCACCAAATATGATTACAGGTGCAATGTAATAACCAAAGAAAAAATAAATAAACACACACTGGCATTTCAGCGCCATTTTGACTAATTAGCTCTCCATCAGACATTTTATGTCAGTTGAAGTAATTTCGATCAGTACTTTTAGAACAATTTCTAGATCGTTTAAAGGTTAAATAAATTATAGTCCTGTCTGCACACTCTTTTAGCTGCCAGACCTGACCTGTGATTAGGTGGAAATGATGATCGCAGATAGAAGTGATCTGTCCATCACTCTATCTATATTAAGCCTGTGTGACTACAGAATATTGAGGAGAAACATGTTGTGCATGTGCGACTGTTTTATCTCCAAAGAACAATGAACGTATATGATCCCAGTTCAATATGTTCCGAAGCAGTAATGTTCCTGTTGTCTCTTGGTGAATTCCAGACCAACATAGTAGTATCACACTGTAAAAAAGTAATACGCTATATCTACTCAATAAAATTGTGGCAACAGATTACAAGAAATATTATTAATTAACTTCCACAATTAAGAATCGAGTTAAATTCGTTCCTTAAATGTCAACTCATTTAAAATGAGTAAAAGTTAAACAAAAATATCTGAATAACAGACAGATTTCAACTATGAATTTAAGAACTCATTAATTATTAAGTTAATCTCTTAAAATAAATAACAATTATTTTGTATTGCCAACATTGAAGACACCTGAGGCCTGTTGCATGAAGCTAGCTGAACAAACTCTGAGTTTCAGAGTAGGTTTAGAGTTGACAAATCCAGATAAATCCAACCATGTTTAGATAAAGTTCAATGGTTTCTCAAAGCTTGGTAAAAACCTTCTCTGTTAACTCAGGTTTAATCCAGAGTTTGCGATTAACTCTGAAGCGCGTGCACCTGAAAGTGTGACACGTGTGGCAAACAGCCAATCACAGTGTCCGTCTGATTCACTTCTCGCAAGAGACACGGCACAATTCACTTCTCCTCTGAAGATTGAGAGATCGTTTTGAAAATTATCATGAAATTAAATACGTTTACAAAGCAGGAATAAACACTCCAGCGAAAGTTTGAGAAGGCAGCTGAAAGACTATCTGACTATATCAATGCATGATGTGAATCAAAGAAATATGCCTAATAATAGGTTCACAAAGAGCACAAATGAATACACGTTGAAAAGAATTATGAATGCAAGTTTTACATTAATATTTGGCTACTTGTCTATTAATATAATAATTATATGAATATATTATATTAATTAAAAGTAGTTATAATTTATAGAATATAAATATAATAAATAATTAGCACCAAAGGATGAGCAATTGTGACTCTTAACGTTTTTTTCACTATAAACTGCAAATTTGGAACGAGAAATACAGGGGGTGAGGCTTTATTGCTTTACTTGCAGGTGATTGGTCCACTTTGGGTTTGCGAGCTCAAACCCAGAATAAAACCTGCTCCAGAGCAGGTTAGCTGTGTAGTGTAAGTTACCATGGTGATAAACAAACCAATCCACCTTCATGAGCCTGAAAAGCCAGGGTATGCCCAAACTAATCTTGAACTTACCTAGGTAGCAACTGAAACCAGCTTTGTGCAACAGGCCACTGATGATAACAAGCAGAATCACTGAGAGAAAGAGAAACAAAAGAACTGCAACTCACTTCAGCCACAGCCTTAGATGAAGAAATGAAATATCTTTTATTAGTTTTATTTTATTTTATTTTGATTAATTTTATGTATTCTGTTCTATCTATTTACTTGTTCAGTCTACTTAGTGTGAATTACTATGCCTGATTGACATCTTGTGTTATTCTGTGTATTTTGTAAACATGTATTGTCTTTTTGTATATTATGTTGTTACTTGCATGCCCACCAATGTCACCTTTATCCCCTGTATGTTTTTAGTTAAATAATAATAATAATTAATCTTATTACTATTTACTAACCTTATTACTAAACCAACTGACTTTATTTCTGTCATACGATTTCTATGATTTTCTTAATTCTTTTTGAGAATTAACTGAGGATTAGATGTTGATGTTTTATTGAAAATGTTTGGTCACCATTATGGTGATTAGTGTTTGCTTTAGTTGGGCAGTTTGACTCTGCTTTTTATGTCAGTTTGTGTTTTTTTGTAAAGGTGTTTGCTAAAGCACATCATTTGTTGCAAAGATAGGACATTTTTAGGTATTGGGAATTGTGATGCGAATATATGAATCACTTAAGACCACTGCAAATGGTCAAGAGAGTTTTCATTATCTTTTCTGTTTTCTGTTTGGTTTTTTAGCCAAAAGTGAGACTGTCACCTTTTTATTGATTTTTATATCTCTATAATTCACTGATCGTTTTAGCCGAAATGTTATTTAATCGACAGGATGACTGACTGCTGTCAGATTTGATCACACTCCTGGAAAAGAACCTGCGGGAGAATAGCACACTCACACGATTTTAGAATTATAAGAATAGAGGATTTAATTGAAATTGGACATACAATGTGGTTATGTACTGTTTATGTCAGGTGCCCTGCTGGGACACAGTGTAATGTTTAATCAAAATTTCTGAGATGATAATAATAATACATAATATCAAAGAAGAGACCACATCTCCCTTTAAACACCCACATGCAATATCTCAAGCCAGTGAATATTTCTCAGACATACATATATAAGTCTGTACACACTGACTCACTCGCAGCACGCGGACACACACACACACACACACACACACACACACACACACACACACACACACACACACACACACACACACACACATGTTTGTTTTGTGAAATGTGGGACATTCCATAGGCGTAATGCATTTTATACTGTACAAACCGTATTTTCTATCCCCTACACTGCCCCTGCCCCTAAACCTACCCATCACAGGAGACTGCAGTTTACTTTCTGTGAAAAAACCTCATCCTGTGTGATTTATAAGCCTTTTGAAAAGTGAGGACATGGGGAACGTCCTCATATTTCACCCTCTTTTGTAATACCTGTGTCATACCCATGTCATTATACACATTTGTGTCCTGATATTTCACAAAAACATGCCCACACACACACACACACACACACACACACACACACACACACACACACACACACACACACACACACACACACACACACACACACACACACACACACACACACACACGTTGGGTTTTCATGTTTTATGGGGACATTCCATAGGCGTAATGCATTTTATACCGTACAAATCGTATTTTCTATCCCCACTGCCCATGCCCCTAAACCTACCCATCACAGGAGACATGCTGCATTTTTACATTTTCAAAAACATTACTTAGTGTGATTTATAAGATGTTTTCCTCATGGGGACCAAAAATGTCCCCACAAGGACCAGGATTTTGGATATTGCCATCTTTGTGGGGACATTTTGTCCCCATACCGTAGGGATTACCAGACCACACACACACACACACACACACACACACACACACACATGTTGTGTTTCCATGTTTTATGGGGACATTCCATAGGCGTAATGCATTTTATACCTGTTTGTCTGCCTTTTTAATTCAGATTTTTCTGTCTCACTGCTGATACGGCGGCATTAATGTGATTTATTTTCACCATCTGATAAAAATAAAGTCACTTTGTCAATGTGTAGGAGGCCCTTTGAGGAAACAGGGATAAACTCTTTCTAAGTTAATTAGCAGTCTCAAAAGACCAGATGAGAGAAGCAAAGTCCTGATAGAACTGTGGATCTGCCAGTCTGAATCAAAGTACTTTAAAAAAACAAAACAGTTTTAGATTGGTAAAAGCATCCTGAAATAGTCGTTCTCTGATCTTATTGTACCCTTCAGGGAGGGATTTATTCTCCCTCACTCTGTCTCTTCACCTTTACCAACAATTTTGTCACCTTGAGTAAGGCTGAGGGTAATGTGTGTGTGGGCGTCGTGCGTCAGGAATCGGATATCTATCCATAGGAAAAATTGCCTCTAATCATTTTATTAAATGCGTTCATGGTGAAAGGCAGTTATTGGTTGGGGAGTGATGAGTAAGCCTTGCTTTAAATGGGCTCAAAGACGATAACACCCCACAAGGCCCTTGCAAATCAATAATATGGAGGTTAGCAGGATGTTTAAAAGCTGAAACTTACAGACATCTCCCCCTGCTGTGGGGGTGACCATCTGACATGTCTGGGGTACCCATTACAGTTTCTGTAATGATTATGAGATGAAAAATATCAGTTACACTTTAAAGCAAAAGGTCAAAACATAAAAAACTTGTAGATTAAATTTTTTTGTATTAATAAATTAATCTGTCTGACTGTAACAGATAATAAATTGCAATAATTTTAAGTTACTGTTTTGTGATTATGTGATACATTCTGAATTCAGTGGCTAATTTCTTCTAAATCCACTGTTTGTGTTAGCATGTATTTGCATGTATTTGTGTTTGTTTTGTATTAATAAATGCACATGCCAGCACTGTGTGCAACCTAATCATATTAAGATTCAATTCCATTGAGTCAAGCAGCAGAGAAAACAACACTCTTCAAATGAATTCAGATGGGCTGCTCATGCTGGCTATACTGCGATGAAACGCAGCTGGTCATTCCTTTTATTGAATAAGATAAATCTCAGATATATGGTAAAGATTTGTATTATTAGTTTTAACCAGGTTATTCAAGTCCTGTCCAGTGATGTTTATCTGATGGACACTTGGAACCTGACCTGTCTGACTCACTGCAGGTACAACGTCACTTGCACCACAAAAGCTGAAGTCACAACTACTGTCACAGTGAATCACAGGCTTTACTGGACTCAGCTAAATTATTTAATGCTGTGACACAGTATGTGAACTCAGTTCAGCCCACAGCCCCCAAAAAGAAAAGCAGAAACTGCTCTCTAAAAATGTCAGAAAAAACTGTTCAACTCATAGCATAATTATGTCCATAATTAATTATGGACTGAAAATGAAATGATAATGTTCTTTTTACTTTCCTCTCTTTCATTTACATCTTTGTGATTTAACTGCTGCTTCTAATAAGTTGGCAAACAAAATATGGAGTATACTGCCCCCTTGATGGCTACAGGAAAACAAGAAAAAACTCTGAGAAATATACATTACTGAAAAGATTTTAAGCAAGGGTTAAGCATAGTCTTCGACTAAAATGCATGTGTGAGCTGTTTTAACTGAAAGCAAGTTGCACTGATCTATCTTCAATCTGGGACCAAGATGGGTCTTGCGCATGTTGCCCAGTTGGGGCCAACCAAGTGGCAAGTGCAATTCAAGGTGAAATCCATGTGGGCAGTTGGCATGGGGCCATTATGGAACCCACAGACGATCTTATAGGGCCCAGTTTTTCAGCCCACTTCATACACTGTGACCCTGTACCACAAAACCATAAGTCATACGTTGCACGGGTATATTTGTGGCAATAGCCAATAATATGGGTCACAATTTTAGATTTTTAAGTAAAGATCCCGTTCCATGAATATATTTTGTAAATATCACAAATGTATTTTTATTAGTAAGATGCATTGCTTAGGACTTAATTTGGACAACTTTAAAAGCGATTTTCTCAATATTTACTTTTTTGCACCTTCAGATTCCAGATTGTCAAATTGTTGTATCTCGGCCAAATACATCCTAACAAACCATACATCAATGGAAAGCTTATTTATTAGGCTAGCTATCAATATTAAATAAATAAGCTACAATACTATTAATTATCAATTTAAAAAAAACTGACCCTTATGACTGGTTTTGTGGTCCAGGGTCACAGGGCCGCACATACATCTGTTGGCTGGGTTGTTTTGTATCAAGACTTTAACACGCCAGTAATGTTTTTTTTTTTTTTTCTAAGGCACATTTATAAAAACTAATCCAATGTCCTAATTGAACTAAGGCCTAATCCAGACTTAATCTAAGCCCTGTCTGTGAAACCAGTCCTATATGTTTTACATAATATTTACTTGGGATTACATGTCAAATTGATAGTGAAATCGTAAACATTTTTTATTTGTGTCTTTATTGGATTTTTGGATGTATGTGCCCTTTAACAGGTTCAAAAACACTTTTCAAACATGATGAAATAACAATTTCAAAATGTTTTAGTATCCTTGTTTGTTTGTTTTTTAAGATTTTAAATGAGATTTTTTTATGTTCTGTTTACATTTTTCATTTTAGTTAAAGTTTTAGTAATTTTGTTGTGTTTTGTCATTTTTATTTGTTTTGGTTTTCAAATACTATATAGTCTATATAGTTTTAATACGTTTTAGTTTTTTAGTTTATTTAGTTTTAGAAATTTCAGTACTTTTGCATAAACTAAACGACAATAAGAAATGTATTGTGGCCTTGGCACATAGCTTAAATAAAAAATGTTTTAAATATTTTAATTCCATTATTGTTTATTTTTTCAATTAATTCATTTTATTATGCTTTAAATTTAGTTAACTATAATAGCTCTGTGGGTTAAAGACATAGGTCTATTTTATGTTAAAGGTGCACTATGTAGAATTTTTTGCAGTAAAATATCCAAAAACCACCAGGCCAGTGTTATATATTTTATTTAGTTGAGTACTTACAATATCTCAAACTATTTGTAAATAAATTGTGAGAAAATTGCTATTTTAACCAAGGAACCGGGATGTGTGAGAGAGTAGCCGGTCAATGGCGTCATATCTGCGTTACCCTCGGTTTCCTGTTTTATTTGTCAGAAACGCTTTACTCTTAGCAGTGTGAACAGGTGTCACAGCAGCAGCCGAGTATGTCATAACTTAATTTTAAACACACTTAACCCTTTCGCACGTACATTCTAAATATTCAGACTGGCAGCCTGGCGTTAGTTTTTTAATGCGAATATTATAAAATGACATGTTCTAATTTCCATCGTAACACATCAAACTTGACACGTGATGTTTTATTTTGTATTATTTTTTATACAAAATACTTACTGACTAAATTAAATACATGGAAGTGAACTCCTTATGGTTTAAATAATAATAAAATGAAAAATAAAAATTATTATATGTTTGTTGATCGATTAGTTATCACGGGCTGTGGGCGGAGCGCCGCCATTACGTGTTTTCAACACTGACAGAGTCGGAGCCTGCTGGATTTACAACTCAAGATCATCCACTTCTCCTGATATATGTGACATTACCAGAGGGAACAGGGTAGAAAATGGTTGTGTTAGTTGATCTGTAAAGTTATTACGGGCTGTGGCGTCCGCGCCACCATTATGTTTACAACACAAGATCATCCACTTCTCCTGATATAGGGTAAATTCAAGGTGATTGGGACACTTTTTGGCATTATGTAATGTTATCACGGGCCATTATATGTTTACAACACTGATATCTTGCTGTTAAATATATTAGTATGCAATTACAAACTATATTTCGTTTTTGCTGCTATTTTTGTGGTTGTGTAATGTAATTTGAAATGTATGAAACCTAAAATAAACATAAAAAGACACTGAGCTCAGTCAGTCTCTCACTCACTCAGTCTTTGACTCAGCGCCAGTCAGCGCGTTAAAGCAGATTTTAAATTTTAAATTTGGCAGTTGATCATTGAGCGTTTTAATCACACCAGTGTGATCATACGCACCATTGACCAGCCTAGAATGATCACACGGTGTGATCGTACGTGTCAAAGGGTTAAATGTATTTAATATGATAAAAAGAGCTGCATTACCTCATACTCATGACCGGAAAAGCGGGAAATGGCGCCAGCGACCCGTCATAATAAAAGTCCCGCTGCTCGCAAGCCGTGTGTTGAGTAACAATCGCTCCAGCAGTCTTGCTCAGCTCCCTCAACACTCGGTCCTGCTCTGCTTCATACTACAGTAACGTTAATAATCATATCCATGAACATAATTTCTGCCTGAGTCCTATCCTGATTCTTCCGCACCGGCTGTGAGGTGAAGACCACATGTCCCAAGATTCTGCGCTCAACCTTGGCGTCATCAAACTACGCCTTTGTTTTGAATAGGTACCCTCTAGCGGACGGAATAGTTGTCCACCTTAAACAGAGCTGGACTGTGACCAAGTAACCTCTCAATTTGAGGTCAAATGTCACAATGGAACAATTCATCCCTGTTTGTGAGAAGATTTTCAGTCTCTAACCTCAGTGCAGAGGAATCTTCTCTAAAGTCATACCTTTTCTATTGAGTAGGCTAGGCACATGTTTGTTCTCATCGGCAGTAGGCTACCTGTCCAAAACTGCAGAATTAACTATTGCCACAAACTTCATCAGGTTAGGCTGTTTATCTGCCTCATGTAATTTATATTATCCCTTAAATTATCATATTTTAACGTTTTAGGTTAATAGCAGTGCTCTTTTACAGGCCTAGACTAGCACACAGTTCATACACTGTTATGTCACCAAACTGTCAGTCAACGGCTTTTGTAATGCTCATTTGCTGTCATTGCTGCAGCGGATG
Organism: Gobiocypris rarus; assembly: GCA_023029165.1. NCBI lineage: Eukaryota > Metazoa > Chordata > Actinopteri > Cypriniformes > Gobionidae > Gobiocypris > Gobiocypris rarus. Next base: position 19,529,964 of record CM040927.1, read on the forward strand.
TCTCGCCTCCTCGTGAATTAACAAAAGCTTTAAGAGGGTATCCCAGCATCGCCTGGCTGTCTCCCGGGGAAACGTACCGGGTAAACAAGAGCGAATCTCCGCGCAACCGGGCGGCAGCAGCAGCAGCCCTCGTGTCGTGTTGTGATTGCTGAAACTGGCGAGCGCGACACGTCCATCCACCTCAGAGCAAGACAGAGCCAAAAGAAAATCTTTTACATTGAATCACCATTTTAAGTCAAGTGACTAAATAGGTCAAATTCATTTTACAGTGGCTTAAAACATATTTGTGTTTGATTGACGAGCTCAAGGGCTGTGAGCGATGGATAGAAAAGGAAACAAGCGCCGCGCCACTTCGGCTGGGTACCGTTTACCGGACCGACCCAATGGTCCTCTCGTCTCTCAGTCCTCGGTCTCAGTGTTCAGGCATTCAGCAGGCAGGACACGAAACACCAGTGAGACACCGGCGCAAGACGATGATACCCGAGATCCCGTAAAGCAAGACCAGGTTTGGAAAGAGTTTGTGCGCGCGGAGCGAACCGGTATGAAAGAATGGTAAGAAAGAGAATTTAATTCACTTTCACTGGAGTTGCCTGTTTGTTACTCACTTTCCCTGGAGTTACGTTACTAATCTTTTCTTTCCCCTCTTAAATGTGTCATTGTTTGACCCGTTATTTGATATGGGATGGATTGTGGTTGACCAGGCGCCCCCTGGACGGTGTGCGTTACGGTTACTCATCCTCTTTACCAACTAAATATACAGCCGTGGTTACTGTACACAGAAACACCATCATATAATAAAACGATGACGATTTCGCTTCTAAATAATTAATTGTATTTTATCGTCTGGATAGAGGAGAATATCGCGTTTTAAATGCTTTATGGTTGTTTTATAACAGGGAGAAGAACTGGAGTTTCCTGATGAACTTTGACCAGCTGGTATGAAACCCTCTTATCAGTGATGCTCTTTGGCAATAACCCTGATCTGCTGCAGCATTATTTATTTATTTATAATATGGAGTTTTACTATTAAACTCTTTAATTTTTTTTTATCACTTTTTCCACCATATAGCAGTTTTTACTGTATTTTAGCTAAAAAAAATAATAAAAAAATAAATATATATATATATATATATTCTACTGACCTAAACCTTTTGAACAGTATCATTTATCATGAAATAGTATTAAAATGATTCGCATCTCTTTGTTGAGAAAGTTATTGCACTTTCTAATAAATTGATATTTTTCTTGTTGATTAGTTCATGGTCCTGAGTCTCTGGCTTTCATGTTTATTTTCTGTAATGATTAATAAACTCAAAAAATGAGTGTGAGATTTTATTAAAGGAAAAATAAACAAAACAAATTAAACAAGAAATAACATAAAAGTCCACAGTCTCCACACAAGACCAGGGGAACACAGACTGGGCTCATGACGAATATAAAAAGTTATTTTATTTTACATGGAGCTGGTCATACTTCATGTTCATGTGAGCATTAAGCCATATACAGTTTGTGGTTACTGATAAATATATTGTATATTAAATATATGTTTTTTATTGAAGCTATCATTTATCTTTATTCAGCTTCATGATGGAGTACATAAAGCTGTATTATATGTCTATATGTTGTTTATGTTAATTTAGTTGTATTACCCTTGTCATTCTCACAGGGTCATCCGCGTACAGAAACTCCTCTCCCCAGCTCTGTGTCTTTATATTCAGATAGAGTCCCAAACACCAGTAACCAAATGTTCGGCAACGGCCTGTACACTGAGTTGGGCAAGGAGATGATTCGCCTAGACAACCTTCTAATCTTGACAGCGAACCACCGCAAGACCAAAAGGAATCCAGAGATGCATCCCTGCTGAGGTTTACCAGGCACAGGATGTGTTAAAAACACTAGTGTATTAGCAGAGATTTGGTCCCTTCTCTTGTCATGCTTTTAGACAGACTCAAGAGTGTTCAGTGGGTAACGGTTTGTTTTTCGGATGTATTTTCTTCCTCTGGGCAGCGCAAATCCCAGCTGCCAACCTGTGTATGTGTGTCTTTGCTGTATGTTTTGGCATCTCTTAGAGTTCTGTAATGTGCTGGTGGAGGCAGTGAAGATGACCCTATATTTAGAATAGACCGTTTGCATATTCAATTTTAGATGAACACAGGTACTCTTCAGCGTATAAATGCAAATTAGTTACAGATTTGGATTAAAGCTATCTCATCAGAGCTCTCTGGTATATTTTTCTGTTCTTGTTCATCGAAAGTGTTGGTTTTGTTTGCATCTCAAGAGAAACAAGGCATTAGATGTGTTAGTTAATTCTTCACAGTTAAGTTTACATATAATCAGCCAAATGAGACAATTTATCCATGAAACAATAGGAGTAATAGAACTGGAATATTTTGCCAAGAACTACAACATTTATATGTGTTTTTTTTTTGTTGTTGTTTTTTAAGATTGCCAAATTATTTTCCAATAAAGATGTTCTCCTTTTAAACAGATACGTGTGCCTTCTTTTTGGCTCTGAATGTGTGTTTCCTTTTTTTTTCTCCCTTAAATTTTGAAAGAAAGAAGGGTGGAAATGGGATTGGGAAATGACCATTCACTGTGTTGTCAAACAGTTTGAATTTTTCTTTTCCTTGTAATTTGATGTGTAATTGTAACTGAGTTGAATTTTGAGTGAGGTTAGGAATGCAGAAAATATGTGTCAGTTAAATCATGCTTGTGAGAAAAATATATTCAGGTAATATTAGTACTGCCAGGTTATTTCTTATGTAGCCTATGTGCCATTAGAGATAAAACGCACCCTCTAGTGGAAGAATTTGCCCTCTTAAACAATATCAACAAGTGAACATTTACTTGATAATGTAGTTGCACCGACAAGTGTCGCTGTTACACTCTTTCAGTGGGAGTTTCTTTGCTTCAATGTTCCCACGTGCTACTTCAAAATTATACAATTTAGTTTGAGACTAAATTTACGAAGGACTCTACCATTTTTCTGGAAGATGGTTAGGCTATTTATGAACAACCCATTTTATGAATAAACCAATATTCAATTAATGGTCCACAATGGAGATCATATAGGCTATATATGTTCTTCCTTATATTTACTGAATAAGTACATTTTAATGTAATAAAACTAAACTAAAAAGTCAGTTTACAGGCCTGCATCATCTGCAGCAACATGATTTATTGTGAGTTTCAGAATCATGTGTTGTCATCTCACATTGTTTAGGCCTTTGGATGAATATTTGAATGCTATCCAGATCTGAATTCTGACTTGTGATGCAGCTTGAATCATAATGGCACCGTGTTCGTTTGTTGGCCAGAGGAGAACTGACTGAGCCTGGTTTCTCACAAGGCTTTTTCTTTTTTCCTCCATTCTGTCACCTGATGGAGTTTGGGTTCCTTGCCACTGTCACCTCTGGCTTGCTTAGCTGGGGACACTTAATATTACATTGTTCTGTAAAGTTGTATGAGAACTGAACTAAGCTGGACGATGACATCATTTTTTTTTTTTGCAGAACTGCTTTATAGATGAAATGAGCTAATGATAGGCCAATTGAGGATCTTAACGGAACTGAATCAACACTGAACCGACTTTAGCTGAACAGGCAAAATGCATAATTTTCCTGTTATTATACCTATATAAAGTATTGTATAAAGCTCTATATAAATAAACTTGGTTACTTGGCTTTACTTTTGGGAAAAGCAGCACAGCTCAGTCAACTCACGACGATAACAGCCTAAACTTTATTCATAAACATTGTGTTTAAACATGATGTTGAGCAAAACAATGCGACTGATCTTCTGTGATACGTGGTGGGTGTGAGAATGATATCCGCCGGAGGATATTTACATTCTCCCGTGTGCTGTTTCGTAGGCGAGACAGAGAGAAAAGGGGCTTATGGGTAAAGAAAACTGCTGTTCTCGTCGACGTTGGTGATGGGTTCATTTAAGCGGATCGGCTCTTTTGAACAACTCATTCCAAAGAATCGTTTACAAAAACGATTCAGCAATACTTTCACGTCATGACGCAATTGCACTATCACGTGGTCATTGATATCATAGCATGGCAAATTGAATATTGTAAAACCTTTATATAAAGATATTTTTGCTGTTTACGTTTTAGTTGAGCAATTTAAAACTTAAAATAATGAATTACTCGCTAATTTTAGAACTGCTCATGCAAATCGTTCAGTTTCTTCTTGTGAGCCGGATCAAATGATTCATTCAAAGATCCGAGTCAAAAGAATGATTCGCTCACGTATCGGACATCGCTAGTTGATGCCAGAGAAACGAACTCGATGCTCGAGCTACCTGCTGGAATACCGAGGAACTGATCCACGGAACTGGCGCGAGCGACATAATCCACTAACGACATGCGGAGACCACTTTAGGAAAGCGCTCGCGAGTAACTTAAAATAATTAACTTTATCAGAAATATAATACACACTGGTTCCGTTTCACGTCGCAGTTAAGTGTGTTACAGGAATGCGTTGGAGTTTGTCTGGTCGACTCCAACAGATGCTCGCCTTTGAACAACAGCAGCGTTGTTTATGAACTGGGGAAGATTTGAAGTCAGGCTCAGCCAGTCCGGAGCGCCTGGGAGAGGGGGAGAGGAGACGAGGGGAGGGAGGAGAGAGGCGGGGAGGAGAGGAGAGGGGCGCCTAGAAAACGCCCTGCTGCTGAATCCTCTCAAAATTAAAACTTTATCGCGCCATTGACGGTACGCTCGGATGAAAGGATGGGAAGTTTGATCCCGCTCACTTGTTTAAAGTAACCACTTGATAGATCAACTTTGAGGGGAAGTTTGGAAAAACTCAGTTGTTCCCAGTGGATTATTTTTTTTTCTTGCTTTATTCTGGACAAGCCCGGGGTACTTTTTGGAGGGCGGCGAGTCGGAGGCTGTCTAGGCCCGCTGCTCGACAACTTGAAAGAAGGTCTTCTATCTTTAATGTGAACCAGAAAAGTTGTGCAGATCGCTCTTCATTGCTCATACTGGCGCCAGGACAAGGTAAAAATGTCGCTAGGAGCGGAGAGAAGGATGGAAAACCGGCTGAGACAACTGGAAGCCATGATCAAAGAGCCGCGGTCTGCGATCAACTTGGAAAGTTTGCTGGTAAGTTCACCGTCATTTTTCATGAATGTTTAATGCGCCTCGAAGATCCGTTGCCTAGTGACACGAGGGGGGAAAGAAATAGCACGCGAACAACTTAACCGCGATGGTGCACTGCAGAAATGAACGTGTAGTGAACGTTAGAATGAACAGTGAGGAAGCTCAGAGTGCACGTTGATGTCTCTTTTAATATGCTCGGCATTCGTACACAAACATCTCCCCCACTTCCTACTTTCCTTGTCAACAACTTGCGGGTAACCTCAAGTCCCAAACTCTGCGTTTAAAACTATTCTCATGCACACTTGCCATATTTGAATAACTCTGCTGCGTCAAGTTCTGAGTTCATCTGTTGCCTCTGTCCAAATATAGTAATATTGTTGGCCTGCTACATGACAATTTCGTAATTCCCCCTTCCTGCTGTTGAAGGGTTGTTTGGTTCTGGAAGTAGACTCTGCTATTAGCTCGCCTGCAGGTGAAGGCATTGAACACACATTTCTGAGAGCAGGAATATTCACAGGTTGATCTAATCTTATCAAGTAGAATGGCCTTTTTTGTCAACTGATATAAGATGTCTTTTTGTTTTGTGTGTGTTCGTGGGCACATGTAAAGCTCGACTAAACGTCAGAACAGTTTGTGCCAAGTGATTAATATCTGGCAAACCTATCAATCGGTTTATTTTTGATTTAACTATTGCCGGAAAGTATTGCCTCCTTTTGGGGACGACATCATACAGAAAAGTACTTTTACATTTCAAAGTAACTGTACATGTAGTGTAAATGATTATTATTTAAAAAAGTGTATTTATTTGCAAACAATAGAAGTCAATTGCAATGCTTAACAGATACAGTTTTCAGTGACTGACATTTGTGATATAGAATAATAAAATAAAATTAGATTTGTATGCAGTATTTGCACTACAATTCAAAAGTCTATCCATCTAATCTATCTATAAATGGATACTTTTATTCAGCAAGGACATTTAGTTGATCGAAAGTGACAGTAAAGACATGTATAAGTAGCAGAATTTATATTTCAAATAATTGGTCTTTTGAACTTTCTATTCATCAAACAATCCTGGAAAAAAGTATCACAGTTAACACAAAAATATTAAGCACCACAACATTTTCAAACTTTATAATAAGACATTTTTTTGAGCAGCAAGTCAGGGTATTAGAATGATTACTTACGGATCATTTGACACTGAAGACTGAAGTAATGATGCTGAAAATTCAGCTTTACTTTATTTTAAAATATATTAAAATAGAAAACATTCTATTTTTCAAATTCACACACACCCAAAAACAAATAAATTGAACTGAAACATTCTCACATCAACCATTGAACAACAGATAGTGTTGGGCTTGATATGCTTAAACTAAACTAGTCATGATTTGATAGCACAGCTGTGTTCACTGTTCAGGGAAACCAACCTACTTATGGACTACTTATTGTTTTGGATAAGATAATCTATATGCATGCGTAAAATAACGTATTTTACCATTAAAATAGGCTTACATATATGTGTTTGAACATCATAGCAGATGCATCAAGTTGGTGCAAAACTTCCTGCACATAATAAGTGAAGTGAATCAGCAGACAGGGAGCCTGATCTTTTGGTACTGGATGTTCTTGCATGTGTAAACTGTATGTAAAATGGCATGTCAGATCTGTTTGACTGATTAAAGTTAATGTGGTCCAAAACCAAACAATACCCAGCAGAAGCTTGATGAAGCATGATTTTACTCACTGTATCTGTGCCAGAGTTTGGTCTAAACTCTGAGAAGCTGTCTGAGAGAAAGATATGGGTCATCTTTTCGGAGAGAATCAGTGTGTGTTTATCAAGGAGGTGTGTGTGTGTGAGTGTGAGTATTGGTGACAGAGTTTCTCCACAGCTGAAGAATGTGTGTGTTTCCTGAGGAGGAGATGAGCAGAGGAGAAGTGGGAAGCAGTGAGTGGGAGTGAACAGGCCTCACTCTCTTTCTCTCTTTCTGTCTTTCTCTCTGCCATTTATAGCACAAGTCCCTCTCTGGTTTAGCTCAGGGCAGGAGATAGCTCTGTGTGAGAGTGTTTAGCTGTAACAAGATGTTTCTAGAAAACACAGATATTTTGGTTTCTTCTTTCTCTATTTTTTGCTCCCACCCCTCATGAACTCTTTAACTTGTCATTATTTCTAGCTCAAGCTGATTACTGTCAGTTATCCAGCATAATGCAATTTGTTTCAGGCCTTTAAAACGAGCATTTCAGCCTGAGATTAAGCCTGCTTTGCCAAGTGCCAAGTGAATCCATCAGAAATTTTCCAGATATGTTTTCCAAAGGCACTTGTCCATATTTATGGTGTAATCTAGGTATGCACCGATTAGCGGCAGATTGGTTTTGGCCAATAATCACATTCTATTACTCAGTGATCACTAAATTTGGCCGATCTCACAAACCAATCGCAATTTGATGACAAAAAGTGCATGTAAAACGTATACACATGAGCTTTTGAGCCACAGTCTGCTTTGTAACTTCACTAAACATTAGTAATCCATAGTCAATTTGGAGAATTTGATGTTTCCCCATTCATGGATATAGGAGCTATACTTGCCTGACTGAAATAGCTGCTCAAGGGATGTTTTAAAGATGGCTGCAGAGTGAAATGACTTACCTTTAAGGGAATATCATGAAAATCTGACTTTTTCTGTGTTTAAGTGCTATAGTCTGGTCCCCAGTGCATCTACCAACCCAGAAACTATGAAAAAGGACAACCCAGTAAATTTGTTTTGGTTAGCCTTTCTCTAACGCATTTCCCTTCTGACTTAGGAAGGGGATTTTATTATAATATTACCACCCCTTAATCACGTTTCCACCCACGGCGAATGGTGAACAAGACCTTTGTGTGTATTTGACAGTTTAAACACAACAAAAAAATGTGAAAGACAAGTCACAAGACTTGACGTCTGACAGGCAGTTGTGTGGGTGTGCTTCTGATAATTGTGCTCAGAAAACGATCCATTAGAAGTTTAAACTAATATAGCTTTAAAACAAGTGGAAATAATACATTTTAATGATGAAAGAACTATGCTATCCGTAAGAGTGATTGCAATATAGATGATAATCAAAACCAAGCAATTTTGTTTGTATTTGGTAGACAATTCGATTGAAGCAGGAACTGGGTAGAGAGGGGGTGGCACACAGGAGCTCATTTGTATTTAAAGGCACATGCACGAAAACAGCCTGTTCTTGACTGTTGTCAGAAATGGGTATTTACAACATGGATTTATAAATGATCTGTGAGGTATTTTAAAACTTCACAGACACATTCTGGGGACACCTGAGACTTAAATTACATCTTGTAAAAATGGGAATAATGGGTCCCCTTTAACCCCTTGAGTGTCAAAGATCGCAGATGGCCCCAGATTACTATTGTTCAACCTTCTCTGCTGGCTAAAACTTCACAGTCTTACTTAATCTGGTCAAACTCAGTATCATTAAACAGATTAAAGACTCCAGCTTCGATATTTGAACACTGTTAATGATAAAACTGGGTTGCAGTGGCATTTTCTTAATTTATGTCAGGAGTGCAAAATAATCTATCTGTTATGAACAATATTTTGAATGGAATATCACACGCAAATGCACTCTCTCTCGTCTGCAGCGGTTCAGTTGTGTCCACACAGCTCGCAAAGAACAGCTTTCAGTTCAGCTCTTAGTTCAAAAGTGCACATATTTGCAGAAATAATGATTTATCACATGTTTGCAAAATATATTGTCATACAGAATACCATTTCTATTAATTTCTCACTGAATTATTCGATCTGAAAGATGTCCAGAGCCAGCTCTGTCTCTCCTCTTCCTGATTTGCATCAGATACGAGTCATCAAGCGTTCATTCGTTCACTTGAGCTGTCAATCATCTTATGTGACTCAACACTGCCTCATGCTTGACACTTCCTCATTCTGTCTCTGAAGAAAGAACCAATTCTACATTTCTACGCCTGAACTAAGAAACTAATAAACACGATAAAAACGGAATAAGGTTTTTGTGTGATTTTTCATGTGATTTCGGCTATATATATATATTTGGCTAATTTTGCCCTTTATGACAACTGTGAGGGGGTGAAACTCATTCGTTTACATTTTATAAAGCCTTAAAGTTCTGCATAATTAAGGGTGTGTCCACTTTGAATGACGTGTGGCTTGTCGTTTGTCTGCTGTCTGTTAGTGATCACGTCAAAGCTCCAGCCACGTCCCTCCTCTGAATATTTTCTGTTGTCCGGGAGTGATGACGCGCTGACAAGATTGCAATGGCCGACTTTGAGGCTTCAAAACTACTCTTCAGAACCCTATGGGTGATGTCACGGACACTACGTCCATATTTTGTTTGTCTTATGATTGTAACGCATACACATACAGACAGTATCTCGCACATCACGTGCACAAAGAAACATTCAGTATCGCAGAAATATATTGTCAACACTGTTCTGTGAATTATCAATAAAATTGTTATAGCTTAGAAAAAGAAAAATTCTAGCATATATTTCTTTGTGACAAACTCACAGCTTCACTGTTAGTAGAGAGACGCTGCCAGGTAGAATGAATTCACACGCAATCGCTCTCTCACTAATGCATTCCTATAAATGTAATCTGTTCTGTACTGTGTTACTTTATCTGTACTGGATTTAGCACGAGCAGAAATCTGAGAAGTATAACAATCCAAAGACAAAAGCGCTGTTAAAAAAAAGCTGTTATGTAGGAGCAATAGCCTTGTGGGAAGCGCTGTCATATGCCATAGGTGTGCACAAGGCAGCCTGCGCTCGAGTCTCAACTCAATGTTCAGGCTTATTTGTTCATCATTAATGACGTCATCAGTGACTAGTCGACTCGACTTTCCTCACATAAATGTCGACTTAAAAAAATATGAAGTCGTTCAACCCCTAATCCAGATGTGACCTGCTGAAATGAAGAATTAGAAATGCTGTCTGCTCCAACATTCCAGAGAGCAGATTTCTCCACTTCACCTGAAGATCATATAATATTCCTGCTTAAATTAGAGGGCAGCATTTGGACATGAAAACTTAAGTCACCAGCTGAACAGACCCACCATTTCTGGGATAAACAAATGCGCACTTGAAGGTTTGCCCCAGATGCTTGCATTTTTAAACGATATTTCATACAGCAGCATGGTGGATGATCATTAAGCTGGTTCTATTGTACAGTTAAAATTGCTTCTTTAAGATATCCACAACAGGGTCTGAGAGAAAGGGCAAAGGTCAGGCTCAGGAGAGAAGGTTAATGAATAACCTGTCTGTCATTTATTTAGTGCCTGTCAGATAGGCAACACTTACAAAATTATTGTAGCGCACAGTCCTGGGTTAACTTCTATTCTTTATTTTTAGAAACCAGGTCTTGTGCCGTTTTGGATTAGGTCAAAGTGGAATGTTTCAGTTGCGGGGTGTTTTTTAGACACTTAGTTTGCAACCCTGAGCTAAGATAGCTGGCGGTCACGCTGTAGGCTGGAATGTTGATGGGCCTTATCTCTGTTCCCTTTTTTCCTTGAGGTGTGTGGATAGCATCTGCTTGTGTAGTTTGTGTGGTTGTAGGTAGCGGGTAAGAGATGCTGACCACAGTGTTCAAATTCCACCCTTGTTCCACACATTGACATTAGACCTGCGTTTTGTAACTCAGTTTTCTTCTTCAAACTTTTAAGTTCCGTTTTATGTATATTGTAAACTTTTATCTGACTCTAACCCTAAAGGTTTATCAAATTTTAGTAAATTTAACAGTGAGATGAAATATGAGACGTGGTGGTGATGTGTGAAGAAAATGAAAAGAAATCAAAGTAAATATTCCTTTGTAAACCAGTTTTAATTGTGTCTTTGTCATTTTTGCTGTATTTCTGGCAAAAAGTTTGAAAATATTAAACCGAGTGATGCATTCCTATTGGCAATGCTAATTTTATTGCACCATTTTATTCTAAACATGTCATTTCCATCACTTCAACCACACAATGCTACTGAACATAAAACATGATTATGAATTGGGGTGTAAACACGAATTTTTTTTTTTTATGACAAAAATTACAGATTTTTCCTGTAATGCATGCATGATAAACTGTATGTAGACAAACTAAAACTATAGAGTACGTGAAAAGTGTTTGAGAGTTTTTTTGTGTTCACAGGACCAAAAGTGCCATAGTTGAAGAAATACCCATAACCTGTTCAACAAAAAATTGCCAATTTTGACAAATCTTCACATAGATCTTTTCCTTTCATGTTCAAAAAAAGTTTGGGGGTCAGTAACACCTTTTTTTAAAGAATATATATTTATATATATATTTAATTAATTATTTATACTCTCACCTAAAGGATTATTAGGAGCACCATACTAATACTGTGTTTGACCCCCTTTCGCCTTCAGAACTGCCTTAATTCTACGTGTCATTGATTCAACAAGGTGCTGAAAGCATTCTTTAGCAATGTTGCCCCATATTGATTGGATAGCATCTTGCAGTTGATGGAGATTTGTGGGATGCACATCCAGGGCACGGCTTCCTGCTCCACCACATCCCAAAGATGCTCAATTGGGTTGAGATCTGGTGACTGTGGGGGCCATTTTAGTACAGTGAACTCATTGTCATGTTCAAGAAATCAATTTGAAATGACTCAAGCTTTGTGACATGGTGCATTATCCTGCTGGAAGTAGCCATCAGAGGATGTGTGCATCGTGGTCATAAAGGGATGGACATGGTCAGAAACAATGCTCAGGTAGGCCGTGGCATTTAAATGATGCTCAATTAAGGGGCCTAAAGTGTGCCAAGAAAACATCCCCCACACCATTACACCACCACCAGCAGCCTGCACAGTGGTAACAAGGCATGATGGATCCATGTTCTCATTCTGTTTACGCCAAATTCTGACTCTACCATCTGAATGTCTCAACAGAAATCGAGACTCATCAGACCAGGCAACATTTTCACGTCTTCAACTGTCCAATTTTGGTGAGCTCGTGCAAATTGTAGCCTCTTTTTCCTATTTGTAGTGGAGATAAGTGGTACCCGGTGGGGTCTTCTGCTGTTGTAGCCCATCCGCCTCAAGGTTGTGCGTGTTGTGGCTTCACAAATGCTTTGCTGCGCACTCGGTTGTAACGAGTGTTTTTTTCAGTCAAAGTTGCTCTTTTATCAGCTTGAATCAGTCGGCCCATTCTCCTCTGACCTCTAGCATCAACAAGGTATTTTCGCCCACAGGACTGCCGCATACTGGATGTTTTTCCTTTTTCACACCATTCTTTGTAAACCCTAGAAATGATTGTGCGTGAAAATCCCAGTAACTGAGCAGATTGTGAAACACTCAGACCAGCCCGTCTGTTACCAACAGCCATTCCACGCTCAAAATTGCTTAAATCACCTTTCTTTCCCATTCTGACATTCAGTTTGGAGTTCAGGAGATTGTTTTGACCAGGACCACACCCCTAAATGCAATGAAGCAACTGCCGTGTGATTGGTTGATTAGATAATTGAATTAATGAGAAATTGAACAGGTGGTCCTAATAATCCTTTAGGTGAGTGTATTTTATAATTATAATTCAGCAAGGATGCATTAAATGGTGTTCTTTTGAACTTTCTATTTATCAAAGAAGATTTCCACCAAAATATTAAGCAGCACATCTGCTTTCAACATTGATAATACCGGTAATATGAAATATTTCTTAAGCAGCATGTCTGAAGGATCATGTGACTGAAGACTGGAGTAACGATCCTAAAAATTCAGCTTTGCCATCAAAGGAATAAAATACATTTAAAATATAATATTGAAATAGAAAATTATTTTAAATTGTAATAATATATTTCACATATATTATTGGCGAGCATTAAAACCGTTTACAGACCCCAAATATTTGAATAGTAAGTATAGGTTCAGAATGCCATTCTTTTAAAAAGCAAACCATACACCTCCAGTCTGAAACATAGACATCTTGGAGTCTCTGAATCCTCACTCTTACTGTAACTGTATCTATGTGCAGGTGTCTAACGGATCTCAGTTTCTGTACCTTACAGTAGCGTTACCTCTGGCACGTCTTCCACAGTGAAGTAAATACAGAGCTGTAGTACAGATGGCGGCTCTTCCCTGTGACATGAGCACACACTCCTGGGAAAGCTGTTGTGTTTGAGTTTATGCAGGAACATCTGGGATAAACAGGACTCCAGCTGGACCCTGATACTGTTATTGTTTGCTGTCATTTTTGGATCTTATCAGTCTGCAGCAGGTTCAATCTCATCAGGAGGGAATCTGTTCTGCAGCAGGAGAGATGTGGTTTCATGCGGCTTACATCCATACCTGTCCTGTGTTCTTCCCTGTATGCTGGATATGGATTTTCATTGGATTCTGTGCTGATGAGGCCTCCGTATATGCTTGTAAACATTTTGTCTTGTATCGTTTGAGTTGGATATCGTATTGCTTAGGTCAACACCATTAGCAGGTGCTACTGTTTTGCAGGAGAATCAGAGAAGTTCTGCTTCTCTAGAGTGTGTGTGTGTGTGTGGCTAGAGGCAAATGGAAATATGTCTCTGGAAGAGGGATTCATTCTCCCTTGAAGTTTCTCTTTTTAGACCTGGAACTAGTCTCAAGAATGATCAGGTTGCTCTGACACCTGATATTTAAATACTTTAACATGTGGTGTAATTTTACTATTATAAAACATTTAAAGGAGCAGTGCACAAAAAAATCCAATCAGCTGCTCCACTTTTCAAATTTAACTCGCTCAACTCACTCAACTTTTTTTGGTGTCATTTTTTTTTTGTTGATGCTTTTGCATGCTCAAGTCTTTTTCACTTTCATTAAGACTCAGAAATTCTTATTGAAAGTTATTGGTTTGGAGCAACACAAGAGTGAGTAAATGATGGGCGAACTAATCTTTTAATGAAAGAAACTTGCTGAACTTCTGAAATATGCTTTCACGTGAAAATATTGGGTTGTCATAATGTTGTCTCTGGACACCTCCTTCCTAGTACAGAAATGGTGACTGGAACGAAGGGTTTGGCCAGTGTGGTTTCTTTATACCAGACCTGTTGGATATTTAACACCAGAATGCAGCATCAACCACATCGAAAACTGCCCAACGGTGGTTTCAGAACTGTGATTGAAGGGGAAATGGTGCTTCAGAGCAAGATGTATTTAATGCAGAGCTACACAACCGGACAGCTAGATGCACACTGTAATATAGACTGAACCTTGTTTTTTTCTCTCTGGTTTCATGTTTGTTAGGAACACAGCGTTATTTGATTGTTTTTTTATGGCATTGTGCTGTTGAGAAGTTCCACACCCTTGTTTTGCGTTGTCAATAAGTTTGATCTGATTGTCGTGGTGGACGTGAGATGTGTCTTGTCCTCTTCGGGGGCGTGTGTTTTGAAGACCTCCTTGTACCAGAGTGGAAAGAACCTTTGTTATATAATTATTAAATTGAACATTGAAATTTTGGGCTCGGTAAGAAGTCGTCCCTTATTCAATTCAATTCAATTCAAATTTATTTGTATAGCGCTTTTCACAATACACATTGTTTCAAAGCAGCTTTACAGAAAGTGCATTTTATAAATGTACATTGAAAAATGTTAGAAAAAGTTAATCAATCATGTATTATTTTAGGCCGCTATAACAGCGCTGGCGTTGAGTCGTCTCTTCACAGGCGAGTCGTCTCATCACAGGTGTTGGGGCATCTGAAGTCTCCATGAGAGGCTGGATACAAACTGGAGCTGACCAACTATTTACCTCGGGACTAGTGTCCCGAGATAATAACAGAAAAGCAGATGGGAAATAATTAGCATAGCTGCTGTTCAGAATATTAATTCTTTCGATCCGATTTAACTGTAGTATAAAAGGTAATTATAATGTGAATGCTTGGCTAAAGAGATGCGTCTTTAATCTAGTTTTAAACTGGGACAGCGAGTCTGAACCTCGAACAATATCAGGAAGGCTATTCCAGAGTTTAGGAGCTAAATATGAAAATGCCCTCCCTCCTTTAGTGGACTTAGATATCCTAGGAACGCACCAGAAGCCTCGAGTTTAGTGATCTTAAAGAGCGCGATGGATTGTAGGGCGATAGAAGATCCATTAAATACACTGGAGCTAAACCATTTAGGGCTTTATAGGTCAGTAGCAATACTTTGTAATTGATAATGAACTTAATAGGTAACCAGTGTAGAGATGATAAAATTGGTGTTATATGATCATATTTTCTTGACCTAGTAAGAACTCTAGCAGCTGCGTTTTGGACTAACTGTAGCTTGTTTATTGAGGATGCAGGACAACCAGCTAATAAAGCATTACAGTAATCTAGTCTTGAGGTCATGAATGCATGAACTAACTTTTCTGCATCAGAAATAGATAGCATGTTACGTAGCTTAGCAATGTTTCTAAGGTGGAAAAATGCTGTTCTTGTAACATATGAAATATGATTTTGAAAGACAAGTTGCGGTCTAATATAACACCCAGGTCTTTTACTGTAGTGGATAAAGTGACAGGACGCGTCCTTCCAAGTTTAAGTTGTATTGTGAGAGGTTTTGTGGGCGTTTTTGGACCAATAAGTAATACCTCTGTTTTATCTGAATTTAATAGCAGAAAATTACACGTCATCCAGTATTTAATATCTTCAACACACGCTGTCAGTTTAGATAATTTAGCGTTTTCATCTGGTCGTGATGAGATATATAATTGAGTGTCATCAGCATAACAGTGGAAATTAATTCCATGTTTTCTTATAATATTACCAAGTGGCAGCATATATATTGAGAATAGCAGAGGGCCTAACACAGATCCTTGCGGCACCCATAGTCTACTGACGTTATCTTTGATTTTTCCCCATTTAGACAGACAAAATGGTAGCGGTCTGATAACGATCTAAACCAGTTTAATGCCTTTCCTGAACACCAGTGTAATTTTGAAGTCGATCTAAGAGTATTTTATGATCTATAGTATCGAACGCAGCACTAAGATCGAGTAGAACTAGTATTGAGATACAGCCTTGGTCAGAAGCTAGAAGTAAATCATTTGTGATTTTAACGAGCGCAGTTTCTGTGCTATGGTGTGGTCTGAACTGGATTGAAATTTTTCATAGATATCATTTTCTTGCAAGAAAGAGCACAATTGAGCAGACACAACTTTTTCTAGTATTTTAGACATAAATGGAAGATTTGAAATGGGTCTGTAATTTGCTAGGTTATTATGATCCAATTGTGGCTTCTTAATGAGAGGTTTTATGACTGCCAACTTGAATATTCTTGGAACATGACCTAAAGATAAAGACGAGTTAATAATATTGAGAAGAGGCTCTTCCACTACAGGTAACAGCTCTTTCAGTAGTTTAGTGGGTATTGGATCTAATAAACATGTTGTTGATTTAGATGCAATAATAAGTTTATTTAGCTCTTCCTGTCCTATAGTTGTAAAGCGGTGTAGTAGTTCTTGAGGGGCGATAATTGAGGTTGAATCATAAGACATCATTAAAGGTTGTACATTTACAATTCTGTTTCTGATGCTTTCTATTTTCTCAGTGAAGAAATTCATAAAATCGTTACTACTAAACTGTAACGGAATATTTTGCTCAGGCGATGCTTGTTTATTTGTTAATCTAGCCACGGTGTTAAATAAAAACCTTGGATTATTTTGGTTATTTTCTATTAGTTTATGGAGATGCTCAGCCCTGGCTGCTTTTAGGCCTTTTATAACGTGACATACTATCTTTCCACGCGATTCTAAAGACCTCTAAATGAGTTTGTTTCCATTTACGCTCTAAGTTACGAGTTTCTCTCTTGATAACATGTGTAGCACTGTTGTACCATGGTGCTTTAGTTTTCTCTCTAACCTTTTTAATCTAATTGGTGCAACATTTTCTAATGTACTAGAGAAAATGGTGCTCATACTGCTAGTCATTTCCTCTAGTTCATCTGTTTGTTTGGGTTCACTGAGCAGCTGAGACAGATCAGGTAAGCTATTTGAGAATCTATCTATAGTGGTTGGAAGGATCGTTCTGCCTGGTCGATAACGTGGCGCAACATGACAGATTTCAGCAGTACGCAGTATGCAAGTTACCATGTAATGGTCAGTGACATCATCACTTTGTTGTATAATATCTATATCGGTTGGGTTGGTTCCATGTGATATAATTAAATCTAGTGTGTGATTAAGACGATGAGTCGGACCAGTGACGTTTTGCTTGACCCCAAAGGAGTTTAATAGATCTGTAAACGCAGCCCCTAACGCATCATTTGTGTTATCTACGTGTATGTTAAAATCTCCAACAATTAATGCTTTATCGACATTGACCAATAGATCTGAGAGAAAGTCTGCAAACTCTTTTAGGAAATCAGCATAGGGCCCTGGAGGTCTATATACAGTAGCCAAGGCTAGAGATAAAACGGTTTTCTTTCTTACATCTAAGAGCGTAACATTTAGCACTAGTACTTCAAACGTTAAACCTGTGACCTGTTTTCTGAGTAACATTTAGAATATCTCTATAGATTATTGCAACACCGCCACGACCAATCAGACGGGCTCATGCTTATAACAGTATCCTGGTGGAGTAGACTCATTTAGACCGAAATAATCATTTGGCTTAAGCCAGGTTTCAGTAAGGCAAAGTACATCGAAACTATTATCTGTGACCATTTCATTTACAATAACCGCCTTAGGTGTGAGCGATCTAATGTTTAGAAGACCTAGTTTTAGAAATTGTTTTTGTTCACTAATATTGAGATTTTCTGGTTTAATCACAATTAGATTTTTCCTAGATCTTACAGTAGATTTAAAGTTTGACCTCACTAAACGAGGAATAGACACAGTTTCTATATAATGTTCTACATTGGTACTTATGTCAATTAAGTTAGGACAGCAAAGACTGTGATTTGAACTTTGACTTACTAGTCATATGGTGGTGTGTAACGCCCTGGAGATGTTGTCCGACAGAAGAGCCGCTCCGATTCTGCTGGGGTGGAGGCCATCAGGACGGAAGAGCCTAGGTCGCTCCCAAAACAGATTCCAATTATTTACAAAGAGCAGCTTCTGTTCATTACACCATGACATTAACCATTCATTTAGAGCAAGTAATCTACTAAACCTTTCATGTCCTAGTCGGTACGTGGGAAGGGGTCCAGACACGATGATCGTTGCTTCAGGCGATGTTCCGCGCACCGCCTCGACCAGACTCCTGTAGTCCTTCTTCAGAACCTCCGTCTGCCGCAGCCTGATGTCGTTCGCTCGCGTGCAGCACGACAGCTCGATGCGCTCGCCACCGCTCAGGATCTCGGGAACCTGCGCAGCGACATCGAGAACACGAGCACCAGGAAAGCAGTGAGTGCGCACCTTACCTTTACCTGAAGTAAGCGCGGACATGCCGGACGATGGAAGTACCGATGACCACAGCGTCGCGTTCCGCCTCGCGAAGAGGGGAGAAGCGGTTCTGAGTGGAGATCTCGAAGACCGGGAGGGGTGGAGAGGTCCTTGCTCTGGTCCTGGCTCGCGTCTTCCGCTGTGGAAACACCCAGGGTCCATGGTGCTGTGTCGGTGCCGGAGTGAACGAAACCAGGGATGATCGCGTCCTGGGTGCTTGGGTCCTGTGCAGAGAAACACACGGAGTAGACGAGGTCGGAGTCAAAAGTTACCAACCACTGACTTGTGAGCATCGGCGCGTGATGTTTCCAGCGCTGAACGCCGCCTATCAGCACGGCTCGTCTGTCTTGTAGGTCGCGAATCTGCTTGTCCAACGACTCCAACTCCGAATGCAGCTCGAACGCGTCCTCACCTGCACTCAAAGGTAACATTAGACACAGATCCGAGTTATTCGCCATTGTAGTAAATGTGCTACAATGGCGTAATTGTAGGTTTCAGTGGTTACGGTGTAAATAAGTTACCACGCGTGCAATGCTAGCGGTCTACGGCTAGTAGCGGAAGTTCGGATATAAGTAGCGATATCAAAGCAATCCGATTGTTGTTGTTTTTTAGAGAATCGACGTGATATGTTCACACGCTGTAATTAATCACCACTCCATTCTGTGATTATAATTTTTTTGTTTTAAAGCTGAATTTTCAGTATAATTTCTCCAGTTTTCAGTGTCACATGATTCTTCAAAAATCATTCTAATATTCTGATTTGGTGCTCAAGAAAATTTTCTTATTATTATCAATGTTGAAAACAGTTGTGCTGCTTAATTTGGTGATAAAAGTGCGGTACTTTTTTCAGTGTTCTTTAAAGAATATAAAGCTCAAAAGAACAGCAAATGTTGGAAAGGAATCTTTTGTAACATTAGTCTTTACTGTCTCTTTTGATCAATTTAATCCATCCTCACTGAATAAAAGCATTAATTTCGTGTGTACTGTGTATATTTTGTATATATATTTAAGGTAACTGTTGTCTGAACTGGTTTATTGAATTTGTCAAGCTGTTTCCCATTTTGACTGAAACATTGTTATCAGTGTGATTTTTGAACAGATGTTTTAAATGTTCCTTGTCCGTGTCTGTTTCCACTGAAATATTGTGCCTGGCTGCATCTGAAATCGCATACTCTCTTGAGTAGGTACTTTTTTTGAATGAGCAATTACTTCACGAAAAGTATGAATATAATCTGGACGAACTACATTCGCCATGTTGTCATTATCATGTGACCTACCAGCGCCAGTTGCGTCACTTCACTGTCATTCACAATTCCTCTCACATGGCTTCATGGAATAATAAAGTGTCCATCATATGCACACTTCAGAATCTCGCTGGAACTTACTTTTTGCCTACTCTTTTATGAGACAGAATTCGGATATACTTCTTTTGTCACTTAGTGTTTTTTCGCCTGCTATATACAGTAGTAGGGACCTATGTGATTTCGGATGCAGCCCTTATACATGCGCCCTGAGTGTTCACGTAATCCTGTCTCTGTGCGTTGAAGTATGAGATCCGTTTTAATTGGACTAGTGGCATTAGCAAATTAGACTAATTAAAACGTCTGAATAACTAATAGAGGATGGAGAATACCGTTGAACACTCTTCCGCAATTTGTCAGGGGTGGTATGTGATGTTCGCCAGCTTCTTGCTGTTGCGTTTACAGTTTCATTGGAATCGGATATGATTCATGATCTTTATTGCACTGGAAAACCACTGCTCTACATTCTACAGAGATCCATCTGGCTGACATGTTAATAAACACTTGGGTTATGGAGCCTGCTGCATTAGGTGTGTGTGTGTGGGTGTCTTCGAAAGGAATGATGTGGCATACCTATCATCACATTTCTATCAAGCCTGTGTACTTTGCATTCTGATCTGTGATTTCTGAGGGACAGGGACTCTGCTGACTCCTGTAATCCAGCAGTAAATTGTTGATAAGCAGCTGTTTAATGTATCTCAAATCACTTTTAATAAATAATAAATATTTTTTTTTTAGGAGATACTGGATCTCTCTGTAGTGAAATGTAATGTAGAATTTCAACATACGTCAGCTCTGTTCCAAAACCTGAGCCACCTTGCCATCTACTGCCTACATAGCTGCTGTCTTCTAAGGTGCCATCATAACTGAAATGTAACCTCCTAATTGGAACTTTGGGCAGAAACAAATAGCGATCTTCAGGTGAGAGGACTCCATTCACAAAATAGTTTTGATTTAGCATACAGTATTTCTAAGATAACAACACAATACTCTACATATACATTATATACATTATATACATATATATATATATATATATATATATATATATATATATATATATATATCATGCGCCTTCACATTAGACTTTACAGTATGTCGAAATACAAGTACGCTGTACATCCTTTGAGCTGCATTGAAATGGTACAGACCGCTTGACGGAAGTGTTGCACGATATACCGGTACTAGAAAAAGAATCGTGATACCCTGCTATTACAAACGGTACGATATGGAATTTTATTAGTACCTGTACTTTAAGGAGGACAGCACTTATATGAGCTGTATTTTTTTAAATTTGTGTCGATGTGTGACAGCAGGTGTCAGGACGTGTGTGCAGAGCTCTGCTTCCACCCTTCACTGAACATTGGAAGTAGAAGAATTAAATATATACGCACGGCGCATGACAAAGAAAGCAACAGAAATATGTACGCATGAGAAAATACTGCCGGACTCTTACCTGAAGCGCGCGCATGCGTCATTCATACAACGTGCAATCACGATTCAGTTCTTTCACAGATTATTGTTTGGGTTTGAATGGTCAAAAATGTGTAAAAATGCACGTCCTGGTGAGTATTCAGGTGAACAGTTGGGTATATCTTTAGTGAACGTATACAGTTAAGGTACTTGGATCCGAGCAGGTCTTTAGCTGGACCTAATATTCTGTCTGATTTAAAGGGGTGATGAATTGAGAAACCAACTTTCCCTTGAGCAGTTGATCTATCAAAGTTCATCATGATATAAGAATATTCTGTAAGTTTCAGAGCTGAAAACGTCCTTGTTAGTCAAAGAAAAGCTTTTATAGACACCTGGCCCAGAAAACGAGAGCTGGAATTCAATGACGTCATTAGAAAGAGAAATGCAACTCAACTGATGAATATGTATGCGTGCTTCTGAAGCCCCGCCCACAGAGTCGAGGAGCCACAGGTTTACAGAGCAGTGATCATGGCGAGCAAAGTAATATATTGCTCTGAGCCAGGTTGTGGAAGAACACCGTCGCTGCATAAGCTTCCTTCGGTTGCTACTATTAGGAATGAGTGGTTGAACTTTATTTTTAATGAAGTTCCAGCTCACGTGGAGGGAAGACATGTACGTGTGTTCTTCATTTCACTAATCATTTGTGAACAAGTCTCAGGTGCTGGATTTGCAGACACAGTGTTGTACCATCTATATTGGATTCGACAGGAATGGTGCAACAAACTTATGTGAGTAAAACGTCTTTTTTAAATGTAATGGTCTGCAGGCCGATGAATCTCAAATAGTGAAATAATATTCCTTTCTTGATCTAAGCGCGCGCACGTGTGTGTCTGTGTGTGTGTGTGTGTGTGTGTGTGTGTGTGTGCGGTTCGTGCTTATCGACCGATCGGGCAGGCCATGTAATATAGAAATAATATTCCAATCAATCTCGGGTGGATGAGAAATAAATCATTGTGTTTGCTTGATAAAGACGTTTACGAGCCCTGTGATCGAGAGAATCATTCCGGTTGCCGCTTTCAAAATGATCCCTCCCTAATGTGAACTGAACTGACAGTGGAGCTGAAGCTCATTAAATATGCAAATCTTATCCAATCCCAGCCGTGGTCGTTTACTGCCAAGTCTCCAGTGCGGCACGCCCATCAAAACCCAGCGTTCAGGAGAACGCCTCAAAACCAGGGTAGAAAATAGCCTATTACTTATTCATTATGATGTTTTTGAATGTAAAAACCACGCGAACGTCATTAGTTGACCTCAGACAACAGTATAAATTTTTTTTAAAAGCCAGTTCATGACCCCTTTGATGTTAATCAAACAACAATGAAAAATAGAAAACCACCCCATGCTTGGCTAAATAACTAAAATATATTTTATTAAGAATCAATGTATAGTTAAATTATAGAGTAAAGACTAAGCAGTTTTATATTTAATTTCTTTCTTGACTTGCTACTGTTAAATAGACTTAATGTAGCTGAAAAATGTAGCTGGGAAAAAAAAAATGTTTTTGTCATATTGTTTGTAATTTGCATTTTTGCCTATTTTTAAAAACAAAGATAAAATAAAAAAGCTATATTGTAATTATAAAATTACATTAAAATTTTTTTTTAAATTACTCGTATCATGAAATAAGATTTTGGTCATCCCAACCTGTTCAGAAGTGAAAGGTTAGTGAATGATAATGTGATTGTTGCATCTCTGTAAGGATGTTCACACTGGCATGTAGTTATTGTAGCAGTAAGAAGAGGGAATGGTCAAAAACCAGGGCAGGAACATGCTGGCCAAGTGAATTTTTAGTAAACATTTTTTAAATAAAAAAACAGAATAATAAGTTCTGTTGTCATATTAATAAATAACTTTTACTGTTTTTTTATGGACCATGGTATCTATAAAGTATATCTATGCTAAACTTACACTTAACCTCTAACACACACACTGGCAAATAAAATCTAAGCATTTATTAGCCAATGGCTAATGATGTTTGTTAGTCGCCCAAAGTGAAGATTTAGTGCATAGACACAAATCGATGACATGAGAAGTCCAGTATGTCCACCTGTGAAAAACAATGAACACTGCGGCAACCATTTTCCAAAACTATACGAGTGATTTGCTCGCATTGTAGAAGGTTGTAACTGAAATTGCAATATGAATATTTATGGCTGTCTCAAAAAAATCAGCAAGATTTTATTTTGGAGGAAAAACCGCAGGGAGACCATAAAGCATCTCTTTTGTTGAAAACAGCTGGTTTATAGATTCTTCTCTTTGCAAGTTTTGGAAAATGGTTGGCACAATGTTCATTGTTTTTCACAGGTGGACATACTGGACTTCTCATGTCATCGATTTGTGTCTTTGCACATTCATTAGCCAAAGTGAGGAGCAGGAACACTCCATTTAATTCATCATCAGTACATTTTAATCCACTAAATAGCCACTACAGGATAGATCCATTGATAGATGAGTGGATAGATTGATAGATTGTGTTTTTACTTTAAAATGAGACCCCAAGTAGAAATAGTTTGTTGGACAATTATCAAATTACACTACAAAGGCATGAGTTACAAAAAAACATTTGTATTTCTTGTCCTGAGGGTGCAAGAACGACTCCAAATGATGGATAGGAATGCGTATGGTCTGTTTTGACAGGTCACTTTGAAATCAAGTGAAAATGAAGCAGATGAAATTGTCATTGGTCAACAGATGCCTATATGAGAGAGATACAGAGTAAACTAGTTAAGTTATCTAATTCATGTTGACACTGTTAGCATATTCTAAGGTGGGCAAACCATTGTCGTTTTACTGTGTATTGTATGTCGTGTGTGTGTGTCTTCAATGAGAAGATGAATATATAAAAAGATTGTTTAAAGTTTGACTTTTTTTATTCTTTCCAGAGCTTATCAGGTCCCTCCCTCCTTTCATTTGCTCTCACTCTCTCTCTGTGGGCAGATAGGAGAAACACTGCCATATAAGGTGGTGCGATAGTGGCCTTGTCCATTTTTACTCGGGAACAGCAGCTGTTCCTCTCGCCCCCTCAGTCAAAACAACCAGGAAACCTTTTCCCAATGCTCTCTAAATGTTACAGAAATCCTGCCCTCTGTGACACTTTCTCCGTCTGCCTATAATTCTTCTTAACCAGGTACAGGAAATCGCCTTAGCGTGGTAAAATCAGCATAAAGCACGGGTTCTTGTGTCCTTTTTAAAACTGCAGCAACAACATATACATTTATCAATTTGATAACATTATAAATGTCTTCACATTTTAATTCATCCTTACTGAATAAAAGTATTAATTTCTTTATAAAAAATTCTTATTGACCGCAAACTTTTGAGCGGTAAGGTAGATGCTTACACAATCGTAATCAGAATACAATAATTTCGGTTTTGTTATAAAGCTTTGAGGTTCTGATTTTATTTTTGATATTTTTTGAGTGATGTGTTATTGGTTTCAGGAAATGAATCTTGGCAAGTGTGAAAAACTAAAAGCCCGGTGCTACTGACACATTGGCGTATCTGTCAGATTAAAGAAGCAGATTTCTTTGCATTTTGAAATTATCTTCATTGATTGAAAACTGTTTGGTGGATTTTTCTGTCCTTTTGTCTGTTCTAAAATAGTAAAAAATAAACTTTCTCTTAAGTTTTTGTAGCTCATTTTGAGTAAATATTGTGTAACGTTGTGTCTCATTTGTTATCATAAAAGTTTATTACATATAAACATTGATTGTTATATCAGCCATCTGCCACCCTTTTCTCCAGATACTGGCATCAGCATCAGTTCATGAAGTGTTTTGGCTTCCTAAACAGCTCTTAACTAAATACAACAGGATGTGCGACGGTGAGGAAGGATTACTGCAGTTTAGCATGTAGCCTAGATGAGACGGATTTTTCATTGCCACAAAAACAACCCAATTCTACAACACACCAATGAACTTACCAGGTTGTCACTTTTGTATTAGGGCATGTTGTCAAATATTTTATATGATGTGATGTCACTAGGTGTGTTAAATGAATTGTCCTTTTTTTCTGGGAAATAATGTTAGAAATATTCAACTTTGTATATTCCACTTTCCTTAATATTTTATTTTCTCCAAATATATTTTTGAGAGAATTTTTAAAGAAAACCTGGTCTCCGTTGTTCAGACTTCAGATTATCTTATTGTTGACCGATGCTTATTTCAAAAGGCTAAATATCTGTCAGCTAATCAGCTTGTTATATCAGTGTACTGCTATACTAATTGTTTGACACAGAGGAGCTAAAAAACTAAGAGGTTGTCAGTAACATGAGGGTGAAAGTGTGAGAATAAGGAGTTACAGAGCGAGAGGATGTCTGCGGGTTTAACTGAAGCGTGGATGATCATTTGTCATTATTGCAGTTAGTGTTGGAGGTTGTGCTTGTGTGTAGTTGGGAGTGACTCACAGTTTGTGTGTGTTTGTGTGTGTGTGTGATGTTAAAATGTAGAGATGCCGTGTTTTTAACTCCCACTCGGGTTTCAGTGTTTTCATTCGCCATTTGTATTCACTTACTGTATACTGCTGTTATGCATTTCGTTCATCTTTTATAACCATGTTGTTGTTTTTTTTCAATCATGTGTGAGTCTCTCAACTCAAAATTATAAACCATACATTTATTTACGCCCTTAGTCGACTAATCGCATGTTTTTATTGATTTAATTACTTATGTATTTGGGGGAATACTAAACTATAATGAGCCTTTAAAGGGGTAATGACCTGGCTTTTAAAAAAAAATACTGTTGTCTGAGGTCAACTTATGATGTTCGCATGGATTTACATAAAAAAATGTCATGAATAAGTAATAGGTTATTTTCTACCTTGGTTTTGAGCCTAGCTCCTGGAACGCTTGGTTTTATGGGCGTGCCGCACTGAAGACTCGGAAGTAAAGTCCTATGATTGGATAACAGTTTTGCATATTATAATGAGCTTCGGCTCCCCCGTCAGCACACATGGGGAACTGTTTTGAAAATGTGTGGAAAAACAAACCGGAATGATTCACCCACAGGGCTCACAAAAAATGCCTTAATCAAACAAACACAATGATTTCTCATCCACCTGCAATTAATTGGAATGTTATGTACACTGTTTAACACCAACTGTCACAGCATGCCTAGTCATAGCCAATACAGCCTGTGCATAACACTGGTATTACTTTCTTTTATAACACAAACTTTTTGCCAAATATATTAAAGAACAGTAAAAACTGAGTTCCCACATAGCTACAATAACCTTTGTAACCTGTAAGTTGCTAAATTAAAAAAATGCGATGCACTTACTGCCTCAGACATTCGCTGGTGAAAAAACCTTGTAACTCCATTTGAGCTTGATTTTGGAAAATGTTAATAATATAACGACACAAGCAAGCTCCATATTGTGGTGCTGCTTGACTTATGCCGGTGCTCCTAACATTTTGAAGGGTTAATTTCAAGCCCTGATACTGATACTGTACACGTGTTGTCTCTCCGACTGTTTAAGTTGATTTATGACATAACCAACAATGTTTACTAGGATACCCACTAGGCTTATGTACTGTTCACATTTTAACCGGTTAAAAAAAAAGTGATATTTTGTACCGATATCCAACGGCATTTTCAGTCATTTATAGAAGTGTATTGACATTATGCAGAGCTGCCTTGGTTGCTGTCTGCCGTTGTCTGTGATGTTTGTTTCCTGTTATTTCTATGAAAAATTTCCCACAAATTCTGTGTTGTGTATTTTCTGGTAATCAAATGAAGACATAAAACATTAATTTAATTTATCTTTAAATTTAAACAAACTTTGTCAAACATAGTGCTGCACAACTGAGCTTGTTTAAATTAATGTGAGCTTTGTAAAAATTAAAACATGGAAGAACAATTGTAATTATTACTTAAAATAAAGTTTGGAAAATGAATTATTACATTAGTGTTTGTATTATTACATTGAGACGTATCTAAATTCTACTGTACAACAGTAAAATATTTGTCAAGTTAAACCGAACATTTATTTTGACGGGTTGCCTGAAAGACCTTTTGAGTTTCTGTGTGTTTATGACATGACGTTTTTCTCAAATGAAACGCTAAAATGCTCATGAAGTGACTCTCAGAGCGGCTCTGGAGCTGACGCACATGCATTCATGAGACGGCAGAGATGGAAAAACATCACACATTTCAGAGTGTGTGCGTGTGGTAAATTAAACCACGCATCTGCTCCATTCATTCACACACACAGAGACACACAGGACATACAGGATTCATATTTAAATAGTCTTTTTGTAGTTTAATATTCAGGGACACTAGTCTACATCACCAGATCCGTTCTCAGGTACCGACATTTGGTACAGATTGATTTTATGTGAATCTGTACTCTGTCCCAAAGTAATTCGGTCAGTAGGGCTGAGCGATTTTGGAAAATAATCTAAATGCGATTTAATATGCGATTTATTTTTATATTCTGTATTATTCAACAAAGATGAGCAATAAATCATTGTATAGTTATGGTGGGAATCTTTAGGCACCTCACGATCCGATTCTGGGAGTCACGATCTGATTCCAAAACAATTTGTGAACTTTTTTTCTTATTAATTATTCTTAATAAAATGTAATCTTTTTATTCTTATTGTATGTAATTATAAGTACTTT
The DNA here is from genome assembly GCA_023029165.1 of Gobiocypris rarus. Taxonomy (NCBI): domain Eukaryota; kingdom Metazoa; phylum Chordata; class Actinopteri; order Cypriniformes; family Gobionidae; genus Gobiocypris; species Gobiocypris rarus. The sequence continues at coordinate 19,557,822 of CM040927.1, forward strand.
TCAAGATAATTACACATAAAAAAAATTTATATAAATTTGTGTGTGAGAGAAAATGTCACTGTCATTCACACACACGCACTGAGCTGTCCTAAACTAAACATGTAAAGACACATCCCACAACAACAGTAATAAAGCCGCCTCTGACATACAAGTGCAAAAATGAGCTCCTTTTCCCAGCATATTAATGGTCAAATACACTCAAAAATAATGTCACAATGAGTATTAATTAACGTAAACACAGGAAGAATGTGTAACCGGAACAGTATTTTGATTCCATATAGTGCTGGGACAACGCGTGATCGTCATCGATGACGTAGATGCAAAAAATACAATGACGCAAAATATGCGCATCGATTCGTCAGACCCAAAACCCTAGCCTGCGTCCTACAGAGCAGTAACCGAATCCAACCCTAATAAAGATATATATGTCAGAGACCGACAGTTAAAAATACCCATTTTAAAAAAAAAGTTTTTTTATCATACTGATGACACATATACGTTTGTTTGTGTGGAATGCGTGCTTGCATTCGAAAATGTCAACAGGATGAGCGCATTAGCGCTCATGGAGCAACTAGCGCTCTTAACAAAAAAGCAAAACAAAAAACTAGCGCTCTTAACACAGGCGTGCAGGCAAGTGTTTCGTTGTCACGGCTACATAAACAAATTTCCGCACAGGAAGACAGATGTTATGGTAATATTGTATGTATTTTAATCACAAAAATGATGCGAATGTTCAAGTGAAAGCATCAGGCACATTGTCTACCTTAGCTGTTTTAAATATAAAATGTTCAATGCCTTATCACGCTGATGTGACAACCCAGCGAAAACCCACACGCACACACACTATTCTTAAGGTGAAAGGAAAGGGCCTGAGTGTAAGTTGTTATTTGCATGTGAATGAAGATGCTGTTTTTCAGTAAGCATGTTCAACATTAATGTTTGTTTTCATTATTTATTTTTTGTTGGAAAAGCACTTTCTGTATTAGCTTAAATCCCCCAAGTTTACAATAGTTACTGTATTCTTTCAATAGATCTAAGAAAGGGGTGGCTGGGTGACCTTTTTATTTTTTTATTGAATGCTAGACATCAGAATGCATTATTTTGCTCTTGTATAGTCTTTTATTTTGGAATTTTAAGAGCAATATTGCAATTTTAAGGATTTTTTTTTTCATTCAGATATGTAAATCAACATCTATAAATTGCTAAGGCAAGTAATGGGGAGATAATCGAATCGAAATTGAACCGTACTGAAAAATTAATCGGTAGATTAATCGATGCATCTGAAAAAGAATCGCTAGATTAATAGTTAAAAAAATAATCGTTTATCCCAGCCCTAATTCCATATGTACGTCAAGTCTTAAAGGGACAGCAGCCAAATAAACGTGCTACTCTCTATGTTGTTAATGTTATTCAAACTACAAAAAGACACACGATCACTTCTCTTGACTGATTAATTTTACTGAGCAACTTTAATGGATTCATCTGTATTTAATTTTTTACAATTAAGATTATCCAATGTTATTTTAATTTTGTTAATTCAGTTTCTTACCTGTATACTGTTAAACCTACCTGCACAAATGTAGTCTCTTATAAGTGAGTCAAACACTCACTTGGACACCTGGAGGAAAAGCAATCTTCACATCTATGTTTGAATGACACAGAAAGGGTTTTTCCCCACCGTCTCCACAGGTTGTTTATGGGCAACTCTCAAATACTTTAATGGTGAGTTGACCTGCAGGACTCACATAATATTATGGATAAAATAAATGTATAAGCATTTTAACTTGATTTCTTTTTGGTATTGTCTGCACTCATTGGCCTCTGGTTCTGGAATGACTGCATCGTAATACTAGAATAAATTCTTTAAAGTCTATATAAAATGGTCTGTGCAACCCATATTTCTTTTGAATATATTTTATTTTGTTTTATTTTTTATTTTAGCCTTTGCATGGCCTGTGGACCTAAAATGAATTGTGTAGGCTGAATGTCAAGTTTAACCTTTTGCACGTCAACAGAGGTTTGTTCAGCTCTGTAAAAACTTTTAGTTAAAGGGTTAGTGTTAAAATACTTGTATCAGGTTAATGTGCAAAATGGCACATTAGTGGTGCAAAAATGGCACACTTTCAGGTTAAACTTTAAGCATTGCAGACAAAAATAGCTGACACTCCTCATGTGTTGGTTTAAAAATTGAGCTGCAGTTTTAACCTGAAGATCCAGTGTGGTTGACGTATGTTGGTGTTTGTACAGGTGGTCTACATGTGTGTTCATGGGTCGTCCAGTAATGGTGGCCCCTTGTATTTCTGGGCTGAGGAATGGGGTTTTCAGCAACACCTCACACCATCCTGATGTTTTAAATGTTTACTTTGGTGTGTTTTGGTATGTTCTGTTTCATGTCTCTTATGGCTTGTATAGGAGAGAGGGCCAGAGGAAGAAATGATGTCATCTCTAAACAACACTGTGACACTACAGTAGTTTCATGGCAATGGCAGGTGTCATTTCCTGTCTGTGTGTGCTTTGAGATAGACCGTGTGTTTTTCCTTAAATAGAAGTTTTGACTTATACTGGAAAATAGGGTGTTGATATAGTAACACACACATTGAAGTTCAATCATGTCATCTCGTCTCCCATGATGCAATGCAGTGTTTCCTGCAGAGGTCACATGGTGAATATGTTGAATGGTAAATATGAGCGGTTACTGAATTAAAACGTTTAATTACCTGCATACTTTAAAATAAATTGTTAGGTGCAATGTACTTGTGTTCATGTTGTGTTGCAAAACACTTTTGCTGGGTAGGGATAGGTTTCGTGGTATGTTTAGGTATAAGGGTGGGTTAAGGTATAAGGGAAGGGTAAACGGTGTAGTTAATATGGATTTAATTATCAATACAGGTATTATTTAAATATAAATACAATGTGAATACTAGGGATGTCCACTAATAGTCGGCTAAATGTTAATCTACAAGAAGAAGCTTAGTCAACCAAATTTTAATTAGTTGGTTGGTTGCAGAAAATAAAAAAACTCCATAGGAATTGGCAAAGTCCTGCATTCTGTAAAAGACAGATCATTATCACTGCTGGTCCATGTGGTAATTGTGTCAGGCAGGAAATCTAAACCTTCGCCTAGTATTCATCGACCTCAGACATGGCTTACCATTTGAAACATGTCTGTAGGCCGCTCGCTCTAACGTTAACCTAGATAAATGTTCGCTATTATCAGGTACATATCCAAGTGTTCGTGTGGAGTGGGGAAGCTAAATTAGTACTGTGATTATTACTGCACTCTCTATCTATAGGCGCATCCACTATATTGCAGAGATTACAAGTCAGCATCAACTTTATCTCTGTAGGCAACACTGATTTTTCTAGTCAACTAGTAGTTAATTTAAGCCATTAGTCAACTAATCACGCGTGTATATTAATAAGCCATAAATCATAATAATGAGCCTTTAATTAATTGCCTATATAATACATAGCCTAAAGCTTGGTACATACTCTGCAAGAACAAATACATTTGTTAGTTTCCTCGAAGTGACAAGAACAAAGTTCGTTCTGGCCAGGACATTCCATACTTCGAGAAAAGCAGGGGCCAAACATTTCCGTTTCTCTGCATTAATCCCGCCCACTTTACATTTCTGACCAATCACACAATAGTTCTCGAATACCCCTAAGAAAAAAAGTTCTGCTTAGATGATGTGTCGAGAACAAGCTACAAGAATTCCCAAACCGGGACTGCGAGAACAAAATGATGTCATTTTGTTCTTGCAGCCCTGGGAGCGAGAACTTTTTTTTTCTCTGTTCTTGCGAAGGATGTAATGGCCTTAATCAGCGCTCAAATGCACGGATAAAGCTTGTCACAGCACACCGGCAAACGTTATGATTATGAAAATGGCATGAAAAACAGCAAGGGGTCTGTTTAAACCCTTCAATAATTTATTGATAATGTTTTCTGTGTTGTCTTTAGGCCTTTTACAGTTTAAATACGCCATAATTTTTGGTTATACAGGGATAATGCAAACTGTAAAAGGCCTACTTTTATTTCTGTAAACTCACAATAACAACAAATTGCCTCTCATATACTTGCTTCATGAGAAATATAGCCTATAGAAAGATTGAAATGTCTACTTTTAATCCAGGTAGAAAACATATTTTCAGGTTATGTAATCCTGAAACGTGCATATAAATGCATCCACTTCTGCGAAGAGTAGTCAAAGATATGTGCCTATATCACATAGACTGTAAAAAAATATGGACGCAGTGTCCGTGACATCACCCATAGGGTTCTGAAGAGTAGTTTTGAAGCCTCAAAGTTGGCCGTTGCCATCTTGTCAGCGCGACATCGCGCATCACTCCCGGATAACAGAAAATGGGCAAAGAGGCGGGACGTGGCGGGAGCTGTGCCGTGATCGCTAACAGACAGCAGACAGATGACAATCCACCTGTCACTCGAAGTGGACACACCCTTAATTATGCAGAATTTTAAGGCTTTATTTAATGTAAACGAGCATTTTATCTGATATCCTGACCACAGTGTTAATTTTGACAGCAAATTTTGATTTAGTTTTAGTCATAGTCTTTTGACGAAAATGCCATTTAGTTTTAGTCATATTTTAGTCACCTGAATTGTTTTTAGTTTTAGTCTAGTTTTAGTCGACTAAAAATCAAAAGATTTAAGTTGACTAAATCTACAGTAGATTTAGTTGACTAAAATCTAATGAGTTTAGTTAAATTGTAATGCATTAAATGAGCATTTAAGCATTACATAACCAGCTGTTACTTGAACTGACATTGTGACATCATTGTGTTTGACAAAAATACCAAAGAGAGCTCAATTAACTTCTTTTTTTAACATCTATATAGTTTTTATAACTTTGTATTTCTGTTTTAGTTAGTATATCAGGTTAAGCTAAAGCTTCAAGTTTGTTTATTTATTTAAGTAATGGAGATTTTTAATGGTTTTATGAAACTATTATAACCCTGATACTTTTTTGAATATGTGTCAAATACTGGTCTTTCCTCCTGACTATGAATTAAATGGGAATGAAATGAAATATAGTTTACTATGTAACCAAAAACGAATATATAATGCGTGACTCTTAATTATAAACAAGCTCGGAATACACCGGGACTCTTATTTTGAAACACCTCACTATTGCAGTTGCAGCTGCTCTTTCAAGTTCAGATGAGGGAGATAAAATATGCATTGTTACAACCATCTAAATCATATTACTATATACACATCGTAAAGTAAACATTGTCCTTGTTCATCAGCATTAATTCATAAACAATTACATGATATAAATGTGTGCTATTCATTGATTGAGCCGCTCTGAAGTGCTGTATTGGATATCCGTGATCCTGGAGAAGCACAACAGCGCCGTGTTTTCCCGCGGTTAGATCCACACGTTACAACCATAGACTGTATAAGGTTACAACTCAAATGTGCGCATTCGTTACACAGCACATCAGCTCTGACTGGATCTCTTCCCTAATTGTCCCTCCCTGACATGTTCGTCTCGTTTTTATTCGTTGACGAAAATGACAGAAGATTTTCGTCACAGTTTTTGTCATCCAGCACTAGTTTTTATTTAGTTATCGTCTCGTTTTTGTCAGTGAAAAAAGGTCGTTGACGAAAATTATGACACAAATTATTCGTCAACGAAATTAACACTGATCCTGACCAATGCTGTCCTTCAAACAATGTGTAATATAAAGCCTACAAAAACAAATATAGTGAATTTAAATTAGGGCTGTCAAAACAAACACGTTAAAAATGGTTAACGCAATTAACGCAGCGTCCATTTTATTTATTTTATTTTATTTTGTTTCGTGTGTCATCTTAAAGTGACAGCAGCCAAATAATAAACTTGCTGCAGTCTGTCATTAATGTTAATCAAAGAACAAAAGAAAAAGAGAAAATCATTCACTGCTCTTGACTGAATCACTTTTGTATTTTTAATAAGGATTAATCTATATTCAATTTATAATTTATGCTGTGAAGTCTGTGCAATGTTCGATTTTTCAATTTCCACATATTTACCTGTTTTTACACTTGAGTCCTCTTTAAAATAACTGAACTCAGACTACTTTAAGTGTACCAAGAAGTGAACCAAGTGAAAAAAAGGCCCAGTTCTCTTTAAGTTTACACTGCCCCGTCTCTGAAAGAAGATTTAGAATCCTAATTATTTTTACTATTTTGTAAAATGACATTGCTACAAATGCTGTTGAATTAGCTTAACTGTTGTTTTATCTTTTGCACAAAAATATAAATTTTGTTGCTACTACATCCATATTCTTGCACTATATCACACATCCATCCATCTTTGTAAATAACATTTTGTTTTGAATTGTTTTCCTTGAATCATGTTTTTTTTAAGGCAATTATAAGGTCTGCAGAGAAAAAAAAGCAATAATACATATATACAATAAAAGAAAGGGACCCACTTTAACTTTGGCCCTAACTACTGTACTACTATTTTAATTAATCATTTGATACAATGCACTTATTATGTACATACATGTTTTTACATTGTACTTACATTTTTAAAAATACCTGCATGTTATTTCATCTGTAATTAATTTCTGTAGTTACGTTTCTAATAACACCGTTGACACTTCCCTTACACCTAACCCTACCCTTAAACTTGACCCTAATGTTACCCGTATCCCACCTCAATATCATCAAAAGTGTTTTATAATACAATATGAACACAGTAGGTACATTGTGCATATTTTTTGAAGTAAGTACATAGTAGTTAAGACCACCTAATATAAAGTGAGACCATAGAAAGATCTAAATAAAATAAACTGCTTTAAATTTCCGAGGTACAGTAGGTATACCTAAAATCAGCATTCAAATAAGAAGGAATAATCAAATGAAAAAAATTAAATTGCATATTCTTCACTTTATGAATACAATTTCTACTGATTCTTATATTAGTTTGTTGTCACTTTAACTACAGTAATGCATGGATACAATATACTGATATACAAGATTTATTTCCCAGATGTTTACGTTCACTTCAATCAACTGTTTATGTGAACTTGTGTTTTTGACACTTTAAACGCAATAAGACACTAAAAAGAATATAGTTTTCGTACACACACGGTGACAGCTGGCTTTCTGTTGCATGACGTGCTCGTATAACCATATATCAACATTTTTAAACTGGCGAGGCACGCAGCCGCGTTACTCTTACGCAGTTTGGAAGTGGTTGAAATGACACTAAACAAGTGTACGTTGTGAATTAATAATTTGCAGAGATCTGCCAGAAGCTATGATGAACAGCCGATTTGTATGGAGGCATCTGATGACCAAACTACATTGGAATTCGCAAATGGAATGGACATATTTAGCGAACCGTACCGTTAGCTGAAAGCGAACCGTACTCAGACCACCTCCCAAGATGGTGTCTGTTCGGTTCGCTTTTAAGGTTGTTTGGAGTGTTTACATATGGGCCAAAACCTTGAAAAGGACCAAGTGTGAAAACACCCTTAGACCTGCCTGGAAATCTCAATGAACTGTTTACAAGGTTACATGGTTAAAAAATAACTGCATTTTAGCAGGGCAGATAAACAAATGAACATAATGGCCGACTATATTCACAGTGTTGGTAATTTATAAAAGAGTGAAGTGCGAGAACAGATGGACTTGAAGAGTACGTCCATACGATTTCACATTGTGCAGTAAGGGGTAGAGACTTTTGGAAGTTGAAGGCAGGGCAGGAGAGAGAGTAAAAATGGAGAGGAGGGGGAGAGGTGTGGCTGTTGGACATTCCGACTGCTTTTCCGGTAAGGGTTTCCAGCGAGACCATGCCTGGTATGTCGGTCACAACAGACCTGGTCTTGCTTCAAATCACTTAACAAGCGCAGCAGTCCAGTAACCACCGGCCGTCACCTCAGTCTGCATGTGCAGGAAACATTTGGTCTCACCGTCTGTTTAATTATTTTAAATGCATTTCCGTTCATTATACGCTGCATTCCCTCAGGACAGGACATCATCCAAATGCCCAAAAAAGGTGAATAGTGTTTTGGGTAACACAGGCAGTAATAATACATTTTAAAAAAAGAAAGAAAGATGAATGACTTGTCAAATCGATTTCATCAGCAGAAGTGAATGTTCTTTTAATATCTTGTAGTTTTTTATAAAGCCTTACTGACTTATCAATCTTAAGATTTCTTCAGGCTGGAAGTTCTGCCTTGCCATTTAACTTCCTGTCCTTGCAGTATGCCTGTAGCTCATTCTACTCAGGGCTTAAATAAAAGATATCACTCCATTACTATTTTCATTTGTCTGTGTCTTCTCAGACAAATAGTCGTTTACAAAGCATTAAACAGATGGGATTACTTTTCTAAATTGTTAAATTATGTTTAGCTACAATTATTTAGATAAAAATGCCTGTCATTACATGTACCGATTCTGTATACAGTCCCTGACAAAAGTCTTGTCGCTTGTGTACAAATTGAACTGAAGTGCCGGTGAAATATATTATCTTTTTTTTTACAAGAAATGGCTCATTTTAATCCCAACAGCTTTTGTAATAATGTTTCAGTGCAAAATGAAACTGTCAAAAAATATTCTAATATTCACAGCTTGGTAAAGCCCATTGAGTGAATTTTTGCAAAGACATAAGTGTTGTCGCCTTGTCATATGAGCTTCTAGAGGACCGTTTGTTGGCTCGAAAATCCAAGGCCAGCCCATTTTCCACTGCAGCAGAGCTCCACGAGACCTGGTCACCTGAAGTCCCTGTGTCAACCAGAACAGTTTGTCGGATTCTGTCTCGAAATGGCCTCCATGGTCGAATCAGTGCCCAGAAGCCAGCACTAAACATAAGACAATTGAAAAACCGTGTGGCATTTGCCAAAGCCCACAGCCTGCTTAAAAGATGGACGCTGGAAAAGTGGCAGAAAGTGGATTTTTCAGATAAATCTTCTGTTGAATTACACCACAGTTGCCGCAAATATTGCAGGAGAACTACTGGAGCCCGCGTAGATCCGAGATTCACCCACAAAACAGTGAAGTTTGATGGGGGGAAAATCATGGTGGGGTTACATCCAGTATGGGGGTGTGCTAGAGATCTGCAGGGTGGAAGGCAACGTCAATAGTCTAAAATACCAAGAATTCTTAGCTACCTCTTATGTTCCCAACCATAAAAGAGGCCAAATTCTGCAGCAGGATGGTGCTCCATCGCATTCTTCCATCTCCACATCAAAGTTCCTCAAGTCGAAGAAGATCAAGATGCTCCAGGATTGACCAGCGCAGTCACCAGACATGAACATCATTGAGCATATGTGGGGTAGGATGAAAGAGGAAGCATGGAAGACGAAACCAAAGAATGTTGATGAACTCTGGGAGGCATGCAAGACTGCTTTCTTTGCTATTCCTGATGACTTCATCAATAAATTGTATGAGTCCTTGCCAAACCGCATGGATGCAGTCCTTCAAGCTCATGGAAGTCATACAAGATATTAAATTTGGATCTCACAGCACCACTACTTAATTTGCTGACATATTTTTGTATTTGCAGTAAATTTGTTCAATTTCTGTATAGGCGACAACTTTTGTCTTGCAAAAATTTGACCTTTCTGTCTTGATTAAATTATAAATCTTTTTTCAGTGAAACTAATTTATTTCAGGCATTAAATGTCATTTGGGAGAGTTTTAGCTTTTCATGAGCTATTTCTAACACCAATTGATGAATTGAAAGTCAGGTTAATAGCAGGTGTTTCTACAAAATAGATAAAAATGTGTATGAATATTATTTACGTGGAGAAAATTATTTTATTGTTTAACTCAGTGTTTGTGTTTTTGTTTCAGGACTCCATGAATGCCCTGGTTTTAGATCTGGACTCTCCGGCCTTACGTAAAAATAAGAACATTGAGACCTTCTTGAACAGATGTGAGTATCTGAGAGACCGCAGATTTTCTCTGATTGTTTTTCTGTGTTAAAGGAAATACTTAATGGTGGCATCATGTTTTACAATGAGGCTGCTTCCTGCTACAACGTCAACAGAATTTATTTGAATTGAAATGTTTTGAGTGGCTCTTCCTAATTTGGGCCCCTCACATTAAAACACTGAAGCTCATCACATAAATAATGAACTGTCAACATACTAGAGCCGCACGATTCTGGATAACTTGAGAATCACAATTTTTTGGTTTCAAATAGAAATCACAATTCTAAACTAAATAACGTAATTTACCAGACGTTCTGACAAAATGTTAATTGCTGTAGTCTATTTAAAATGTTTAATTAATTTAAATGAATGATTCAATTAATAAATACTTCACTTGTTTCATTACTGGATGAATCAGCCTTTTTGAACAAATCTGAATAATTAATTGACAAATATATTTTTTTACAGTTACTTGTCACCAGCTAGTGGTGTAATGATGTAATCAATACAAATGTTATTTGAATCTTTTATCTAAAAAGGTGATTTGCTCTATTTTGATGGCTAGACATCAGTGTTTATATCCGGAAATGATCTTTAAACGCTGTGCCGTTATCTTCATCCGTCTGCATGAGGAGAAGCACTTTAGTTTCATCTGTTCAATTTGACAACAGCTTTTTGACGTCTGAGTGACAGGCATAACGGATAATCAAACAGAACGCATGTTTGCTCTTGAAAACACGAGACATGCGTAAGAGTATCCAGAGTTCAGCGATGACGAATGGAAAATAAGGCTAGTTCTCGAGCATGACACCTTGAAAAAGCTGCAAGACGTGGCGCAACGTTAAAAGATGATCATTTAGAGTATATTTAAAAAGAAAAACTATGAAAACCTTAATGTTTACTAGGGCTGGGTAAAAAAAAATTGATTCTCGTTTTTATGAACCGATATCGATTTTTAAATTCCGAGAATCGATTAGTCATCCTGTCCTGTTTTCAGTTGATGAATGAATGTCAGCCCCTCCCATCCAATAAATCGCAATAATCTTTGTGCTTTGTTACTTTTGATAAGATACAAAGTCTCAGATTTCAAATTATGTCCATTTTATTATGAAATTTTAAAAAATTCAGTTTTGGCGCTATTTAATGTGGTGTGACATCACATTAGCGGCAGTGCGGAGCACACGCCTCTCCTCCGCTTTAATACCAGTTTCAGTGTGAAATAAACATAAGGCATGTTATTAGTACGACGCACTAAAATCTTTATTCCGTCAAATTTTTATGATTACCACCATTTAAATTTATATATTTCAAAAAACTAATTCGAGTAGAAATATGATTATGTAATTTTAAAGTCAGTATTATAACTTCATTATTATAAAAAACATAATTGAGTGTCATTTATGTTTGTATTTAAATCAGTTAATGTTAACCTTTAATATTAGTAATGTACGAACTGTTTAGCATGTCATAGATTACAGCATTAGTTTGCAATACACTGTATCTGATATATATCCACAAAAATCGACATTGAATCGAAACAAATCGAATCGGATCGAATCAAATCGAAAGCTTGTGAATGGAAATTGCATCATGAAATGTGTGTCCATACCCAGCCCTACTGTATACAGTGCGGATTAATCACGTCATCTTCATAGGTCTTTATGATTGGCCCAAAGTAGACTTCTTACGTCATCGCATTCTGACTTTGTATGTGCAAATGTCGGTAATCTTCATTCCGCGTTTACACAGATTATATTACCGGTAATATAGTAATTTACAGGTAATTTTACAACTTCCCTTACTGGTAAATTACCAGAACCAATTTACCTGTATTTTTGAAAGGGTCCAGTTCGCACATGATCTGGTACCAATAATTTACCAGTAAAAACTGTATGTGTGAAAGGGGCTATTTTACTGACTGGTTGGAAATACTGTGTGTGAAGCGGTATACATGACAACTGCGTTCTCTGGTCTAGTGGCAACACAGATTTGAATGTTGTGGTTCATGTGCTCCTGGCAGGTGTGAATTAAGATTGCTATCTTTTAACGATTAATTGTGCAGCTCTGACACATACCATGAAAACTGCTTTTTTTTGTGTGTGTGTTTGGTCTGAAGAAATGGCTTGCAGGTGATGTCATGGAGGATTTTAATGCACTTCCCATGCAGTTTAATGCATGAACCTTGTACATTTAGGAAACGTTTTTGTTGTGGTTGATTGATAATGTAATTTGACATCAAACATTGAGCTTACGGCTATACAATCATGAGCACGCCTGTTCTTGTAAGTTACTGAAGGTTTGACTTGGTTAGTATTTCGATTGGAGAGGAGACTGTCTGGAAATACCAGGTGCTGAAAGTTTAGCTCTGCCATAGATTGGCTATGTATTCTTCCTGCCTTGGTTAGGCTTCAGCATCCCCTCATCCCTACATAGAAGAAGAGGTTTGGAGAATGGATGGTTTATCTAATCTGACAACAGTGGCCACTAATTTAATATTCAGTTTGTTGTCATAAGTGATCCTTGGTATATGTTTAAATTCAATGCCTGTGTGAATGCATCTGTGTCTGTGTGCTCTATTCATGCACTATTAAACTTTTGACTAATTATCACATTCTGTCCCGATTTTGTTCCTGATTCTGCTTGTTGTCATGGAGACCATAGGGCTGTATGGATGTTATAATGCGCGGTTTGGACGAGAGAGTGTGACTCAACAGTCCTCTCATCCAGACTGTGAACCCTCTCTACTTTGATAATTATCATTATTACTGATGTTGATGTCAATGTTCTCAATATTTTAATGAATAACTATTATTATTAAGCTTTACATTATATACTGAAGATTTCTGAGGGGTTTTTCGTTGTGAAAATGCCAACTGGGCATTGTTTTGTAGTGGTAGACCATTATGGGTTTTAAAGTTGCCAATGGCTATATCTAGAAATCATTATGGTCATAGGCGGATTTTAATTCAAATATGCGTGTATTACAAATAATACAGATCATCTTTAGTACAATTTAAGGATAGCAAATGAGATATTTGAAAACACTTAAATTACTTTGCCATGGATGAATAGACATGGTAACCATCATTACCATTTACACACCTGACTGATCGCCAGAAAACTCCTTTTAGTTTATCAGTCATGACATGATCAAGGAAATGTGATTTTGATGTGTTCTTTGTACAGATGAGAAGGTTATGGGGCAAACAAGGGAGCTCCAGATGAAGCCAGAGGATTTTGACCGAGTGAAGGTGATCGGTAGAGGAGCATTCGGAGAAGTCCAGTTGGTGAGTGTGTTTGTGTGAGAGAATTTCAGGATAATATGTATGTGCATTTAAATATATATATATATATATATATATATATGTGTTGACATGAAATTAAAATTACCCCCATTTTATTAAATGAGTGCATATTATACTAGTCTTGTAAAGCAAGGTCCCCACGTGTTCTTAAATTCAGTTTGATCAAATTTAAGGCCATAAAAAGTCTTAAGTATCTTAAATGATGCAAGAAAATTCTTGATTATCATTTCAAGAGGTCTTAAATTTGGGGATGGAAAAAACAGGAATCATGATATGGCTTACTGTGATTGATTATTAAACTTCAAAAGGCTATGCTTTAATTAAACGTTCAAAGTTAATACATGTTGCTGCTGCGCATTCTACAGACTCATTGTTTGCATTTTCATGCAGCTTACAGCAAAATCGACCCATATTTTTACGCAGCATACATGCGATGTTAGTTTTTGTACACTTTTTGTACACTTTTAGTTTTTGTCCAAATCTGTTTGTCCAAAACTGTAAAGTTGTTTGAATCTTGGCTTTTACATTCATTTTTATGGTTTAGGGTGTTGCAATAGACATTGTCCTACTCTGCTCACACGGCATTCATTTTATTTGTGCAGGTCTTAAAAAAGGTCTTAAAAGGTTTAAATTTGATTTAAACCCTGCAGATACCCTGGTAAAAGACATTAGAGTGTCTTTGTATGATCTAATTAAATTATCAAAACTCAGCCAATGTATAATAGCACACATAAGTTATACTGTTACATCTATCTGCGGCATTAATAGAAAATCATTATATGCACCTGAATCAAGCCTGCAACACCAGTCCTGAACACTGTAGCCGACGCGTCTCAATTGCCCCCCCAGGTGACTGGACGCAGTATTGGTCATAAAGCCCGCCCTCTCCATGTATTCAAATGGGACATAGACAAACTAAACAATCAAACTACACTTCAAATACAATTTTTTCCAAAGGTGTTTTCTGTAATTTTAGGCTGTTTTTATCATGCTGATGTTAGATCAAGTATTCGTTCATTAAATAAGTTTTGTTTTAGTTAGTTATTTAGTTAGTTATTAGTTACTAACTGTGTTAAGTGTGAGCAGTTGTACCAAATGCTGCAAGCAGTTCTGTGTGCTTTCTGTTGAATGACCGCTTGTAATTGTATATTTATGTCAGTCAGATGTATAAAAGACAGAGAGACCATGTGTAGTTTTGTATTGTGTCGTCACTTTGGGTGTGTTTTTGTCATAGTCAGGGGAGTGATGCAGTGGGATGAGTCTGAACAAGCCTGCAGACACAAACAACATGATTAACCCAGTATTCTCCTCTGTCAGTTGTCTGACAGGGGCTGTGTGGGTGCGTTGCACCTAAAGCACAACAACAGAGGGTGCTTTAAAATGTGGCTATGTCTGTGTCGAAGTCAAAACAGCCTCCAGAGTGTTCATTGGTGTTATTTTTAAAATTGTTTTGGGAGTGAGGTACTAGATCTGTTAGAAAGGGAAAATGTTCATGAGTGTGTTGGTAATGAATTGAGTCTGGCAGAATGTATGTGATTTGCTTTTGTTATGATGTGTGTGTAGGTTAGGCATAAGGCCTCTCAGAAGGTGTATGCAATGAAGGTGCTCAGTAAGTTTGAAATGATCAAACGCTCAGATTCTGCCTTCTTCTGGGAGGAGCGTGACATCATGGCATTTGCCGACAGCCCATGGGTCGTACAGGTAAGATGTGCAATGTTTTTTTTTTTAACATACAAATACTCACTATGATCATAAGACTTCTTTCAAAAACAGTTAAAAAACTGATTTACTGATTTATTTTATGATTATGATCTTATTTAAATAATGAAACTGGATGCTTTTAGTTTTCCAGCAAATTTAAAAGCAATATTGAAGAGTCAGTCAGATTCAGATTTTAAGATTTCCAATTACAACTTTGTTTATAATTGAGTTTTTTTGTTTGCTTGTTTATTTTGTTTTATTATTATAAATTAGCTAGCTGCTCGAGTTAAAATGTTAAAAGTTAAATTATGTGTTCTCTTTATTGGACCAGAAATATTATGCCAGTGCATCTTTAGCTTGAGCACATACATAATGTCAGACTACAGAAATAAAAAGAAAAGTAATATTCTTTTTTCTCTCGATTCTTTCTCGTCTTCTCTGCAGCTGTGCTGTGCTTTCCAGGATGACCGTTCTCTTTACATGGTAATGGAATACATGCCGGGAGGAGATCTAGTCAATCTCACCAGCACATACGACGTTCCAGAGAAGTGGGCAAAATTCTACACTGCCGAGGTTGTGTTGGCGTTGGACGCTATTCACTCCATGGGCTTTATTCACCGAGACGTCAAACCAGACAACATGCTGCTGGACCGCTACGGACACCTCAAACTTGCCGACTTTGGGACCTGCATGAAAATGGATGGGGTAAGGGGTCAACCAGTTACTGCAATACAAAAATTTCAGTTGTTTTCAGGCTCTTGTCAAAACGGCAGGCTCTCTCTGGTCAGCTTCCCTGAGCGCAGGGATTTTTAGCTCACCCCTGGATGTAATTGCATGATAAATACCTTGAACACATGCCAGTTCTTGTCCAAACTCAAGGGACCAAAGAAATACTCAGCCTTCCTCTCATTCCTTTACCTCTGAATGAGGAAGACCTCGGGTGGTTTCAGAGGTCATGGGGGCTAAGAAGCTGTTGTATTTTAAAAACACTGTTTATGTTGATTAAAGCATAATTGTGGTAAGATCGATCCCCAACCCCCCCAACAAGGATCTTTTCTTAAACTTGTTTTGACTTAAAGGCATTCTAATGTCCAACACAATATTCAAAGGCCTCCTGGAATTAGGCCATGAATAAGATAAAACTCTGTTACTTTGCAAGTACATGTCAACTTATTCTACTAACCTGAACCTAACTATTGAGAGTTAGTTGACATGTAGTTACTTCAACTACCTGTTAACTACAAGTTGCTTATATTTAGTGGAATGTATAATGTTGACTATCAAAATAGTGTAACCAGTATTTTTTATCATAATAATAATTTACTTAAAGGGTGACTTCAACGATTAGCATTAAGCTTTCTATCAGTAGAAACCTAGGAGTATATTTGAATTATCGTACTTCCCCCCTCATGTGACCCTGAGACGAGAGAATTATGTATTTTATTTCTGGAAAAAATCCTCAGATGACGCAAATATTGTCATTTTATTGTCATATCATATTGTCGGGGAGCTGCGGAGATTCATGTAAACGGAGCGGTGGAGAGTAAAGTGAGTGTTTCAACTTTTCAAATGAATTCCTATGAAAGTTAAGCTTCCAAATACATGAAAATGCGCCAGACTGGTCACGTGCTGTGAATGTGGCCGCGAATCCCGCCATTTCCTCAGCTCATGTGATGAATGTAATCCGATCCTGCTGCGTTTGTGCCGTGACACTCAATCGGCTCACTCACATTATATCGAACAGACACGTTCAGTTTTTAATTGTAGTGTCTCTAACTGAACTGATTTTCTGAAAATGAACGCGGTGGGCAAGTGATCCAGTAAACCAGTAGCCGACTAGCCGTGCCTAGAGTAGGGCAGCGAAGTGCATTCTGGGAATTGTTGTCTTTCATCCCCATGAGACAAAAATACATTTTCTGTGTTTTCTCAGTCTAGAAGGCACCAAATTCAAAAATAATTTCACATTTCTACTACATTAATGACCCAGTTTAAATACAGATTCATCTTCCCAGCGCTGAAGTACCCCTTTAAGTCATCCTGTGGCACCCTTGAAAGTTTGGTGAGCCCTCCTTTCTAAACCACCATCACATCAAAAACAGAAGTAGCCTTAAATGTGTAGAAAATTATTCTAATTATATGATATCATAATTAAACACTTTGCTAGGATACATTTGAAATAATTGTCTGGTTGCTCCGTTAGTATGTAGAGATGTCTACTGCATATCATCAGTGGATTTTGATGTATTTGCTGAATTCGTTTTTAGATTGTTATTCACCATTAGTTTTTTCACTGTTTTGTTTTTTTGGTCTTTTACATATGAACCACATTACACATTAGCTATTCATTCAACAACAATGACCTCTGAGATGGTAGTCTGCAGGGACTCTGAACTCAAAACTAGATAGGCCTAGAATAGAATGTTATGAAATGCATCATGTTATATAACATACCAGTATATGAAATTAACTACAGGGACCTGTTTTTGTCCCACTTTTTACATATTTGGGCCATTTCTGTCACTTTTATTGCCAAGCCCAAACCCCAACCCCATATGTCCTGGTTGAATTCTGACCCTGCCCATGAGTGTCACAATCCAGCCGTTTAATCAAGGCTGGACATACTGCTTGTGTGTTATTATAGTGCCATCTAGAGTACAAAAGCAGAACTAAATTGATAAAAAAAAAAAAACGTGTGAATTGGACATTTTTTAAATCTGAATGTTTTAGTGCCAGATTCAGTTCAAAACCGGTTGATACTTTCCAGAAATCATGCATTGAAAGCCATACTGTTCTCTTTAACTTGAATGAAAAAAATAAAAGATTTAAAAATATACAAAAAAAGTTCTTATAAATATTTAATACTATAATTATTTAATTATTATTAATTAAACTCCGGTTCAGTGTAAACACTATTTATACGTTGTTTATTTTGCTATCTCATATATAGCCTTTATGGATATAGAAAGACATCCTTTAACTCTATGGTTGGTTGGTTGATTTGATTATAGACGGGAATGGTTCATTGTGACACTGCGGTTGGAACTCCTGATTACATCTCGCCGGAGGTTCTCAAGTCTCAGGGAGGGGATGGATACTACGGACGCGAATGTGACTGGTGGTCGGTGGGAGTATTTATCTATGAGATGTTGGTCGGTGAGTCAGGAATGAGTGTGTGTGTTTGCCTATATTATACATCTGTGGTATTTGTTTATTCAGTGAGATTAAGTGTGTGTGTGTGTGTAGGTGATACACCATTCTACGCCGATTCTCTGGTGGGGACCTACAGTAAAATTATGGACCATAAGAATTCTCTTAACTTCCCTGATGACGTTGAGATCTCTCAAGAAGCCAAAAACATCATCTGTGCCTTCCTAACTGACAGGTGAGCTTTTACATGCACAGATCGACATGCATGTCGTCCTCTGGTCCATAAGGATGTTCAACTGGCAGGATTCACATGTGTTTGACAATGTGTTTTTGTGTTGTATTTGGTAGGGAGGTTCGCCTAGGCCGAAATGGCGTAGAAGAAATTAAAAGGCATCCTTTCTTTAGAAACGACCAGTGGACCTTCAGCACCATTAGAGAGAGTGAGTAAAACACCTTCCCCCAATTCATTAACATATTTTAGAATTTAAATACATACACGTTTCAATAAAAATTACATTGAAGTATATTTTACTTTACAATAAATGCTGTTATTTCTGTAATAAGTATTTTTAAAAAAAATTTGACTTACCTTTTTACAAGAGTGTAGATAGCATTTATTAAACAAAAAACGTTTTTTTCAAAAGATGACTCTTTTGAAACTATGAAATATGGTATTAGTACAGACCTCAACTATTTATGTAGCATCAAAACAAACGTATCTGTACTAAAGTAGAATATTGAATACATTTCCATAACTATATTAACTGCTCATTACATATTTGTATTTCTTGTGTTACCCAACTGAAACCAAAACAATCCTGTAAGCTGGCCGTGAATTTCTGAGCATTGTTAGCTTCATCTATTCTATACTATCAGTGCTCTTTACCTCAGCTGTTATAAACACACACAGTGAACCGTTTTTGTCCCGTTCTCTCCGCAGCTGCAGCCCCTGTAGTTCCAGAGCTGAGCAGTGACATAGACACCAGTAATTTTGATGAGATAGAGGAGGATAAAGGAGAAGCGGAGACCTTTCCTACACCCAAAGCCTTCGTTGGCAATCAGCTGCCCTTCGTAGGGTTCACCTACTTTAAAGAAGACCAGTAAGATATTTGTTTTGGTCAATTCTACACCAAACTTTTTTTGTACTGTGTTGGATCTCCACTTGATGTTCTGAAGCACAACCAGGTAACTACTACGTTTTTGTGCAGGTTGTTGAATGCTGTTAACAGTTCAGCAATGAAAAATGATCTCCCAGTATCTAAAAGAGAGGTACAACACTGATACACTCCTACCTTCGTCAGCTTATATATTAAATTGACTTGCTTTATGCTCTTTAGAGACTGGATTTACCTCATACAGCAGACCCTGGTTAGAGACTTCATATTAGACTTTGAAGAAAACTGATGCTTAACTGATTGATGCTTCTTGTGGCATTGGTTGTAACTAATCTTTTCATTCTTTTTTTTTTTTTACCCTCAGGACAATTTAGCAGTAAGTCTTCGCTTTCTCTCTCTGCTTAATACACAGCTTATTAGGTCATTAATTATTTTAAGAGATTGATGCCATATTAAATAAAGATGGCTTTATTTACAGCTCCAGAAGAAACTTCATTCTCTAGAAGAGCAGCTCCATATCGAAATGCAGGCCAAAGATGAGCTGGAGCAAAAATACAGAAGCAACTGTAGCCGCCTAGAAAAGATCACCAAAGAGCTCGATGAAGAGGTGAGTGGGTGTTTTATCTCTAGAACTGCAGCAAAGTTGTGTGTAGGATTAAACAGGGATCTTATCGCTTTGCACATTTGTTTATAGATAAATGGCAGAAAAGTTTTGGAGACGTCTCTGAGACAGCTGGAGAGGGAGAAAGCTCTCCTGCAGCACAAGAACGTAGAGAGTCACCGCAGGGCGGAGAGTGAAGCCGACCGCAAACGCTGCCTGGAGAATGAAGTGAACAGTCTGAGGGATCAGCTGGATGAAATGAAGAAGAAGAACCAGAACTCGCACATCTCCAACGAGAAGAACATCCACTTGCAGAAACAGGTTTGTGGTTTTGAGGAGAGTCTATCGTATCCAGAAAACTTTCTATCTCTGTCATTCAGGTTCATAATTGAATGTCAGGTTAGACGGGGTCTTGATTTATCAATTTTTTTGAAGACCATCAGAGTGTCTTCATTAGTTAAAGCGTTATAATGTGGATTTGATTAAGGTGTGTGTAAATCTCTTCACAACCAGAAATGTAATGAGAAATATAATAAATGATGTAAAAATGTATCGGAAAATTACACATTTGATCCAACTTTGAAACAAACAACTGAGAAGATAAGGATCAAATCTATGCTTATGAAAGTCAGTTATGTATTATGTATTAGGTTCGTTATCATCTCTGACAGACGATAGACAGTTGAAGCCGCTCAGGCTGCCATTTTCTCCCTCTTCTCGGAAAGTGATAACGCATTCAAAGAATCCGGTAGTGTGGGTTTTCCAAGAAATGCGTGTACTCCCTGGACCTATACTCCTCGTAAATACTACCATGTATTGTGCACGTTATTTTTTGACAGACATCGATGTCGTGATATTCAAATGATGTGGATTTGAAAACAGATGGATCGTAAGGTAATAATAATTTCTTAGCCAGCAAGTGTTCAGTTAAGTGACTGATGCCCACAAGTGTGTTATGTTGATCATTTTAGTTCTAATATTCCAACCGACAGCCAGCCTAAGTTTTTGACAGACATGATAATGTGCGTGAGGGGTGAACTGTTCGATATTTTTGGTAATTATGTTTGAAATGCTTTTCGCATAGTTCATTATACTTATTTTATGCAATGAAGTTTATTTCATGGCTTAAACAAATTACAAGTTACTCAGAGACTGATTTTTGAAAAGTCAAAAATTGTGTATTCAGCTGTCTCAAATTCGTTGAAAATCAAGTTGTTTTTATTGTCTCATAACAACAAATATTTTCTTTAAACCCATGAAAATGCAGATCTTGTTGTAGTAAATTTTGACTTGTATACATATACATATTATTATTTTTATTTATTATTAATTAATAGTACATTAATACGGTTTTTGATATTTATATCACAAAAGATTTATATTTTAAATAAATGTATAATATATATATATATGTGTGTGTGTGTTTTATACATATTTATTTGTTTCTTATTATTTTTATGGATAAATTTGAATAAATTACTTGTCATTCAGGAATTGATTCACAAAACATTTATGTGAATATTTTATACTTTTATATTTTATTTTTGTGTATTATATTTTATACTTTATGACATTTTGTTACATAGTCTTAAATCAGATTAATATAGTGTCTGTTGAAAGCAACATTCAGTTTGTTAAAAGTAAAGTTCCCAGAATTATGGGTCTGTATTTCTTGACAAAGCTGTTGCTATGTGTCTCTCGTTTTGTAAAGTAACAGAATGATCCTAGTAGCATAATGTCATTTCCTTATGTCAAACCCGCAGCTGGATGAGGCGAATGCGTTACTGCGGGCAGAATCTGATGCGGCTACGCGGCTGCGTAAATCTCAGACGGAGAGCTCAAAACAGCTGCAGCAGCTGGACGCTCATGCAAGAGAACTGCAGGACAAATGCTGCATGCTGGAGAACAGCAAGCTCACACTGGAGAGAGAGAACATCAGCCTGCAGGCAGCGCTGGACGCAGAGAAACGAGAGCACACCCAGGGCTCTGAGACTATCTTTGATCTACAGGGTATGTGTGTATCCCTTCTTTTGAAAGTATCATATCACTTCAGATGCAACAGTGTTCATCCATATTCCACCTCTTATCCGTAGCACGAATCTCTGGTTTGGAGGAAGAAGTGAGACAGGCAAGACAAGCCCTATCTAAAGCTGAGGCAGAGAAGAGGCAACTTCAGGAGAAGCTAACAGACCTGGAGAAGGTAAACAAATACTTTCTTTCTCATACTCATTCCCTCCCTTGTTGTGGCATGATAGGCTATGGCTATTATAAAGCTATGATGTTAATGTACTGGTGTTTAAGCTCTGTCTATTGCATTTTATGTCCAGCCCCTCTGCTAATGTCCCGCCCACTATGTGTGTGTGTGTATGCCCAATAGGAGAAGAGCAATAACCAGATTGACATGACCTATAAACTGAAGGTGTTGCAGCAGGGTTTGGAGCAGGAGGAGGCTGCACACAAGGCCACAAAAGCTCGACTTGCCGACAAGAACAAGATCAGCGAGTCCATTGAAGGAGCAAAATCTGAGGCTGTGAAGGGTATGAGAGCTTAAAGATCGTATGAAACATTTTGAATGTAGTTTTCTTTCCAGTGTTTGCAAATGTCCTATTAAAACAGGCAATTTACACATTGAAGACATCAGAACGAACATAAATGGACTAAAAGCCACAAAACTATTTTGTTTAAAGAATGGTGCATAGCGGTGAGGAACATATTGGTTTAGATTAGGAGAGACAAGACAGAGCCAAGAGTTACATAGGGAATTTGGTAAAAGGGTGAATTTCTTTGTAAACATAACATGATTGTATTGCTTGTTAACATGTCTGTTTTTGTGTGTTCATCTAGAGCTGGAACAAAAGCTGCAGGAGGAACGTTCTTCTAAACTGCGTGTGGAGAACAGGGTGTTAGAACTGGAGAAGAAGAACTCCATGCTTGACTGTGATTATAAACAGTCACTGCAGAAACTAGAGGAACTGCGGCGGCATAAAGAGAGACTCACCGAAGAGGTACGTGCAGTGTATAAATACATTTTGGCTACACCTGCCAATGACTGGTTAATTAAAGAAATATGCCTGCCATAAATGTCTATTATTTAGCATTTATTATTTTTCTTTCAAAGAAATTCATACTTTTATTCAAGTTAAAGTAAAGACATTTATACAGTTCTATTTTAAATAAATTCTGTTCCTTTAAACTTTCTATTATGGCTACTAGTAATGGCTACTGAAAATTCAGCTTTGCCATCAAAGGAATTAAGTACACAGATCTACAGATTCTCCTGATCTTTCTCTTTGCCTAGGTGAAGAATCTGAGTCTGAAGATCGAGCAAGAAGTTCAGAAACGCACTTTGACTCAGAATGACCTGAAAGTTCAAAACCAGCAGCTCAGCACCCTCCGAACATCAGAGAAACAACTCAAACAGGAGATCAACCACCTGCTGGAAATCAAACGCAGCCTGGAAAAACAAAACATGGAGCTGCGCAAGTATGCAACATACATATGAACTCATTGAATGAATGTAACACACAGACACATTTTGATAGCGGGTTTTTACAAAAATATTACAATCATTCATATATTGGATAATTTTCCGTGTGTGTTTCAAGGGAGCGTCAGGATTCGGATGGACAGATGAAGGAACTGCAGGATCAGTTGGAGGCAGAGCAGTATTTCTCTGTAAGAAATCTAAACTCTTTGCCTTGCAGAAACAAACTGAACACTCAAAGGTCTAACAAGATTGTGTGAGAAATTCATACTTTTATTCAACAAGAAATTCATACTTTTATTTATGTGGTGATTTAAAAAAAAAAAAATGTTGGTCCCTAGGAGGAAAACAGATTTCATAGACAACATACCTATATGACTAAATGAAAACAAATTGTATAGAATTATGTTTGGTTTTTGTAGTTTTTTTCGAAAATGTAAAAATGCTGAACATTTTCTGTGATGGTTATTTACGAGTTAGTATTAGGTAATAGAATATACAGTTTCTACCGTATAAAAAGCTGTGTGTGTGTGTTTGTGTGTTTGTGTTTGTGTTTGTGTTTGTGTGTGTGTGTGTGTGTGTGTGTGTGTGTGTGTGTGTGTGTGTGTAGACACTTTATAAGACACAGGGGGAGTTGAAGGAAGAGTGTGAGGAGAAAAATAAACTCTATAAAGACATGCAGCAGAGTCTTCAAGAGCTACAGGAGGAAAGGTGAGATTTATTTCCAATAACAAGCAAAACAATCATAGCCTAGTGTAAAATAAGGTTTTTAAAATATGCATTACAACATGGTAATATTATATATATATATATATATATATATATATATATATATATATATATATATATATATATATATATATATATATATATATATATATTAGGGCTGGACTCGATTAAAAAATTAATCTAATTAATTAGAGGCTTTGTAATTAATTAATCGAAATTAATCGCATTTTAATTGCATATAAATATTTGACCTGAGAACAGTGAGAAGTAATTTTTTCACATGGACTTTTAGTATACCATTGAATAATGACTGAATACATAAGCTTAATCAACAAAATTTTGTTTATTTATTTATGTCCAGCGCTTTTGCGTTGAGGTGATATTAGAGGCTCGACACGCAAATTCCTTGTTGCATAGCTTCCACACAACCATGCTCTTGTCGACGCTTCCATCCTTTCGCTTTTTAAAACAAAATTTGCCAAGCAAAGCTGTCTCGTCAGCTTCTTCGCTCATGTTCACTGTGGTTTGTTGTGTTCAGAAGTCAAGAACGCTAGTTGGTGTTCCAGTAAACGGTCCGTGAAACTCATTAATTAAAAACGCGTTCATGTGCAAAAATAATTTAAAATTGTTATCAATTTTGCGTAATTAATCTTAATTAACGCGGTAAAGTCACGCAATTAATTAATCTTAATTAACGCAGCGTTAAAGTCCCGCCCTAATATATATATATATATATATATATATATATATATATATATATGTCAAAATGCCAGCAAAAATAACTTATTTTATTGCACTGCTGTTTTAAAGTCTGAATGTGTATATGTTAGTTTCATTTCTATGTCCCTTTTTTCTTCTCGTCTCTTTCTCAGGGATTCTCTTGCGGCCCAGTTGGAGATCACACTAACGAAAGCTGATTCCGAGCAACTGGCACGCTCCATTGCGGAGGAGCAATACTCTGACCTGGAGAAGGAGAAGATCATGAAGGAGCTTGAGATCAAAGAGATGATGGCCAGACACAGACAGGAGCTCGCTGAAAAAGACACCACCATCTCCTCTGTGAGTTACACTGCTTTTCAGCTATAAGCCGGAATCACAGATCACATTTAGTTTTGCAGCAGTCTTGAGGAACTTGTTGGGTTTAATTGTCCCGTCTTTATACAGTTAGAGGAAGCTAATCGCACATTGACAAATGATGTTGCAAACCTGGCCAATGAGAAGGAAGAACTCAACAACAAGCTAAAGGAAGCACAAGACTGTAAGTGGCTAAATATGTTGACCTCTATGTATGTTTATATTATACATGTATATTATACTCTTATATATATTATATATATGTATTTATTTTACAGAACTTGATTAATTTTTAAAATAACACTATTTTCAAATATTTAATTAAAAAAAAATAAGAATATTTAGCATTTTCAGAGCTGTTCACACAGGAATAATTTAACATTTCCACAGCTTCAGTTGCATATTCAAGATATTCAGTGCATATTCCCTTTAATTTATCTCTGATTATTGAAGTCTCAAGCTCTTTTCTGTCATCTGCATGGAATTTTTTACAACTTAGATCATGCATTGACACGCAGCATCCTTAGCAAACTCATGATAATCAGAGGAAAGCTGTTGGGGATTTTGCTGTAACGCTGTACTTTCTTTTTTCTTTTTTTTCAGACCTGCAGAATCTGAAGAATGAAGAACAGTCCATCACTCAAGTGAAACTGGCCCTTGAGAAACAGCTGCAGTCAGAGAGAACTCTCAAAACGCAGGTACACTATAACAGTTTCCTTTGAGCAAATAACTCGACATGAGTCTACATTTTTTACAATTTGCTACATTTACATATTTTTCTCTTTTCTGTTGGCTCTTTTCTATCAGGCGGTGAACAAGCTGGCAGAGATCATGAACAGAAAGGAGGTCAGAGGTGGAGGCAGTCGCCGTGGAAATGATACAGACGTGAGGAGGAAAGAGAAGGAAAACAGGAAGTTGCAGCTGGAGCTTCGTTCTGAGAGGGAGAAACTCAACAGCACCATCATCAAATACCAGAGAGAAATCAACGACATGCAAGCGGTATGGCTGCTAATCAGTGTCTAATGAATGCCACATTGCTCCTACAGAATACTCGTTTCTTACTCTTGTTTATTCCCTGCAGCAATTAGCGGACGAGTCTCAGGTGCGTATCGAGCTGCAGATGGCTCTCGACAGTAAAGACAGTGATATTGAACAGCTGCGCGGCCTATTGAACTCACTCAACATCCAGTCGCTCGACTCGGCCAGTATGAGCAGCGGCCCAGACATGGACACTGACGAGTCACTAACAGGTACTGTTAGGGTCTTTTCCCAACCTCTTTTCATTTTGTTTTCCTCTCCATTCTTTTATAGCTTTTTCTTTTATTCACTTTCCTCAATTTTTTTTTTTTTCACATTTGTTCTGTCACCCTCCCTTCTTTCTGCTTAGTTTTGCTCAGATTTTCAGTTCAACTTTCCCCCTTCACTTCACTGCAGAGCCTGAGCCCACAGGTGACCTGCATGGCGTTCAGTGCATGACCTTTTGACTGCTTAAGACTTGACGGGAGGCTTTTCTGTGGTGTATTTTTTATAAAGCTGCTCTGTTTGATTATACATGTCTTCCTCTCTCTTGTACAGAGACAAGACTGGAGGGCTGGCTGTCTTTACCAGTGAGGAACAACACCAAGCGCTTTGGGTGGGAAAGGAAGGTATGTTTTTTTTAGATAAGTATATTGCATTTTTTAAAGCAAGCAGATAGCTAAGGATGCTATGATGCTAAATAAAATGCTATTAACAGGGTTCCAACGCAGTTTGAAAAGGCCTTCTGAAGGGAAGCGATGGGTTTGTGTAAGAGTTAGGGTTTATAAAGTAAAATATCTAGCAAGACTGACTTCAATATTCATCTTATGAAGAAAGTTTTTGGATAATTCAATTCTCCCTTTAATTTAGATCTATTGTGAAAAAGGATGGATGTATATGGGAATATAAAAGAGTTTTTATTAAACTCATTACATCAGTCATGGTCAGTGTTGTTATCATTAACTGAAACTATTAAAAATCATTTTCAGTTACTGAAATAATAGTGAGTGAATAAAATAAACCTGTTCGATTAGAATAATTAACCAATTTCATGCTGTCTGCAACCACATGACAGATACAAATTATCAGGGCTAAACCGCAGTACTAGACTGTACAGTACCATGATACTTCTGAATCTGAAATCCCATCCAACCCCATCATGCAGGATTCAGTGAGTCTTTTGTTTCCTTTCTCTCATCTAGTATGTTGTGGTGAGCAGCAAGAAGATTCTCTTCTACAACAGCGAGCAAGACAAAGAGCTTTCCAATCCTTACATGGTGTTGGACATAGAGTGAGCCCTTTCACCCTTCAAATCCATTTCTTTAAAACAAACAATCTTGTTGCAATCTTGCCCTGCATCATTTTGACTGACTTAAGTCTTCTGTTATCTTGTCTTGTATCTTTATTTCTCTGGTATTCTCTAGTAAACTTTTCCATGTGCGTTCGGTAACTCAGACGGATGTTTATCGTGCTGACGCCAAAGAGATCCCCAGAATATTTCAGGTATAATGGCACACCAGAGATACCACAGACAGGGTATCAGAGACTGTTTTATAAGATATGGCGTAAGCAAATAAGGATGACAGCTGTAAGCAAAGTTCTCATCACTTGTCATTGGTTCCTCCAGATCTTGTACGCTAATGAAGGGGAGAGCAAGAAAGAGCAAGAGGAACCTCTTCCTGGGGACAAGTCCAGCTACATTTGCCATAAGGGTCATGAGTTCATCCCCACCCTGTACCACTTTCCCACTAACTGTGAAGCCTGTACCAAACCCCTGTGGAACATGTTCAAACCACCTCCAGCCCTGGAATGCAGACGATGCCACATCAAGTGCCACAAAGACCACATGGACAAGAAAGAGGAAGTCGTCGCCCCTTGCAAAGGTGAGAAGAGGCTCTCTATTTACTACCTTTATGGTTTTAATTCAATAAAATGTTTTTTAGTATAATGGGTCATTTTAATTGGCTTACATGCATATGTTTCTGTAGGCTTAGCATTAAAAAAAGGTTCCATGGATCCTGGGAAATATGGCTATATAATAGCTTTTTCAGTTATAAAGTATTTAAGAAGAAAAGTACTATGAAAAAAAACCCCGAAATAGGTATCTATTTTAATTAACACGTGACTGGAACAGTCATGGAAAAAGTGGAAAGGTGAGAAATATTAAGAATTTAATACTTTTCAGCAAGGATACATTACATTGATCAAAAGTAACATTTATTCCATTTATAATGTTACAAAAGCTTTACTCATCAAAGAATCCTGAGAATAAAAATTTATCATGTTTTCTACAAAAATATTAAGCAGTACAGCTGTTTTCAAGATGTATAATAATAATAATAAATGTTTCTTGAGCACCAAATCAGCATATCAGAATTTTTGAAGGATCGTATGACACTGAAGACTGGAGTAATGATGCTGAAAATTCAGCTTTACCATCACAGGAATAAAATAAATTTAATGTCATGACAAAAGTATATTCAAAGAAGTTATTTTAAATTGTAATAATATTGCACAACATTACTGTTTTACTGTATTTTTTATGAAATAGACGCAGCTGTGATGAGCATTAGAGAGACAGTTTCAAAACATATTTAAAATTATGAACTCATCACAAAATTTTGGAAAGGTATTGTATGTTTGTACTAATTTGTCCCATTCACTTGTTTGACTCTTCTGTGCTTGCTTTCTCAATCACCAGTGAACTACGACGTGTCTACGGCTAAAAATCTGCTGCTGTTAGCCTTGTCTCAAGAGGACCAGCAGAAATGGGTTAGCCGGCTTATGAAGAAGATCCCCAAAAAACCTCCAGCCCCAGACGCCCCTCACCGCTCCTCTCCCAGAGCTCCTGTTAAAGTACAAAGCAGTCAATCTATGAGGAGACCCAGCCGACAAATACCTTCCGGCAAACCCAGGTGAGGAGTAAGCCTTGAAATGATTGTTTTTATGCAAAATTCTGGTAATTATGTGGCTGTGTCCAGCTCTATCTTGTGTTTTCATGTAAAATGTTCAGTTCAAATACATTGCCCAGATTGTTGTTCATCAGTGTCTGTCTCTAGAGTAAGAGGATTACATAAAGGCCTGGTTTACATTCACGCTTGGTGACCAGATCCTTTCAGACCAGTTTGTTCAAAAGTGAAAACTGTCATCATTTACTCAACCTCACTTCATTCCTGTATGTCACAAAAGGAGAAGTTTAGCAGAATGCCCAGTCCAGTGTTACATATAATACAAAACCATTGTATTTCTGTTGCATGTTTAAAACGGAACAGATCTCTTTTGAAGTGGTTTTGAAATAAATTTGTATATGATTACTAATCTTAAAGCTACACTATGTAACTTTTCCGTCCGCTTGAGGGCGCCTGTTCAAAACAAAGGTGTAGTTTAGATGACGCCACGTTTGAGCGCAGAATCTTGGGACATGTGGTCTTCACCTCACAGCCAGTGGGGAAGAATCAGGATAGGACTCGGGCAGAAATCATGTTCATGGATGCGATTATTAACGTTACTGTAGTATGAAGCAGAGCAGGACTGAGTGTTGTGGAGCTGAGCAAGGCCGCTGGAGCGATTGAAGAGCGGAACTGTTATTATGGCATAGGTGCCAGTGGGACTTTTATTATGACGAGTCGCCGGCGCCACTTCCGCTTCTCCGCTCATGAATATGAGGTAATGCAGCTCTGTTGATCATATTAGACTCAACTTCATTCTCAACACATTCAGATATGACGTTACTCTGTGCGTTTGCTCGGCGGCTGCTGTGACACTTGTTCACACTGCAGTGAGAGTAAAGCACTTCTGCTAAATACAACCAGAAACTGAGAGTAACGCAGATATGACGCAATTGACAGGCGAATCCCTCACATGTCCCGTTTCCTTGGTTAAAATAGCAATTTCTCTCGATTTACAAATAGTTGGAAACATTTGGGATATTCAAAGTACTCAACTGAACAAAATATATAACACTGGCCTGGTGGTTTTTGGATATTTTACTGAAAAATGTTACATAGTTCACCTTTAAGCCAGGTACACACACTACGATTTATTATAGTTATATGACTTGTCAGTTATACAACTTATACAAACATGATCTCCCACTGTAAGCCATGACACACTGTGGGATCTCAGTTGTCAGACTGTACGGCATACCATAGAAACAATATATTTACTATTTACCATGGTAGTGAGGTATGATGCGTGAGTTTTACCCGTTAACGTGTTTCAAATACTATGGAAGACCAAATTTTACCTTATACAACCCTACTTGGACATTTTGTGTTGCATGAAGGAAATAAAGTCCTAAAAGTTTGGAACACAAGAGTGAGTGAATGATGACAATTTACACTTTCATTTTTGTGTGAACTGGAACTACCTTTAACAGCTTGTTCTGTAAAGGCTGTGCATAAAATCAATGCAGAAGCTTTGGCACCGGTTACACACTAGAGAGTTACTCTATATGATACACAGGTTTGTGCACAACGTAAAGGACCCAACAGCATGTGCGGAGAAATCTGGCGTCATCTACCACAAGAGTCATGAGTTTATCCCTTTATTCTACCACTTCCCTGCCAACTGTGAGGCCTGTACCAAACCCCTGTGGAACATGTTCAAACCTCCTCTGGCTCTGGAATGCCAGAGATGCCAGATCAAGTGCCACAAAGAGCACATGGACAAGAGAGATGAAGGTCTCAGACCCTGTGCCTCAGACCAGTTCAACCCCCAGTTCAACACTGGGTGAGAGGAAAACAAGACCGACCTGGAAGTTAGAAGGAGAAAGTATTGATGTTTATTGCAGACAGCATTAGTATGCTTCAGAAACATCATTCAAGAGCATTCACGGTTTCAATTGCAGTGCTTAGCTAGCACAATAACATTTTATGGTGGCTAACCGGATATAAAGCTTGGACCGTGTTACACTGGGATACTTTTTGTAACTTGGGATGCAAGGTGACAGCTTGGGCATTAACAAAGCACTTTTTCTCTTTTGTATCAAACTCAGGTATCAGAAGTTTTCACACTTCTTGCATAGAGAATATACATCTTCAACTTTATTGCACATTTAGCACCAAACTCAAAGATGCATACAGATATACAGGATTCAAAGCTTGAGCACCCAGTGATCAGTGGCATATCTTTTGGTTTAGCTAGTTATAGTAATTATCTCTAATGTGCCAAGGTGTAGCTTCACCTTAGAAAACTACCTCACTGTAGAGAGACTGGTGAAGGCTTGGCTGAATGCTCTCTCCTCCACATGCAGGCCTCTGGATTTGGAGCTTCAGGACTGGCACTGGGCTCTGGATGACGTGGATGATGTAGATTATGACCATACGTTTAATTTCTGAGGAGCATGTGTAGGGTTGAAACAGGGTAACAGCTTACATAGGAGCTCTGTTCCAAAACCTTGTAAACCACCTATGTAGTCTGCATTTAGATTATTTGACATCAAATACACACTAAGGCCATCTGTAAAAACGTAAGTGATTTAATAAAATGTTATAATGCAAATTATAATGTGATACCTAATGTTACTTTTTAATATCAGACATTTACCAGT
Organism: Gobiocypris rarus; assembly: GCA_023029165.1. NCBI lineage: Eukaryota > Metazoa > Chordata > Actinopteri > Cypriniformes > Gobionidae > Gobiocypris > Gobiocypris rarus. The sequence continues at coordinate 19,589,440 of CM040927.1, forward strand.
AAAAAAACAACAATAAAAACACTACCGTTGAAATGTTTTTATAAGAAGCTTATTTGATCGGAAATATAGAACAAAACTAGCTTGACAAGCCAGACCCATATCAAGATGTTGGGTCTGGAAACTCACCATTGACAGGGCTCAGTCCGAGGGGCGGGATAAACGGTTGTCTTTCAAATGCCCTCTGCATGCAATTGGATAGCGCCATGAGCGCCACAACCAACCAGAGCGAAGAAGAAGGTGAAACCGAGCTAACGATAGTTGATAGACTTTCGCCGTATCCGGTCGGCAAAACTCAGAACACATCCTCTTATATTAAGAATGACTTCAGTGCCGTTATTTTCTCAAAGAAAAGCTTAACTCCAAGTCCAACAGAGTCGCGGCCAAAGCCGATTCAAAAGGCCGCTGTTCGTCAGCTTCTGTGTTTACGAGTAGCACGCAGAACCTCCGCAACTCTGCCGTGACGTACCGTCATTATGTTAAGCTCGCCCACCGACTCTACACACGCTGTGATTGGCCTGACCAGAGTTTGGTTTTTCCAGCTCTCAGGTCTATCGAGAGTTGCTAGACTACACTCATGGCAAAATAAATTCTGCCGCTAGGGTGCGTCTAGATTTCTAGGCTAGAACAAAACATTACTCTTCAGAGTCACATGATCCTTCAGAAATCATTTTAATATGCTGATTTGGTCCTCTCGAAACATTTATTGTTATTTATTACTATTGTTAAAAATGGTTCTGCTGCTTAAAAATGGTGAAAACCGTGATATGGGGAAAAGTTAAATAAGAACAGCATTTATTTCAAATAGATATCTTTTGTAACATTATAAATGCCTTTGTCACTTTTGATCAATTCCCTGCTTTCTTGGTAAATAAAAGTATAGATTTTTCTTAAAATCGTACAACCTTAAACTTTTGAACGGTAGTATATGCATAAAATAGTCCAAAATGAGATCAGATTTGATGAATAACATTTACATTTATAATTTATCAATACAAAGTCAAATAAAAATGGACCATTTCATCCAGTATTTGTATGTGCATTTGTATTATCACTATCTTTAGAGTATCTAGGCTGGTCACTAGGTTTTGGAACAGTCAGGGAGTGCAGTTGGATTTGTTTGGTGTTGAAGCAAATTTAAGCATGTGTGAGTGTGATCATTCTTATTGGTGTGAAATATTTGGCCAAGATGGGATATGGAGAATTTGCCATAACCTAACAAGATTCTGTACCAATTCCTCTGCTCATAAACACCCTCTCCACGCTCCAAACCCACAGGAGGCGCAATAGTTTCTCCAATCCTTTCTCATTTACTACTGAAGGAGAGGAGGTTTGTGCAGAGAATTGGTATTTGGCCTGCTTGTGTTTCTTCTTTGACCTTTGACCCTCTTGCCCTAGTCCCCCTCGACTGGACACTCCACAGATGAGGCGAGAAGACTCTACCAACAGCATTCTGAACAAATGAGTCCATTGGCTTACCGTGTTTACAAACTTTATCAAGAAGACATTTCAACTGTACTGTAAAAGGAAAAAGAATGAGAGAATGTGCATAACAGTATTTTTATTTTTAGGTCTTTGTTCCGTTTTGCAATAAAAGTTTGCAACTGTTGTGTGTGTTTGCAGGTGTATTAATCTGCTTTTCTTGAGCATGATGGCATGTGCGCTGTGGTGCAATTTTTTTTATATTATTACCGAAGGATTTTTTCTTTCCTCTTGGGTTAAAATGTGGTGAAACTAACTTTCTCTTTGTCTTTCTCTTTCTCGATTTCTCCCTCATTCTCTAGTTAACCTTATATTGGGAATCTGGTGCTGCTACATGGTGATTTGGGGTTCTTCCTGTCACATCAACAAAAAGACCTTTGTCGTAACTTTTCGCACATTTTGGCAAATCCAAAAAAAGTGAGAGATGCACAAATGTTGATGAAGGCTTTGCTGTCGTGATATGGCTTTTATTTTCTGGGCATGCGGTTGCTTCGACTTCAAGAGCACAACAGATCTACACAGAACTGAATGGTCAGCATCACACCAAACTTCTTATTCATTCAAGGCCACAGTTGACCTGAAACGCTAAGACTGAACCGGCCAGAGAATGTGGACGACAGCTGGGTCTGACCGGGTCTGTCTTTTTTTTTTTTGGTTTTGTTTTTGAGTTGACTTTTTAATGGCTGAATATAGACGGTAGTGCAACACACCACATAAATGGCTAGAAAACACCACTACATATGTTTCTCATTCCTTCATAAATGCAAGTGCAACTCTAGTGTTTCTTCTTGTAGAGTGTTTTTATCCTGGTTTACCCCACTGTGCGATCAAAGCATGATTTAACCCTCTTTGATCATGAATGCATCCCATCATGCTCTCCTGGACTCCTGTGCCGCTCACTCCCCTAGTATGAGTTGACTGTAATCTGACGAGGAACCTTTATTAACGGGTATGATTAACGGTGATCAACATCTAGACGTGAGCTTTGCATGTGGGCAGGAGTTTCCCAAATGTTTCCAGATTTGAAATGTAATCTGCAGTCTGTTTTTGGCTGGTCGTTTTATGAATTTGAAATTGAGTTTCATGCTACGTTTTGAGGCTAAAACGGATTCACCTTGCAAGCACATAACTGAAATGTTCATAAGACGGTGGAATGTCTAAAAACCATGTTTAAATTCATGTTTTTCGTAGATTTTTTTTTTTTTGTGTGATTTGAAGTGGTCATGGTCAATGTTTGTTTTTTGTGTATCTTCACCTTAGCAAACAGTGTGTATCTCTGGGTGTGCTGTGAATGCATATCCGTGTTCTTTTACACATTATATATATATATATGAATATACAGCGTATATTTGACCTGCCATCTTACCAGTTGGTTTGCTATTTATACAGGTCTGGGCACTTTTTTTATTTTAAAGCGTTGCCTCCAGATTTGCATGTTTTATATTGATGTACTGTTTGACCATAAAATGAAAAGCATATGTAGCCGTGTTGTTTGGAGACCTTGTATAACATTTGCTTATTTTTGTAAACAAAAGTAGTCAGTTAAATAGGTATATAGCTGTGAATGTAGTAAAAGGAAGTAAAATTTTAATATAAACAGTGTGGTCATACCTTTCTGTCTGATTTTATCACAGGAATAATATATATTCTTAATACAAATATGCCATCTGTACTGAGTTATTGCAAACACAAATCTAGTTAATTACCACAAAAAAATATTTGAAAACCAACAGTTTTTATTTTATATGTAATTAAACAACACATTTCCACACAAAAGGAATGTTTACTGATTTATAAAATATAAAAGGTCTATTAAAGTACTTAGGAAAGAGACATTAGTTGTGTTTTAGGCCTAAACATCATATAAAGCTTCCTGAACATTTGTCTTGTACTTGTTTGATCTGAGTTACTTCAGAAGAGTCCTGTTTTTCTTCAATAATATTATAAATATCACAACATCAATAATTAGTAAAAGGTATCCCGTTCAGAAAACTCTGACTTCGTTATATCAGCACATGATACAGCTCAATATAAAACAGTGCATATTTCCGCATATGTAAACATCATCCCTGTATGAACTACAGTAAAAGTCTGATCAGAAACCTGATATCAGTCAATTTGAACAGTTCTTTAGCTGAAAATTTCCTGTCTGAGAAGAAAAAGACAACTACTAACTTAAAAATATAACAGTATATCTGAACATGTACAAATGCTTAAAACAATTCAGGGAAGAATCCTCACTGGAAATATAAGGAAAATAACAACGGAAGACTCAGGGGAGGACACTAGGAATGTATGTACTGTGTCATAACACTATTTGGTCAGACCTCTGATCATAAATTCATCAATTTAGATTCCAAAACGTTCACATTTGAGATTCAAAGCAATTATACTGGAAAGAAAACCATCATCAAGAAAACCGACTCACATTTCAAAACATACTAGATTCACATGTCCTGAAGGAAATAGCTTGCAAGGCAGCAAAATAAAAGGTGTAAGCTGAAAAGAAGAATTAAAGTGTCAAGGCGGCTATCAGACGCAAGGAAGACAAGATGCAAATATTTTTATTCTCTATTGCATTCAGAATTGATTTTCAAAATGTAAAATTAAATTTACAACAAAAAAAAAAATAGATCACCACAAAGTATGATGCCTTGCAAGCACTAATTAAATCATATGGAAGGCATTATGATGAAAAGGTTTTTGGTTGTAGGACATGCTTGCCCAGTCAGAAAATCTCTAAATCATTTACATTGCAATATAGAAAGTGCCACATCCAGTAGCAACTGACCTGAATCCAGTTTGTTTCTTTAAAAAAAGCTTAGTACATAGAGAATACATTGTACGTGACAGAAAGTGTGAAGTCTTAATCCTGTTTTACAGCCTGGGGTTTGTAGTAGATCACTGTAACCGTGACCCACATGTTCAGAACGGTCATGACGACAAAGCGAATGAGGACTGGGGAAGAAAGAGAGGAAAGGTAAAGGTGACATCTTAACCAAACAATCAACACTTGAGCTCTTTACTGACCTTGTGTGTCTCCCGTGGTGATGACGGTGGTGAAGATCCGCGCTGACGAAGAGAGCAAACACTCAGTATCAACATGACAGATGGAAGAATTCTGCGCTTGTGTGTGTGTGTGAGAGACTTACCCATACACGTGTATGTGGCCAGACCCCAGGTGAGAGAGCTGACCTGCCGAGAGTCCTTTGAGCGCCACAGACACTGAAGCTGTGCCAGTTTACTGCCGGCGCTGATGAATGTGCACAGACTCTGAGGGAGAATGGAAAAACATGGAAAACTCTTGAGTTGTTGTTTTTAAATAATGCCGTTCAAAAGTTTGGTAAGATTTTAAAGAAATAGCATTAAATTGTTTAAAAGTGACAGTAAAGACATGTTTTTTAAAAACATTTCACATAAATTATGTTCTTTTGAACTTTTTAATTCATCAAAGAATCCTGAAATGTATTGTGATTAAGCAGCACAGTTTTTTAACACTAATAAGCACCAAATCTGCATATTAAAATTATTTCTAAAGGATTATGTGACACTGAAGACTGCTGAAAATTCCGCTTTGCCATCACAAGAATATTATATTTTAAAATATATTCAAATAAAAAACAATTATTTTATTTTAATATTTCACAATATACCAGTTTTACTGCATTTTTGCTCAAATAAATGTCGACACTTAATAAATGTCATAAGCATAAGACACTACTTTTCAAAACATTAAAAATATTTCAATGGTAGTGTATAAAACATCACACTGAGAAGTTTAGGGTTTCTGTTCCATTGAATGCAATCTCTCTCTCTCTCTCTCTCTCTCTCTCTCTCTCTCTCTCTCTCTCTCTCTCTCTCTCGTTTTTGACGGGGCTGGACAACATTGGCATGACCAATTATGTATAATGCAAATAATGTTGCAAAAAACACTTTCCCTTCAATCTCAATCTATTATGTTCAAAATAAGATCAACTAAGTGTGCATGTGATACTAATGCAAATGCATATGAAGCAGTATTGGCGTGTTCTCACCATAGCCAGATCAATCACCCACTTCTGTACTGTAAGCAGCTGCCATCCACCCACAAACCTGATTCTTGCAGTAAAGGAGATGAAATATACATTCAATATTTTTATTTTATATCAAATAAAGCAGGTTTTGATGGGTATTAGGACTTTTTTGTTTTTTGTTTTTTTTGACTAAGTGCCCAGAAAAACTGCATAACCTGGGCTTGAAGGATACAGTGCTGCGTATATGAGGCTGTGCTTCAGGTTTCTATTGTAGTGCAGGATTAACAGGAGCACAATGACATCTGTGGACACAAAGGATTGAACATAAACACTCAGAATCCAAAGTCTCACTTGTGATTAAGCATCAGAATGTCGTCTTACCTTGTGCAATGAGGATGGGATACTCCAGGTATGTGAGGGGTGGGTAGTCATAGTACATCTGATAGGACATGAACACTAGAAAACTACACACACGGAGAAGAGGAAGAACAGAGTTGGAAACTTTTTGCCCATCATAAAACACATAGGCCTACATCTGATATTTTAGCACCAATTATTGTTTGAAATTTAAAATATTTCTACTTAACTTTTTTTTGCTCTAAAACTTCTATTTTAGCTGTTTTTCTATGCAGTCTCAATTAAATATCTATTTACAAACCTTCGATGACAAATCGTTTGGGAAAACGTGCTTTATACAATATGTAACATAGGTGTGTCATGCTTGCACACTAATGTTGATTTGACGCATAGTGAAAATGAATGCAGCATCCGAACATATCAAACTCTCCTGCATATGCATGCACGAATCATATTTCAATGTCATATGCCACTAACATATCAATGCCAGTTTGATGCAGTTAATTCCGGATGTCTGCGTCAGGCCTTTCATGCATCAGTCTTCAAAAAAATCATCTCAATCTACTGAAAGTAGTGAAGTGAAGCTCTTACCCGACCAGCTCCAGCAGCAGACTGTTCAGACTGACTCCAGCGGTCGCCCTGGCCCGCATCAGCACGAATATCTGCGGGAACTTCAGCACCATACACACGAAGAGAGTGCTGAAGTTGGCCAAATTTAGGGTCAAATTACCGTCCATGTCTGTCCTTTAATTCCCCTCTATCATCCGCTTCTGGGATCCTGGCACAAATTCGTCTCCAGCTGTTGATTTCTGAATCAGCGAATACTTCCGCACACATCAGCGAGCGACTTTTGACCCTCCACAGCGCCCGTAGCCCGCATCCTCAGCTTGTTCTAGCGCGAGTGGCGTTACCACTGGTTGCATTTACCTTCAGGTCATTCATTCGCAACAAATATGACAAATATTCCGTCATTAAAAAATGTTTAAATTTATCTACTCATTTTATTTTCTCAGGTTAAGTAGTGCACGTCACTTTTGTTATTTGGTTAATTGTCTTTGGTGTTACGGTGTTTTACAAAAAATATTGACTTTCTTGTCATAAACCATGCTAGACTTGCATGTGTTTTCTGACTGTTCACTAAATACGTACATAAGCATACATAATATCCAATGAGAAAGCTTATTGCTAACCCAAATAATTCTTATCTCGCCCCTTTTGGGTAAAGTGTCAACTTTTACTTTTTAACAAACGAAATTAGAACATAAGTTCATGACACTGCTGTGAACATCATAAACAATATGCAAACAAATCTTTCCACATATAAAGTCTCTGTGATGCACTAGTCAAACAACAAGAAGAAAAAACAAATCTGTGTATTTCTGTACTCTGGTAGTGCAAGGCTTTCTTATCACGCGCCCACAGCATGTCGTCTTGGGCAACACTATGTGTTGTGGAGTATGAGGCACAGCAGCAGCAAGTTCTGAGAAAGGAACAGATGTTCCCTGATTCGCCTCAGGTAATTGCTCACTTGGAACCGAGGGCACTTTTGGTACCTCCCTCATCATCTGTTGTGCTGTCGGGTAGATCTTGTTCATGTTGAGTAACAGTAGGCCTACTCATTGGAATGGTTTGGAGATGTTTGCGTTTCCTGCAAAGTTCTCCATGGTCAGTTGACACATATAGTATGACCTCAGCTGTTCAGCGTGACGACTTACAATCCCTTTTGTCATACACTTTTTTTTTTACCATCTAATTTTAGGAGCACGAGTCCCCAGGACGTAGCACCATGTCATTGAGCACCATGTCATCGATCATGTCAAGTATCTGTAAGATTCCTTCGCTCCTTCCTTAGCTTTTGCTCTTTTCAAGTCAGGCCATTCTGTAGTCAAGCTATATACCGTCACTGGAACTGAAGTCCTGAGGTGCCTATACCCATGAGAAGTTAAGGACTGCACCCGGTACTATTGCAGTTTCCCTATATGCGAGACGTGCCAAGAAAGGGTCGTCCTGCTTCATTTCATCTTCTTTGCTGTCTGAACAGCCCTCTCTCTTCGTTTGATTGTGGGAAGTGAGGACTGGACATCACGTGACAAAAGCTACTGTTCTGCAAATATCTTAAACTCAACTGATGTAAACTGATGAGCGTTAGGCAGAACACAGCCTTTCAGGGATGCCTAAGCGTGCAAACATATTCTTTAAATTGCCAATCACTCTCCTGCTTGTTATGTCCACCAAGTGTGCTATTTCAATAAATCTCAATAGACCACTATTACAAGATATATCGATGGCCACCTAAACATTGCCGAGATCTACCCCAAGGTGTCTCTTTGGAACTTGGGGGTAACTCTGTCACCAGCAATAGAGTGGGGCAGTTTATATCATTTTGTTGGCCAACCGTTAGCATCACACTGGTTCCCTCGATTAAAAACCCAATAGGATTTTCCTATAGGCTTTTGGATTATTGCAAAAAAACAAAAACAAAAAACAAGCTCAGTGATCAACAATACTTACAAGTTTTGTCCATCAAGATAATTATCACAGATGAATACAATTTTTTTTTTTTTTTTACTTTTCTTTTTTTGCTACTTGTTAGCAAATGCCTTTTTTAGACACATAACAGCTTAAAAACATCACAAGTGGGGTAATACTGATGTATTTTATGTTGTAGAATAAAACATGAAAGTGTCTTGAGCTTTCATCGCAAACCCCATTTTGGCCATTTAAACAAAATCCTATTGAAAAAACTCATTGACTTTTGGACCAGAAGTGCTAAAATGCTCATTTGCTTCCAAGTTTTGGCCTACAAAGTGATGGCCTACCTCCACCACTCTATGGTTCCTTGCTTTGAGTTGGCCTATTAATCTGACACAACTGGCAATGACTCACTTTGCGTTTTAGATCAGTGCTGATTCCTGGCACACATACTGATTCACAAGTTCACACTTACATATAATTTGTAGAGAGTTAATTGAATTGCGTATTTGGCGTGCTGTCCGGGAGGGAGGGCTTCGAGCTCGGACTTCGGCCCGAACCCAGAGTACCCCCGGTATGTGGTTTAGAAATAAAAAAGATAGAGCAAGATGTGGAGAAGGGGTGGTGGAGGGATGCTGAAAAACTGTCAACAAAATGAAGGTAGGACGGCTGCGTATATATACCTCTGTTGAGTATATATACTGTATATATACTGTATATATACTGTTGATTAGCTGAGTACTCTCCACCTTTGTCAATTATTTGACATGTTCCTCCCGAACCTCGTTTAGTAAAACAGCATTAGGTGAGCTTGGTGTCCTTGGGGGTTTTCTTGAATGCGAGCAAGTACTTCATTTCTCATCTTAATTGGGATCACGATTATCCACCAGTGCAAGGGAAGCCCTGTCGCCTCGCTCAAAAATCCCTGTTGCTACACTTGCAAATCAACAGGCACCGCTTTTTTATGTTTAGGCCACCCTTGTTGGACATGCTTCTGAGATGAAACCTGTGGTGTAAAGTATTTGAGGAAATGTAATTAGTTCCTGTACTTGAGTATCTTTTTGGCCACTTTGTAGTTGTACTGAGTATTAAAGATATTAGCAACTTTTACTCTCTACTTGACAACATTTTTGAACAAGTAAATGTACTTTTTACTCCAATACATTTGTGTTGAGTAACGCAATTACATATTACATTTTGCATGGCACCTAACTTTTTCTGAAGCAGTTTGTTTCTGCTATAAGTGATATCGCCATCTAAAGGCATTGAAGGAACTATATCTTGTGGTTTTGCCTTTACTCACCCAAACATGTCAATAAGGCTCTTTTCGTGCATTAGCAGGGAGTTGATGAATCTCAAGTGTTTGATTTATGAGTTGAGGAAATTACTACAGCCGGGGATGAGACTGCCGCCCTTGCTTTTCTTAAAACCTAATCATTGCCACATGTATTCCTATTTTCACTTCACTATGCCCTAATTTAATTCATTATTATACTGATAAATACATTGTTAGCTGATCTGTTTCCTTTGAACATTTCTAAAAAATACATAATGTGGACAAATAACTTTAAATTGTAATGTAGCCATATGCTTTTTCTGTGAAGCTGCTTTGAAACGATATGTATTGTGAAAAGCGCTATACAAATAAATGTGAATTGAAAATGTGAATTGAATTGAATGTGAATTGAACCAGCACATCCAATGCATGTAGACTTTGACTATTTCATTTTACCTATTGTTTTATTTATCTGCTATATTGACCAGACCTTTTTGAAGGATATTGGTTTACTTTTGGCCTTTTTGTGCACTTGAGCTTAACTGAGACTTGTGAGGATGTAGACGTTTAAGAGGCTGTTGTGTTGACTTTGATTTATTGCAATATTAAGGTGTTCTGTTTAATTAGATTTTAGAAAATAAACATGATTTCTCATCTTACAAATCAATTGTTTCTTATTTATACTGGCATGTCTCTCAGGTGTTGAGCACTAGTGCGTCTCTGAGCCTACATTAAGTTTGAGTAAAATACTTACATACTGTTCAAATCAGAGACTTTTACTCAATTTGTATTGGAATTAGTGACTTGTAATGGAGTCATTTTTGCTGTAAGAAATCTGTACTTTTACTCAAGTATGGTTTTCAGGTACTTTTTACATCTCTGAAGCTGGCAAGTGCTCCTCAACTCCAGCTGTGTAGGCCTCGACTTCCTCTTCGAGGTCTGACTGTTCTGAGTTGGCCAAAGGGTGTCTGGACAACGTGTCCACTATAAGCAGACTTTCCAAATACTATTTATCACATTTCTGACACATTTTTCACATTTCAGTTCATGTTTGTTATTTAATTAAAATAAATGAATAGTACATAGTATTGATTTCAGTCTGCTCATTGGTGTTTTGAGATGCTATTGTTGCCATCAATAAGTCAAGCAATTAGACAGTTAGAAAGTCAACATTGTTTGCAAATGACCCAACAAATGAATTAAATAAGCAATCAGAATACAAATGAAGAGCATTCCTGGAGAAATGAGAATTGGAGTGTGCCTCTATTTATTTGTTTTTAATAAGCAATTCACTGGGTTAAACAAATACTGTTACAACACAAAAATTATACATTTTAAAGCAACAAGTTTTATAACAACTTCATAATCAAAAGACAAGTTTATCTTTTTTTCTTTTCTCTTGCCATTTCCTTCCTTAATTTAAAAAAAGAAACAAAAAGAATCAAACAGACATACTTTTCATTGAGCAGCTTTGCTGCCTCTTGCTACCCTGTTCAAAGAACAATCTGTCTTGCTTTTTATTATTTGCAAATGCAAAGGCTTGCCAGTAATAAATAATACTATAAAATGTTCTGCAAGTACACAAAAAAGATTGAGAAACAACAACAAGGGTAAATGTACAAGGTTTCAGGGTGATAGGGGTGGGACTGGTGAGGGTGGGCAAATTTAGCAAAATCTCGGATTCATACTGGACAGACAAAGCCTCTATACATCCATACTAGCCAGATAACAAAGTTGATTTTATTATTTGTGTGTGTGTGAGTGTGTGTTTACAAAGATTTTTTTTAAACAAGCAGGCGTTGTTAATTACAGAGCACAAAGAATTAAGGCAGCTCAAATGTTCGCCTCAAAAAAGTTAAACATTAGATCCTTAGAAACTGCAGTTTGCTCTTGTTATTTTACACAGACATAGTGCCTCTCACATAGAGTGCAGAAATAAGAGTTTGTTGTTGCATAATTCTGGCTGTTGACAAAGCCATCTTCTTAATACCGCCAACAGGAATGATGGGAAAACAGCTTTATATATATATATATATATGGCTACAGGAGTTGTGATATTACTGACCCCACTGTCACATACTGTATAAGATGAAAACTCACATCTAAGCTGCCTCTCTGTTTTTCCAGTTGTCTTGATTTTTACCGACATTGCTGTGATTGTTTTGTTTGAGTTGTTTAACACTGCTCGATGAGGGATGCACTGATTGATTGGTTTTGCTGGTATTTGAGTTGGGGTGTATGAGTTTCTGTGTCTCCATCTTGTTGCTGTGCATGTGGCTGATCTTTCACCACAGCAGTGCTCATGTTCCCCCCGTCTGATTAAACAGAAGCCCTTCAAACATTTCAAACTGACTAATTTTGGTGAATGAAAAAGCCAAATGCTCTTTCTGTACCCAGCCTCAGGGCTGAAAGACAGTTTGGCCACTAAAACAGGCGCCTCTCTGCTAAATCCTTTGAAACGCTCTTGGATTACAGTATTGAACTCAAGCTCTACGGTTTGTTATTTCAGTTCATTTGAACTCATTGGGTCTCTCATCTGTCCTGTTTTTCTCTTGTTTGAGCACACACTTCACTTCCCTCTAGTGGACCAAAGTTGCCATGTCTTTTTTTATAAAGTCACTTACAAATATAGCAATTGTTTTGGGTTCATTTCCAGAATAAAGTCTCATATTTATATTCATGAAAGTGTGACCTGACCACTATTAGCAGTTGTTAAATATCTCCAACAACTGTTTGCACTGCAATCCAAGTTTTCCTCCCATGTTTTGTCCTGTTTCAGTATAAAAAGCTTATTTTTATACTTGCTCTACCATTCAAAAGTTATTAACGTTTTTATTCAGCAAGGATTAAATTAATAGTAAAGTGGCAGTAAAGACATGTATAATGTTACAAAAGAATCCTGAAAAATGTAGCATGCAAATATTAAACCATAAAAAATATTAAAGTGTTTTCAACATTGATGATAATAAGAAATGCATATTAGAATGATTTCTGAAGGATCATGTGACACTGAAGACCGAAGAAATGATACTTAAAATGATACTTAAAATTTAGCTTTACCATCTCAGGAATAAATGACATTTTAAACTGATCCCAAACTTTTGAATGGTAGTGTATTTTGGTGAGGTATTTTGCTTATTTTGGGCTTGTTTTATCAGACCAGGTTGAGTTTTTTTTTTTTGGCAACCCTGTAATAGACACACCGGATATTTCCCACTCTGGAAACTCAGAATCACCATCATGTCATTAAGAAAGCGCAGGACAGCAAATCAAAATGTTTCAATACAACTGTTTTGTGGCTATTTATAATAGTTGATATAGTTCTACAGTATTTACCATAAGTGCAGTGACTATCTCTTCCATACAATGTACACATACACACACAGTGTCTCCATGCTGTTGTCAAGGACAGCTTCATCTGCTATGTCCCATACACATACACACACACGCACGTTTTTGCTGGTGTCATTGTCTTGTCTGCGTGGGACCGCAGACACTACAACAGTGTTGGGTTTCAGGGCTATATCTGTCCCAGCCCAGTCTGTGCTGCTCTGATTTCAACAGCAAGGTCACACACGCACACATGCACACACACAGGGAAGTGATAAAAAAATCATATTTCATGTCTGTGAGATAAGCAGTAATGTGTGTTTGGGTGGTGTGTGCAGCTAAGAAGAGCAATTTATTTAAGATTTGACCTCAAATTGTCCTTCATGCATCAATCAACATCTGTAACAGCTTCTTATCAGAGCCAATCATTATAGAAGTAAGTTTGAAAATGGGAATCAAATTTTATAGGTCAGAGTGAATAATTTAATCAGCCTTATTTTTCAGGACATTTGGATATCAGGATAAAAACGCTGTATTATGCTGCCAGGCCAGCAGTGGGCGATGTCACTTTGTAAAGAAAAACTAGACTGAACACATAATACATGCACATGACATCACAGTTTTTGCAAATTCACGTTTTTTGTAGTTTGCATTTTCACACCTCCAAAATGCTGTTGTTGAGTAAAATGATTGAATAGTTTCCAGTTTTTAGTTGAAAACCATGTTGTTATATGGCCCCTCAATCTCGCAATTGCAACTATTTCTCATAATTGTGACTATATATCTCACTTAAACAAGATTAAGCTCATATAAGTCAGTTTAATTTCATTTAAGTTGAAATGACAAACATTCAAGTTGATTTTACTTACAAATTTAAGGCAGCAACTTTTTTTTTACAGTGTAGTTCACTGTGGAATATTTGAAATACTAACATGTTAAATAATTACTTAGAGAAGTAAACGAAATCAAATAAGAAGGGAGAAGTAAAAGGGCAGGGTATGAAAGAGGAGAAGGAGAGAGAGAGCGAGAGAGGGAAAAAGCAAGGAAATTTGAGTCAATAATGAGAGCGACATATGATGCTGTTGCTGGCTCCTCACGACCAATCCAGACATGTAAAGTACGTTTGGTTTCACCGCACACACAGTATCAAAAATCTCAGATCAACACTGAGATTCACTGTTTCTCCCTTGAACTCACATAAATACAACAAACACAGTGACTGACCGTGCACTTTGGGTGTGTGTGTTTGCGCTTTGCTGACATTTTGCGCTTTTTATCAATCTGTTCTCTGTAACACCTCAATCCAGACGGAGGGTCAGCCAGCCGTATCAGGACTGACAAAATAAATCTGACACAGGAATGTGTGTGTGTTTAAATCTGACACTGGAATGAGACTCCGCCACATACAAACCCCAGAGAGAAATCAAGTCCTTACTCTAACCAGTCACAATTAGACCTCTGAGCCTACTCTTAAAAAAATATATACCACTGTGAAACTGAATCCTGCAGCAAAAAGTACAGAGGGATAGGGTAGGATTGCACTCCTCTTTGTACATCGTCCAAGAGCAGAGAGGAAAAAAAGAGGGGAATAGAGGGAGAGAGAAGTGGTAAAGGTTGAAGGCAAGAGAGGGGAGATTTGGGTCAGTGTTGGCCCGCTGAAATCAAAAAAGAAAACAAAAAAATCTTAAATTTTGCTCTCAGAAAATTGTTTCAATGGAAAATGAAATGTTAAGATCTAATTCCATTGAACGTATAACTGATTTTTTTTTGCCAGAGAGTATTTACCAGCATTGTCAAATGACCAGAGAGTGTATGTTTGATCTGGATAATATTTTTTTTATCCTAATTGTGATTTCTATGAGCTTGCATGGCACTTTTTTTACTTGAATTTTAGACCTCCCAAAATAAATTGGCAAACTTGAATGTTTTGTCAAACTGAACTATGTTTTGGCCATACATTTGACACACGCACACACAAACGCACACACACACACACACACACACTTGAATATGTGGTTTACGGGGACTAGGCGCAATACTGTATATTATATCCCCCTACACTAACACTACCCCTAAACCTACCCATCACAAAACTTTTGGCATTTTTTGAATAAAAAAAAACACACAGTTTAGTATATTTTTAAGCCATTTGGTTTACGTTGTAATACTCATGTCATTGTACACATTTGTGTCCTCATAAACCATTATACCTGTACACACACACACACACAAACACACACACACACACACACACACACACACATGTTGTGTTTCCATGTTTTATGGGGACATTCCATAGGCGTAATGCATTTTATACTGTACAAACCGTATTTTCTATCCCCCTACACTGCCCCTGCCCCTAAACCTACCCATCACAGGAGACATGCTGCATTTTTACATTTTCAAAAAACATCACTTAGTGTGATTTATAAGATGTTTTCCTCATGGGGACCAAAAAAATGTCCCCACAAGGACAAAAATTTGGATATTGCCATCTTTGTGGGGACATCTTTTGTCCCCATAACGTAGATTACCAGTACACACACACACACACACACACACACACACACACACACACACACACACACACACACACACACACACACACACGTGGCTTTACCTTTCACTCCTCCACTTTAATCAAAACAAATAACCTGTGCACTAAGGCGCTAACCCTGCATTCAGATCTTAGAGTACTCAATGTAACTAAAATGATTTTGGCTCTATGTCCACCTAGCCACCTAGTCTACCTTAAAGCAAAATGTTTTTGGCATCTGGTGTAAGTGAACTCTACAGTGAGGCACATTGGAACTAACTGAAACTGTTCCTGTAACCGTAGCTGGAAAGGAAGTGATGAACATAATTTAGCACTGATTGGGATTTGGCAAAAAATAAAGCATAAAAAAACACGAATGAACCTCAGGAATGCACCCTTGACACCAGCTCAATGCTGCCCAAAACACTTACTGACCTCTCCACTGGTTTTGATTGTACTCTGATAGGAAACCCATGAGGGATTTTTCTTAAATAAAAGCACCGCAATATGATGGGAAATGATATAAATAATGAGAAATCCAACCCAAATGCCCTCGTGGACACTGATTTCAATCCAGCCATCTGATACATCAGGACAGTGTGTACACAACCCACCAGCAGTGTTAGACAGACTCTTGGTTGAGCCATGCGGCATGGCAATGAGCGTGTGTGATGGAACAGACTGGGTGGGACAGTCTCCAAGCCAATGGCCACAAAGCTAGCAGCCATTTTAACCGTTCGCCAAAATGCTTGGTGATGTTTGTACCCTGTAATCCTCAAGTCAACTCAGTGAGTAAATTAATTTTCATTGCACAATAAACCAGCAAACAATCCACAAACACGTTTCTTCAGTAGTGCAGACTACTTATCTTCTAGGTTTCTTCTCCAACGGTGGTTTCCAGCATCTTCCTAGGGATAAAATGAAAGTTCACTTCATCCTTCTGTTTTTGTGCTCCCGCTGTGATTTTTGTACTCCCTCCAGGTTGTGTACGTTTCTCTCTTCCTGTCTTTTTTTTTTTTTGGTGGCCAGTTCCGGAACACCTCTCCCTCAGAAAGGACAGAAATGAAAGAGGTTAAGAAAGACTACAGAGTGTTTTGCTGGTGTTGCAGATACTGATACACATAGTCAGAGGAAGTGAGGGGGAGAGTGAGAGAAGGATTTGAGTGGAGAGACTATTCAGAGAGTTTTCTGTCCATCTTTTAAAGCGGCTCTGCATCTGTATTAGTCTTTCTAACTGATCAGACCACAAACGTACGGACAGATTAAACCGAGCTTCTTTGAATGCACATACAAAGCAGAAAACTTGTCCATCCCTCTGATTTGATTGGCCCTGTTCCAATTTCAGTTATTCATGAGTTTGTGTGATTGGCAGCCTGCCAGACCAGTTGTGTTTGTCTTAAGCTCCGCCCTCTTGGAAATCTGGATATATACACCATAGACTTGCACTGCAGTACCGCCTCCAACCAGTAGGGGGAAACTCCTCTCAACAACAAGACATGGATGAAGGGGTCGAGTGAAGAGGATAGGAAATATCTCTTTCATCAACAAGTAGACTGAGAACAGACTTTGCCTGAAGACATCGCAAGTTAGGTCAAACATCACAGCCGATCTACTTCTCAGAGTAACACATTGTGTCAGCTTTAGCTAAGCCGAAAGGGGTGGAGACGGAGCTGACTTCTGCCCAATCCGGATGATCTGTGTGCATATTAAGTCAGAACGTGTATGTGAGGGTTTGGAAAGGTGGAGGAAACAAGGCTAACATCTTGATTGGCTGAATTGTGGAGTCTGTGGACAGCTGATGGTCTCTGCTGTAGTGCAGTCCTCTTTATCCCTTTGGTGAGATGTTATTATCTATGAAAGAGAGGTGGGGTGAATTAAAGAGAGAAGAAGAGGGATGGGTAAATTATTGCATTAAGCCTGGCTGGTCTTTTTTGGATCAGTTTGAATGGCTCATGGGGCTAAAGGAACAATTCAGAGATAAATTTAAGAGTTAGAATATTAGAAGGATAGAGTATTGAACAAAAAAAGCAGACTAAATGCCTAATGAACGACAGGAGGGTGAGTTATTAATGACAGAATTTTCATTTTTGAGTGAACTATCGCTTTAAAATAAAAATAATATATATATATATATATAAAAATAAAAATTATATATATATATATATATATATATATATATATATATATATATATATATATATATATATATATATATATATATATATATATATATATATATATAATTTTTATTTTAAAGTTTATAGTTCACTCAAAAATGAAAATTCTGTCATTAATAACTCACCCTCCTGTCGCTCATTAGGCATTTAGTCTGCTTTTTTGTTCAATATATATATCTATATATCTATATATATATATATATATATATATATATATATATATATATATATATATATATATATATATATATATATATATATATATATATATATATATATATCAAAAAATGTATTTAAATAAAACTTTTCTTTTAAAAAGTTTTCAACATCTGTGTACTGTATAAATGACATTTTAGAATATATTAAAACAGAAAATGGTTATTTTAAATTGTAATAATATTTTACAATATTAGCTACTGGTGGGCTGCGTCCAAAATCGAATACTCTCTTGAGTACGTTCTTATTTTGAATAAGTACCACTAATTACTTAGCACTTGTTTAAAAAGTATGTTCTATATGAATGTAATCTGGAGATATACTCGATATATGTTGCCCTTATCACGTGACCATCAGCATCAGTTGCATCCCGTCACTGTCATTCATAAATTCTGTCCAGTGGCCTCATGGGATAGTAAAGTGTCCATCATATGCGCACTTCATAATCTTGCAGGAAGAAGGTTAGCTGGGTACTTTTTTGCCTACTTGTATGTACTGTGAATTCTTCTTGTGACATACTGTTTTTCGCCTTCTATATAGTAGAGAAGTAGGCTATGCGATTTTGGATGCATCCATGGACTCTTTTGTGATGCTAGTGGTGCTTTTGCTTCCTGTTTACATCCATTTGAAAGCTCCAGTTCCCTGTTTAATTGCATGGAATATGATAAACTACAATATTCAAATTCATGCTTTTGTCTTTTACAGGAGAAAGTCATACAGTTTTGGTGCAACATGGGTGATGTATAAATTAAAACAACTATTTCTTTAAAACGAATTCGTAATAAGCACAGAAATATTTCACAGCATTTGTAAGGCTTAAAGTAATCATAGTGTGAAAAGACATAAATGTTATGTCCAAAATCTGATGCTCACCTGTTTCACTTGTTCTGATTGCGGATACGCAGACACCTTCTCTTCAGTGGAGGCTCCATTTCCATTGGAACAGTTCCTGTTAACGGGGCTGTCAAGCCACAGGGCAAGATGGCAGCAGTTTTGTCAGCAGGTTTGGGCACGGGCTGAATGACACAGCCAGGTTTGGGCATTAGGGGCAGGGCGTAAGCATGGTCCTCACCAGATGGGACATCTTCAGGGCTCTGAGGTTTTTCCTCCCCTGTACCTGCTGTAATGACAGACGGGTCATTTGAGCTTCTCTTACCTGCCAAGTCTCTTTCTGTGGCCAAGCAGCTGTTCTCTTTCAGGTCCTCTCCTTCTAGATCTGCCCCTGCAGGCTCGTCGCACACAGCGGCGGTCCTGCGGCAAGAGTCCACCAGAGGGCGCTGCTCTAACGGAGGCGTTCTGATCGAACTCTCTGCTGGAGGCACGTTACAGCTCCCGTTAACGATCACATTGCAGGGAGTAGCAGAGCCAGGCTCGGTTTTAGCTGTGGTGGTGTTGCTAGAAACAGTGGAGGTGCTGCACGTGCAGTAGGATGGGTCAGCACAAGGCAGAGCCACAGTAGCTAATGGGCTTTCAGAATTTCTGTCTCTGTTTTTATCTTCTATCATACCTATGCTAGTATTAGCTGACCCATCCATCTCAGTTTCACTTAAAAGTGCAGGTGGTGGGCTTAACCCGGGCTCTGCTTTTACCTGCACGCAGGATACAGCCCTCTGGATCACTAGCTGTTGCCGGGAACGATGACTAGTTGTTAGATCAATGACTCCGTCTGCTGGTGTGTCTTTATGAGAGTGTCCAGAGCTTTTGTTACCAGAGTTTTCTGTTTTAACTAACAGATCCATCATGTTTGTCCTGCCCTGGTCCATCTGTTTGAAAAATCCCGGTGAGAGTGTATCTGAGGTGGGAGGGTCTTGGTGAAAGTCCCTCTCTTCCCCTCTGGAGGAGCCAGGAAAAAATGACGGCGGTGCTTTTGAATTGCTCCGCTCACTCGCAGCTTTTGGAAGTGTTTCGTCATTTCCTGGTCGGTCACCTGATCCCCGCGGACTGAAAGGTATGGGCACCGGAATGGGTATGGGGACTGGTAATGGCACAATTACTGGATAGGGCACTAATAATGTTGGTGGTGGCACTAAGGGGGCCAAAGAAGGCATGCCAATGTTCATAATGGGCGGCACTGGGATGGGTCCAGCTGGCATCATGTTAATTGGGGGGAAAGGCAAGGCTGGCATATGGCCGCCGGGGTGATGGGGCATCATACCCGGAGGGTTCCCAGGAAGGTTTGGGGTGGAGGACGGGTGCATGTGGGGGGAAAGGAGTGGGCGGTGCATGGGACTTGATGGAGGACCCAAAGTCCGAGAAGGTGGTGGCGGCCCAATGCCAGGAATCATGGGATTGGAATGAGGGCTGTTGGGGCCTGGGGGACGTAGGAACGGAGGCCGAATCTGCTGCATCATCTGGTGCTCCATAAAAAGAGGGAGAGGGACCGGGCCACGGGGTGTCATGATCATTGGCGGGCTGCCAGGCGGCATACCCAGAGCTGGATGTAAACCTGCTATAGATGGTGGAGGATGTGGCGGTAACACAGGGCTTTCGTGTGGCCGTGGTGTGGGGATTTTCGTAGATGATGATGTGGAGGATGACGAGGACGAGGAGGAACACACGGTTCCGGTTTCGGATGGTGACCCTGATGTGGATCCAGAAGGTCCAGCTACAGAGGTGGCACCCCCTGGTGAAGGTAGCTTGCGACTGCGGAGCTCGTTTAGAGGTGCACTCCAGGACTCAGGTGTAAGAAGCTGTACACCTGCTCCACTCTCTGATTTCATATCACTCGTGGGGTGGGGAGGGTTACACAGACCCCCAGGCAGTGCGGCCTGAGTCTCTTTATAGAATATGTCCATCTTATATTGGTTCAGACACTTTGCGCTGCAGAATTGAAGCCGCCTCTCACCCGCTCCAAAATCCAGGTATTCCTTCGTGTGGCGGATGTGTTTGCACCAATCACAGACCTGTAACACGAACAACCGCAAAGTGAACAATGTAAGCTAGAGCTTAATTCTTCACAATGTCTATTTAAAGTATACAAATTCTAATACAAACACACTCCATGGACTAAGACATCATAAAAAGAGTATGGCTGTCCTTCTGAAGAATGTGTGTTTTTTGTAAAGTGTCAGATCTATAAGATTATAGGTTTTAGGGGATAAAAGAGTTATAACCTAAGTGTGAAGAGAAATGTGGTTTATGTCATGAAATATTAAAATCAAAGCTCTCAGATGATCGTCTCTCACAGAATACAAAAGTAGTATTTTATAATGAAAAAATACAATAATTAAAAGGAAAATAAATGATAATATAAATCATAATCATATTGAAATAACTAATATTGCGATTAAATATTTAATTAATAAGTATGCAAAAGGGAGTGTGTAAAATGATTTCTTCTATTTTTCTCTGCATTGTCTCTCTATATTTTTAACACATACATCCTCACACACACATAGACACACTCATTACAAGATGTCAGGAGTCAGCTGCCCAAGGCAAGCTGCAGGGTCAAACTGACAGCCACGACTAAAAGGTTTTCCCTTCAAGGGGCAATTATGCTTGTATATTCTGAGTGTGTGTGTGTGTGTGAGTAAGTGAGTGAGTGTGTATCTGTGGCACAGCAGGTGACACTAACTGAGAAAGACAGTGACAACAGCCTGAGATAGACAGGAACGAGGGGCTTAAACCTGGTTTGCGTGCGCATGTATGAGTGCGACAGAATAGAAAGGGACCTCTGGGTAATTAATGGATATGATGTGTTCTGCGACAAAGAATAGTCATTTAACAAGGGGGACAGACAGGCCAAAACATTGAAAGATGAACATAGCCTTGAATATCATATAACAAAATAAATACTACTAAATGATTAAATACTTTCTCTCTCTCTCTTTATAGGATAGTTTTGTCTGTCTAACCACTCAACAGAAGTGTATTGGAGTTGATAAGGCTGTCAATCTCCAGAGAGGAGGTCAGGTGAAGTAGTTGAGAGCAGATAGAGAAAAATGTGCCTCAGGCCTGGCGAGTAGAGAACATAGAAAGAGGTTTGCAAACATTTGCTTGTCAAAAAGACAGACAGGACAGAAGTAGACACAGACAGACTAACTGCAGACACAAAAGGGAATTCACAGTGAAGGATTTATGTTGTTTATTTGCATGCACTTTTTAGCTTGTTTTAGCTCCCAATTCACTAAAAGATTTATGCAAATTAAGCAATGGTGCAAACACACCCAAATACTTTAAATTTTTTAATCTTACGAGTCAGTTCTGCATGCTAGATTGTGGCATCTATGATTATTATTATAGCCATCCATTATAAGCCTGATTATAATAGAAAAAAAGACGTTTTCGCCCTGCTAAAGTGCCGCAGTGGCGAATCTGCCTCAAAATCAGGTAGAAACAAAATTACACTAACTACACACACACTGCACACAATGTAAATCTAACAGCTACCTGCGAATGTGTTGTGTCCAAAAGTGTGTCCTGTTTACTAATGCATTGGCAACCTTAAACTTTTGATTTTAAAACTAACAATGCTTTTTCGAATTTGAATATGATTTGCCTAAGGCCTGCCTGAGTGGACTGCAGAGACAGAGCTTTCTCTTAAGACTAGTGAATTGACTGCCAAAGCCAGAGTTCCACTGAAGATAATGAAGGCATTTATCATATGCCACTACTGTCAATGATGGACATTCATCACACGGATAAAGAGAGCGTGCGCGGGAAATAGAGAGAAGGAAGGAAGGAAGGAAGGAAGGATGGAGGGAGGGAGGGGAAAGCTGGATCATGTGAAATCATTGCTCACATATTCACACAGCATACCATTCAAACACAGTTATACATCCATCCATCCCCTACATAATTCTCGCGATCAGTTTCCCCTCATAGAGTTTTCCAGTAAAAACAAAAAAAGCATACTTGAAACAAAATGAATTTACTTTACTTTTCAGAGAACATAATATTATCCCCCACAAATATTTGATTTTTTTTTTGTATGAAAAGCCCTGCTATATTACAATGAGGTTTTTACTTAAAATAAGTTGGGTAACTTAAAGATATATTCTCTGAAATGTCTTATTATATTACTTTACTTCATGACAACATTTATGTAATTATGTTTAGATAATTTACTGTAATATTATTGTTAAAAAATAATAAAATTAGTTAATTGTCACCCTGGACCACAAAACCAGTCATAAGTTGCATGGGTATATTTGTGGCCCATAGCCAAGAATACAATGTAGGGGTCAAAAAAATTATAGACTTTTCTTTTTTTTTTCAAAAATCATTAGGGTATTTAGTAAAGATCATGTTTCATGAAGATAAATATCCTACCATATATATATATATATATAAAAAATGTATTAATAATATTAATATGCATTGCTAAGGACTTCATTTGGACAACTTTAAAGGCGATTTTCTCAATATTTAGTTTTTTCCCCCCTTAGATACCAGATCTTCAAATCGTTGAATCTTGGCCAAATATTGTCCAATCCAAACATATTGTCCTAACCATACATCAATAGTAAGCTTATTTATTCAGCTTTCAAATTATGTATAAATCTCAATTTCAATTTCTTATGACTGGTTTTGTGATCCAGGCTCACAATTTTTTACAATAAGAATCCATTTAAGATAAATACATTTTGACACGACGTACAGCAACTGAGGAGATCAAATCTATATAATAAACAATCTACATACAAATGTAGATCTGGTTTAAATCAGTAATCCAATCTTACTTGAATGAGCTCGATATTAAAGAAGCTGGCTGCCGCAGGGTGATGTGGATGGAAATGTGGCTGACAGATGCCATTCATTCATGAATCTACGTAATGAAGTTTTAAGTTTTAAATATGGAAGCTCTAACCATGCCAGTTAACAAGCACAAACCAGCTTGAGGCGAGCCTGGATATTCTCAATTATAAATGATTTTCATATTTCCTGAGTTTAAAAAGCGAGACAGATGGAGACCACTTAACGAGTCACGGCTCTCTAAGAGAAATTTTACTGCACATTACCCTAATGGACTTCTTTTCTCTCTCTCTTTCTCTCAATCCACTGTCTCTCTCTTTCTCTTAATCTTTCACTCACCCTTATTTTGCTTTTCTCTCTCTCTCTCTCTAACATGGTTGAGAGGTAATTACTGTCATTTACTTCTGCTGTAGCCGTTAAGCCGATGTCCGTGACCATGCTGCGAGTAGCTGTGCGCTCTTTTACTGTAATTACCTGCTAACCTACGGCTGCCAACTCAATGTTAGAAAGGAAGTTTCTGTGCTAATGCTTTTCTTTTCCCATAACACACACCCTCTGTCCCCAGAATGCGTCTGTTCTCGACCAGCCATATGCTGGTTTTATACACACACACACACACACATGCACACACACACATGCACATATCCCACTTGTCCATTCATGTGGCAAACAGTAACATTCAATGCAGATTGACAATGTTTAAATAAAAACATGAAAAATGGAATGTCAGAGATGTATAACAAACTGCTAATAAAATAGATAAGCAGAACACCTCATGATCTAGTCTTGAGTTAGTGATTCGACCAGTCGTGTGTCTTAATCAAAACTAGTTAAACACTTTTGCAATACTGTTTTCACGCTAAAAAATAATAGCAAGAAATTTCTGGGTCATATTTCACTTCAAAATAAAACAACCACAGTAAAATGTTATTTTAAAGGCATCATGTTTTTAATTGTGACATTATTCTTATTACTGTAATGCAAAAAAAAAAAAAAAAAGGATTTGTTTTTATTAATACTAATGATTGGCTTAAGAAATAGGGATATATGGGTTTGACATATATCAATATTGACTAAATTAATCTGTAGAATTTTAAAGGACAATAAAAAAAAAACATTTATTTATGGAATTGTAATATCGTCCAAATTAGCCATAACATAAAAAATATTTATTGGCTTATTAGTATCAGCTAGGATTTTAATACTACGGCATACCTAATAAAATAATGTCACAATACAATACGAAAAAAAAAAAAGTGCTTCCAAAACATATTCACTTTTTTTGTTCACAGCATATTTCAGAATTAAGACTTTCAGACATGGTCGCAATCACACAATTTGTCTAAAATCGAAATCATTTAATCATTATGCATATGTTGTTTCTACATCTCTAATTTTTGGGTGTTAAATGGTTTATATCTTACAAGCACATCGCTGTTTGTCTTGAGGACAAGTCTGGGCGTGTCTTTGGACAAGCTGTGGTGCTGAACGCCCTCCTCCTCTCTGGCCTAAAGGAAAAACATAATGTCCCTTTTTATGCATGGCCAAAACTGAAAATAAACACATACATAACA